>JARHVA010000075.1:727500-1137500 GCA_037957365.1 Torreya grandis
GAAAAAGGGGACATGACATAGCCATGTAGAAAAGGGATCTAACAAAACAAGTTCATGACATTCTATAAAAGACAAGACTGAAATATCTTTAAATGGATATTTTAAATAATTCCGGATTTACTAGAATCCTTTACAATAAACCCTCACAATAGAAAATAGAATTTTAAATTTTTATTTAAAACCCTTACACTTGAAAATCAAATGGCTGTATTTTACTGATAAAACCTTGCAAATTTCTGAGTTTTAATAAATAATTTCAGCCATGAATAAATATTGTAAACAATATTTTTTATGGAATTTTAGATAAGTAAAAATCAAAATTTTTATATATTTTTCCAACTGAAAAATTTAGAAAATTACAGCCAACCATACTAGCGTTAATGTGTTAGGGATGGTAATGTCAGTGTTAGGGATGGTGATGTCAACCCTTGGGATGATGTTCCTGCTGCATCAAATGATGTTGTAGCTGCTGTAGATAATGCCCTAGCTGATAGGGTTGATTTGGAAATATCCATTGCTTCCTCGATTGTGCTGAAAATGTAGAAATCTAATGGTTGCTGTCCAATTGCAGCGCTTGAATTACATAAGACGAGAGGGTTTTCGTCCTTTAGCCTAAATCCACTAGAGGGTTTCTGTCTTCTGATGTTGAACGCTGAAGCAAACTACTCAAAACTTTACAAGTTGAAAAGATGAATGGCAAAATAGAATACTTTCCAAATAAGCCCAATGCCCTTCTTTTATAGACACTTTCAGGGAAATAAAATATTATTTTTTATTTTTTCGTTTTCCCCAAAATATAATTCAAAGTGACTTAGAAACTTTTAAAAATAATCACTTTGTACCCCATGCCTAGTGTCGCTTAATAACATAACTTTAGGTGCCCTTTTAAAAATACTTTACTGGACTTGAACTTTTAATAATAAAATAATATTAAGCTGTCCTTTTAATAAAGTAAGTCACTGAAACAACTTAAAATATTATTTTTATTATTTCTTTAGCTTATTTGAAAAAGGGAACATAATAGTCGATGCTTCTTAAAGATTGTTTGTCCTCAAGCATGGTTCACCTCATAACTCCAAATACCAGGATCCCATACCAATCTTTTTGTTTCTTCTATTTCTCCTTGTGATGATGTTGGCTTCTGCTACACTACTATGATATAATTAGGAATTGGAAGCCTTGCGCTAGGTGATGCTTAACCATTAGTGTTATTGAGTCCATGATAGTTGAATCATGGATCAGTTGGGATCTATAAAGAGTTTGAAAACCATTGTTGTCTTCAACTTGAATATATTTATTGAAAGAAGCATAAACCTACTTCAAATGTGTAAACTTGCCACTATTCATTATTGATAACAATAGCTCATGATTTGAAATTATTAAAACCGACATGACACTGGCACAGTAGCTACAAAACTGCATATCCACTCATATGAGTGCAACTGAAATAATGTGGTGGCTAAAAATGGTGATGACAACAATATTAGTGGTAGCAATTTTGGTTCATAGCTGCCCTGGGCATATTTCCTATATCACTTGACCATAGTATCCCATCACCCAACATTCCTTTCATGTGTTGTTGTTGATCCTTTGCACATATATCCAAGTTTGGAGTCACTCCACTATGCTTATCAACATGGCTATCTTGGAATTCAATCATAAATGACAATGTCTCGCCTTTTGGAAAATCGCTGGGTAGCTCATGGATTGGCACATCTATTTCCATCTTTGGCTCTTTGTATTCAACTAGTGATGCTTTTTCCTTGATTTTTTTAAGATTTTTTTTTGCTGATCAACAATATCAAAAGTCAATAAAATATCTTTTCCTACATTAAATTTCATACCTTCTACCTGCATGGTTGATTCCTCCAAATTTGTTTTCTTCCAATTTTTTGCAACTTTGATTTTTCTTCATGCTCCACCATTACAATTGGAGAATTCTTTCCCTTAATTTTTTGTAGGTGTTGTTTTGCTTGAGTGGCTATCAACTTAGCTTTCTTAGCTTTTTTTAGTCATTCATCACACATTTTCTGGGTCCTTGTTACATTCCCTGCATTTGTTTACAATGTGGTTAGTTTCTTTTCAACCACATTCTCAAATTCCTTTTCAGATAAGATCTCCTTACGTTTGACTTGCATGCTAAGTTCCTTTTGCTCCTCTGTAGATTTTTGAGGCTCAATTTTTGACTTTTCCATCTTTATTTTTATCCATGCTTTTAGATCATTTTGATATTCTTTCATAGCTTGCAACATCTCTAACATAGATCTTTACCGCCCTCGTGATTCATAGGGTGGCAAAATCACAACTCTGATACCATTGAAATATCTCTAAACGGATAGTTTAAATAATTTCGGAGTTACCAAAATCCTTTACAATAAACCCTTACAATAGAAAATAGATTTATGAATTTTATATTTTAAACCTTTACAGTTAAAAATCAAATGTTTGTATTTTACTAATAAAACCCTTGCAAATTTGGGTTTTAATAAATAATTTCAGTCAGGTATAAATACTGTAAACAGTAATTTTTGTAGAATTTTAGATAAAGAAAGATAATTTTTATTTATTTTTCCAATTGAAAAATTTAGAAAATTATAGCAAACCATATCAACGTTAATACTGCCCTAAAGGCAGCCCAAATGATGGCATCATCCTTCCAAAGTGTGATGTTAGCCCTAGGGATGGTGACGTCAGCCCTTGGGATGATGTTTTAGTTGCATCAAATGATGCCCTAACTGTTGTAGATGATGACAGGAATAGCGGACATATTCACTTTTGGCAACTAAGGCATTTATTACTTTTATTTAAAGTATTTAAAACTGTTTTTATTTTTAATAATAATATTATTTTATTTTTTAGAAAAGGGGACATTACAGTCCGTTCTTCCAAAAGTTGTTTACCCTCAAGCAAATGCAAGCTCATTTTCTATCATCTTTGAAATACTTGGATCCTACTTGAACCTTGGGAACTTGCAACCCCAAACTCTTGCTTCATGAACATAGCGTTGAGCTTCAATGGGTCCCATATTGTTACTGTGGGTTAAAAACAAATTCATTTGTCCTCACTCCTACTTGTCACATGTCATGATCAGTGTACTTTCCTTGGACATATTCAAAATATGCACTCTTTGACTCATAAGAGTCTGTTTATCAACACTCATATGGGCTGTTCCTAAACGTGCACATAGAACAAATATGTCAATGGAATCAAGAACTCTCCACACCACTCCTTCAACCGTTTCACCATGCCTCGTAGGCATGTTGTTCAACTCTCCTCCCATGCATGCATCTTCTTCATAGTTTTCATTCATGTGATAGACTTTTAAAGGTCCATTCTTGCTGTCCTAAACATGGCTGTAGCTGTACCGTTGCATTTTCTCCCTCATAATCAGCATTGTGGTGATTGGAAACTCTTCCATAGCAGCTGCAAACAATCCCTCATTGATGGTAGGCGGAACATCTTTCCACCTCATGGCTGAAAATACTCTTGTGATTGTCATACAAATTGTTAAGGGGCTGTTTCTGTTGCACATAACAGCCAAAAGAATAGGACAACAATTGCTATATTTTAATTTGTTCACAAAATTCAGAAATGACACTGATATAGGCGCTGGAATCAACCATATAGCAACTGAAAATACCTTCTTGTATCTCCAAAGGTCACTCGGATCCCAAACTTTTGTGTACAAGCAATTTGGAACTTGTATGAAAAGACCTATGTGCCCTTTGCCACTCAAAGTGTTCATCACTCTCATCATTTTCACTATGTTGTCTATGATAGCAATGAATCTGAAATGACCTAGTATGAAACAACCTTGAAATATGACTCTTCTTTTCATACCTTGGGTTGGAATTCAATTGTTTACTTCTTTTTTTAGATTTAGAAGTAGAAGCTTTATAGAGACTTACCTTGGCACAACCATCCTTGTGTTTATTGAGAACCCTACATGTTTCTATTGAAGGTTCTCCACTTTCCGGTTACATGGTGGATTCCTTTATGGTTTGCTCACTAACTTCTTTCAGATTTGAATTCTCTTGCTCCTTGATTTCCTCGTTGGCATTCTCATGAGGGTTTGACTTTCCATCATTTTCCTTCAAAATTACTTGCAGCGCAGGTTTTTCTTCATTCTCCCTTCTTACAATTTGGAATTTCTTTTCCTCTTCCTTTCTCAAGGCATGTTGGAGATCTCTTAGATTGTTCCTTGGTTTATGACCAGTCGTAGAACCATACTTGTCTTTTTTCAATGCCACAAAATCTGCAATGCTCATTTCTTTTCTCATTGTTGGTGGAAAAGTCATATTCCTCACAGTTTGTAGCTACATCATTAAGTATAGAAGGTTGCTCGTTTTTTGGAATGACTTCCTCCCTATGAAAGAAGTTGGGCTGATTAGGTCTTTGTGTAGATCCAATTGTCACCTTAGGTGGAGGGGGATGGTTGTTGCATGTACTTGAAGTGTTGCCTTCACTATTGTGTGGCTTGAGTCCATTCATATCCTTCATGGTTTGGATGAATTCAACCATCATTTCTGGCAATCACTCTTGATTTTGGGCAAATCTTTCAAAACTAACGCTATCCAGGTCATCTATGTTATTCTGCCTTGGCCGTTCCAAATTTTTTTCATAGTATTTCACTTCTCGATCATTGTTTGGCATGAAACCAACTCAAACCGCCACAACTAACCAAGAATTTGGCTTTGATACCACTGTAATGTCCCTTTTAGGGTAGAATTAGAACAAATAGGGTTTCCAAACAAACCCTAGCATAAACACATGCAATTTTGATTTTCTGATTCAAACCCTAGGAAAATAAAAATTTAGAATTCTAAATATACCAATTTAGGGCACAAATATAATATTTTATTCACCACAATATTTGCCAAAAATAATAAATATTATAGCTGGAAATAGGATTTTTGAATATGAATTTTTCTATCAATAAATATCTGGAAAAATATTATAAAATACCAGCTTGGCGAAGGTATGAACAAATATCAAATTAGGCCTCAAAACAGCTTCAAAAATCATCTTGAAGCCCTCCAAGGGGGTTCGCTGCCCTAGGAGAGGGCTCAAAACAAGGGTTGGCTGCCCCAAACTATTGTGCCACCCTTCAAGATGTTGCTCAACTGCTGTGCCCTACCTAGAATGGTGAATAGACACTACCAATTGCTTGTTTTTGCGTAATGTGACCTCTAAACTAAAGCCACCAGCCGAAGGTTGAAGGTTTTTGTCTTTGACTTCAGAGTACCATAGAAGGGTTTCGTCTTCTAAGATTGAAAGTCAAGTAAGCATACTCAAACTCATAATTTTGATTGGCAAAAAATGACATGATGCTCAAAAAAGAACCTTCTTTCCCTTTTTATATCATTTCCTCCTAAAAAGCGTATGACCAAAAAGTCCTCTTAAGTCAAAAATAGAAATTAGTTGCTGGCATATTCACTTTTGGCAACTAAGGCATATTATTACTTTTATTTAAAGTATCTAAAAATACTTTCTATTTTAATAATAATATTATTTTATTTTTAGAAAAGAGGACATTTGATGCAGGAGCATTTACACAAGACATGGTCATGATTAAATTGAAATTTGAATTTATTGTATTTTCCTCTAAAATGTTAAAATTTAGGAGTAATTGTAAAAAGTAAAAGTGAAAACAAAAATTGTTGGGCTGTTGAGAGAATAATGGAGAAATGGTTGAAATAATTTCAACTTTAGTATATTGTTAAAAAAATCAAAAACTGTATTTGTTTTCCCTGAGCCCAAGTTGGGCGTGGAGGTTTGAAGGAGGTTTTTAAAAACAAAAATATAGCAAAAAGACAAATCCAATAAAAAGTGAAAATTAATTAAAGAGGAGGAGAGGTACGTAGAAGGGGGGACAGAAGGAGAGCCTCTCAGCAAGGAGAGAGGAAGAATGAGCAGCTGTATGTAAAAAGGCAGGACTGCAACAAAGAGAAAATGTAGGAATCATGTGAAGAAATATAGAGGAGAGAGAGAGAGAGCGAGGATATCTTATTCAAGAAGAGAATGATGTAAGTGTTCTTATTTGATAATGAAAAATGATGTTGATTTTGTTTATATCATCTGTTCTTCGAAATGGTTTCAGTCTACATGTAGACAGTTTTGATTCTTTCAAAATAGTATCAGAGGTGAAGATCTATGTTGGCTGTTGATGATTGTGTAGTGCTTGATATGAAGAATCAAATACGAAGTGTTAAAATTTTGCATTGGTAGATGGCGGATGCAGCGATTAAAATGTGTTATAATTTGAAAGATCAGATTAGAGCACTCAAATTCTCAAATTTCCAAAAACTGTCTAGAAACTATGGACTATGCAGGGTCGTCATTTTGACGTAAGATGGATTGTAACACAATTGTGATTACTAGTCTGGATGGAAGCTTCTGTGTTTGTGAATTTGATCCTGTAGACGGTGGAATGGTGTTGAAAGAGCATTCGAACTTTTTGAAGGCTGGAAAGGCAACTATCAACATTTGAATCTGATAGTATTTCTATTTTAAGTTGCATTGCCATAATAGATTTCTAGTATCATAATTATTCACTGGTTATCATGATAATGGGCCATGGATTTTGACCCTTGATTTATTTCAATCCTTTGTTGGCCAAGCCTTTTCTACTAAAACTGCAAAAGCTTAAAATCTCTTTAAAAGTTGCAGATCAATGTCTTGCAGAACTTTTATGTATAGTGTTTTTCTGTTGCATGGCTGGTCTATCATATTGTGTATCTATTTGAGTTATTGCAATGGGTCGTATTTGATCAATTTCTGATAAAGAAGAGATCATTGTCGTATTTGCATCAAGGATACGTTAGAGCAGTCTTGGACAGTTTCATCATTTGGTATTAGAGCTGTAATTGTTTAAGGCTGTCATCAATTTGGTATCAGAGCTTGAAGCTCTTGGGAATTGGTAACTTGTTGTTGGTTATGATTTCTAATGAGTTGTTACATGGTTTGGCAAGAGGATCAGCAGGACAAAGCATTAGGAGACCCTGGGGAGAAAAGGTATGCATAATTGTGCTATTTGATTTGAGTTATTGTGTTGAGAAGCAATCAAGTGAAGGAGTTGCAGGTTCAAGGCAGCCAAGCCATTGAGGCTTAAGAAGAGAAGAAGCCAAGTAAGGCTTAGTGAAAATCCAAGAAGAAGCTTGGATAGTTTGCCAAAAGACTAAGGTGAAATAGACTTAGGTGAGGTAAATGATGGAGTTTGAAGCTTGGAGAGCTCAAAAGTAAAGGAGCAAGTGAATGATCAAGAAGAAGATCCAAAACAAGGTAAGCTTGGATTTATGATTTGTATTTGATGAAGTGTTGTATAAGAGTTGCTGCAGGATTGAGAGAAAAGGATCAAAAGACTAGGATGCAAAAGGCCTAGGTGAGATCAAGGAGATTGTCAACAGACCAGTCAAGGAGAAAAGGCTTGGGTGAGACAAGGGATCAAGAGACCAAGGTGGAAAAGACTTGGGTGAGGATCTCAGAGATGGAAGCATTGTTGAAGGCACTGCAGAGCAGCAAGGTATATGAGGGCACCAAGAGGAAAGCAAGCATCAAAGGTATGGACAGTTTTGTAATTGATAAAAAAAATAACTAATTTGAAGAGAGAGTTAGCTAAGATTAAAGATGAATATGAGTCTTGGATGCAGATGGATAAGCAAGCATGGGTATGGCCAATGAAGAAGAGGTTGAAGTGGCCAATAGATCTCCTAGTGAAAAGGAGAAGAAGACAAAATGAGATTACCATGAAGAGAGAAGCCCATAGAGGCTTGAAGAAGGTAAGAAGGTTGCCAAGTGAGCAGCAAGAGGAAGAAGTTGTGAAGAAGGTTCTCATTGAGGAGAACAAGAGAGAAGAAAGAAAAGATGAAGTGCCAGGAAGAGCACTTGAGAAGATAAGAGTGTTGGTGAAGAGGACACTCATAGGGACCTTGTGGTCTCTTGTTTTTATTTCTAATATTGTCTTTGCATGGGTAAGTGCAGGTATGAGCAGCCTTATGAAGGTCAAAAGAAAGGCCTTGGAGAATGAAGAAATTGGTGCAAGAAAAGACACCAAATGCAGAAGTGAATGTGTAAGAAAGAGAAGAGAGTTTGCTGCTGTTGATGAAAAAGAAGAGATGCATTGGTTAATGCATAAAGGAGGTGTTGAAGAACCCCTACAAGCAAGAAAAGAGGTAGAAGAGGAAGCTGAATTTCATGATGCCATTGAAGGCCAAGAAGAAGAAAGAGAACAACGAAGAATGAAAGAAGAAGAAAAGACAGATAATCAAGAAGCTATGCAAGTCAAGGAACTAATGGAGCAACCCATTAAGGAGGTAAAGGTGAATTCAAAACTTGATTTTTCTTATAAGCATGAAACTGTTGATATGCATGTTAGAGAAGCAAAAAGAAAGGTGAAGTTTCCAATTAACCATGGATATGTGATGCCTAAATGGTGGAAGAAACAAACTCCCAAGCAAGAGGAAGTGTTGGTACAAAAGCATAGATGCAGGATGCCTATATGGCTTGAGAAGAGAAATGGTAAGAAAGAGAAACAAGTATGGGTGCCTAAGAAGGCTAAGAGTGAAGAAGATGTGAGTGTTGAGACAACAACACCAAGAAATCAATGGGAAAAAGTGAAGGATGACACAAGTACATGGAAAGGTAAGACAATTGTTTGCAATGAAAGGGATAATGATGTTCTTGAATCATTTAATGATATTTTCATGGAAAATGAGGAATGGAAAGTGGCTGTAAGGACTAATATGCAGCAAGGGGAGACTTCCAAAGGGATGGATGATGAGAAAAGGAGAAAGTATGCAGCAGAACAAACAAGATGGCTTCAGGCAGCAATTGAAGAAAGCAAGGAGACAGAAGGTATGAATACTGCAATTGTTTTTGATGAATATACTGATGTGGATGAAGAAGCTGATTTGTATGAAGAAACTATAAAATGGATGAATGTAATTATAGAGGATGAAAGACAATCTGGTCCTAAGTTTGATATAGGACATGAAGATTTGGATGAGCTTGTGTTGAGTGAAGAGTTGAAGAGGATAGAAGAGTTGTTGAATCCTCCAAGAGAGTTGTGTAAAGGTACAAGCCATGGTGAAGACAGCATTAGAAAGAGTGAGACAATACAAGAGCAAAGCAATGAGACCAAGGCAGTTTTGGTCAAGAAACAAGAACAAAAATGTGAAGGCACCCAAGAGGCTTCATGGCCTCAATGTTTTTCTACTAAGGTTGCTTTTGATGTTTTGAATGCAGGTGTTAAAGTTGTGGAGATGAATGAAGTCCATAGTTCAATGTACATTTTTGAAAGAAGATTTTGAAGACATGTATGAGAATGAAGCATGGAGATGGTACATAGCAGCTGAGAAGGAGATGAGAAGAACATACCAGAAGAGGAAGAAAAACAAGATGAAAGGCAAAGACCAGCAAAGACAAATTCAAGCATTATCATTGACAAGAAGACCATGGGATCCAGGCATACAGTAAAGACTAAAGCATGGAGGCAGCAGTTCATTTGAACGAAGGTTTGTTTCTAGAGGGAGAGTATGATGCAGGAGCATCTACACAAGACATGGTCATGATTAAATTGAAATTTGAATTTATTGTATTTTCCTCTAAAATGTTAAAATTTAGGAGTAATTGTAAAAAAGTAAAAGTGAAAACAAAAATTGTTGCGCTGTTGAGAGAATAATGGAGAAATGGTTGAAATAATTTCAACCTTAGTATATTGTTAAAAAAATGAAAAACTATATTTGTTTTCCCTGAGCCCAAGTTGGGCGTGGAGGTTTGAAGGAGGTTTTTAAAAACAAAAATATAGCAAAAAGACAAATCCAATAAAAAGTGAAAATTAATTAAAGAGGAGAGGTACGTAGAAGGGGGGACAGAAGGAGAGCCTCTCAGCAAGGAGAGAGGAAGAATGAGCAGCAGTATGTAAAAAGGCAGGACTGCAACAAAGAGAAAATGCAGGAATCATGTGAAGAAATATAGAGGAGAGAGAGAGAGAGCGAGGATATCTTATTCAAGAAGAGAATGATGTAAGTGTTCTTATTTGATAATGAAAAATGATGTTGATTTTTTTTATATCATCTGTTCTTCGAAATGGTTTCAGTCTACATGTAGACAGTTTTGATTCTTTCAAAATAGTATCAGAGGTGAAGATCTATGTTGGCTGTTGATGATTGTGTAGCGCTTGATATGAAGAATCAAAACTGTCTACATGTAGACTGAAACCATTTCGAAGAACAGATGATATAAACAAAATCAACATTATTTTTCATTATCAAATAAGAACACTTACATCATTCTCTTCTTGAATAAGATATCCTTGCTCTCTCTCTCTCTCTCCTCTATATTTCTTCACATGATTCCTGCATTTTCTCTTTGTTGCAGTCCTGCTTTTTTACATACTGCTGCTCATTCTTCCTCTCTCCTTGCTAAGAGGCTCTCCTTCTGTCCCCCCTTCTACGTACCTCTCCTCTTTAATTAATTTTCACTTTTTATTGGATGTCTTTTTGCTATATTTTTGTTTTTAAAAACCTCCTTCAAACCTCCACGCCCAACTTGGGCTCAGGGAAAACAAATACAGTTTTTGATTTTTTTAACAATATACTAAGGTTGAAATTATTTCAACCATTTCTCCATTATTCTCTCAACAGCCCAACAATTTTTGTTTTCACTTTTACTTTTTTACAATTACTCCTAAATTTTAATATTTTAGAGGAAAATACAATAAATTCAAATTTCAATTTAATCATGACCATGTCTTGTGTAGATGCTCCTGCATCATACTCTCCCTCTAGAAACAATTTGAACTTTGGTTCAAATGAACTGCTACCTCCATGCTTTAGTCTTTACTGTATGCCTGGATCCCATGGTCTTCTTGTCAATGATAATGCTTGAATTTGTCGTTGCTGGTCTTTGCCTTTCATCTTGCTTTTCTTCCTCTTCTGGTATGTTCTTCTCATCTCCTTCTCAGCTGCTATGTCCCATCTCCATGCTTCATTCTCATACATGTCTTCAAAATCTTCTTTCAAAAATTTGTCCATTGAACTATGGACTTCATTCATCTCCACAACTTTAACACCTGCATTCAAAACATCAAAAGCAACCTTAGTAGAAAAACATTGAGGCCATGAAGCCTCTTGGCTGCCTTCACATTTCTGTTCTTGTTTCTTGACCAAAACTGCCTTGGTCTCATTGCTTTGCTCTTGTATTGTCTCACTCTTTCTAACGCTGTCTTCACCATGGCTTGTACCTTTACACAACTCTCTTGGAGGATTCAACAACTCATCAATCCTCTTCAACTCTTCACTCAACACAAGCTCATCCAAATCTTCATGTCCTATATCAAACTTAGGATCAGATTGTCTTTCATCCTCTATAATTACATTCATCCATTTTATAGTTTCTTCATACAAATCAGCTTCTTCATCCACATCAATATATTCATAAAAAACAATTGCAGTATTCATACCTTCTGTCTCCTTGCTTTCTTCAATTGCTGCCTGAAGCCATCTTGTTTGTTCTGCTGTATACTTTCTCTTTTTCTCATCATCCATCCCTTTGGAAGTCTCCCCTTGCTGCATATTAGTCCTTACAGCCACTTTCCATTCCTCATTTTCCATGAAAATATCATTAAATGATTCAAGAACATCATTATCCCTTTCATTGCAAACAATTGTCTTACCTTTCCATGTACTTGTGTCATCCTTCACTTTTTTTCATTGATTTCTTGGTGTTGCTGTCTCAACACTCACATCTTCTTCACTCTTAGCCTTCTTAGGCACCCATACTTGTTTCTCTTTCTTACCATTTCTCTTCTCAAGCCATGTAGGCATCCTGCATCTATGCTTTTGTATCAGCACTTCCTCTTGCTTGGGAGTTTGTTTCTTCCACCATTTAGGCATCACATATCCATGGTTAATTGGAAACTTCACATTTCTTTTTGTTTCTCTAACATGCATATCAACAGTTTCATGCTTATAAGAAAAATCAAGTTTTGAATTCACCTTTACCTCCTTAATGGGCTGCTCCATTAGTTCCTTGACTTGCATAGCTTCTTGATTATCTGTCCTTTCTTCTTCTTTCATTCTTCGCTGTTCTCTTTCTTCTTCTTGGCCTTCAATGGCATCATGAAATTCAGCGTCCTCTTCTACCTCTTTTCTTGCTTGTAGGGGTTCTTCAACACCTCCTTTATGCATTAATCAATGCATCTCTTCTTTTTCATCAACAGCAGCAAACTCTCTTCTCTTTCTTACACATTCACTTCTGCATTTGGTGTCTTTTCTTGCACCAATTTCTTCATTCTCCAAGGCCTTTCTTTTGACTTTAATAACGCTGCTCATACCTGCACTTACCCATGCAAAGACAATATTAGAAATAAAAACAAAAGACCACAAGGTCCCTATGAGTGTCCTCTTCACCAACACTCTTATCTTCTCAAGTGCTCTTCCTGGCACTTCATCTTTTCTTTCTTCTCTCTTGTTCTCCTCAATGAGAACCTTCTTCACAACTTCTTCCTTTTGCTGCGCACTTGGCAACCTTCTTACCTTCTTCAAGCCTCTATGGGCTTCTCTCTTCATGGTAATCTCATTTTGCCTTCTTCTCTTTTTCACTAGGAGATCTATTGGCCACTTCAACCTCTTCTTCATTGGCCATACCCATGCTTGCTTATCCATCTGCATCCAAGACTCATATTCATCTTTAATCTTAGCTAACTCTCTCTTCAAATTAGTAATTTCTTTATCAATTACAAAACTGTCCATACCTTTGATGCTTGCTTTCCTCTTGGTGCCCTCATATACCTTGCTGCTCTGCAGTGCCTTCAACAATGCTTCCATCTCTGAGATCCTCACCCAAGTCTTTTCCACCTTGGTCTCTTGATCCCTTGTCTCACCCAAACCTTTTCTCCTTGACTGGTCTGTTGACAATCTCCTTGATCTCACCTAGGCCTTTTGCATCCTAGTCTTTTGATCCTTTTCTCTCAATCCTGCAGCAACTCTTATACAACTCTTTATCAAATACAAATCATAAATCCAAGCTTACCTTGCTTTGGATCTTCTTCTTGATCATTCACTTGCTCCTTTACTTTTGAGCTCTCCAAGCTTCAAACTCCATCATTTACCTCACCTAAGTCTATTTCACCTTAGTCTTTTGGCAAACTATCCAAGCTTCTTCTTGGATTTTCACTAAGCCTTACTTGGCTTCTTCTCTTCTTAAGCCTCAATGGCTTGGCTGCCTTGAACCTGCAACTCCTTCACTTGATTAAAGAAGATAATGATGTAAGTGTTCTTATTTGATAATGAAAAATGATGTTGATTTTGTTTATATCATCTGTTCTTCGAAATGGTTTCAGTCTACATGTAGACAGTTTTGATTCTTTCAAAATAGTATCAGAGGTGAAGATCTATGTTGGCTGTTGATGATTGTGTAGCGGTTGATATGAAGAATCAAATACGAAGTGTTTAAATTTTGCATTGGTAGATGGCGGATGCAGCTATTAAAATGTATTATAATTTGAAAGATCAGATTAGAGCGCTCAAATTCTCAAATTTCCCAAAACTGTCTAGAAACTACGGACTATGCAGGGTCGTCATTTTGACGTAAGATGGATTGAAACACAATTGTGATTACTGGTCTGGATGGAAGCTTCTGTGTTTGTGAATTTGATCCTGTAGACGGTGGAATGGTGCTGAAAGAGCATTCGAACTTTTTGAAGGCTGGAAAGGCAACTATCAACATTTGAATCTGATAGTATTTCTATTTTAAGTTGCATTGCCATAATAGATTTCTAGTAACATAATTATTCACTGGTTATCATGATAATGGGCCATGGATTTTGACCCTTGATTTATTTCAATCCTTTGTTGGCCAAGCCTTTTCTACTAAAACTGCAAAAGCTTAAAATCTCTTTAAAAGTTGCAGATCAATGTCTTGCAAAACTTTTATGTATAGTGTTTTTCTGTTGCATGGCTGGTCTATCATATTGTGTATCTATTTGAGTTATTGCAATGGGTCGTATTTGATCAATTTCTGATAAAGAAGAGATCATTGTTGTATTTGCATCAAGGATACCTTAGAGCAGTCTTGGACAGTTTCATCATTTGGTATTAGAGCTGTAACTGTTTAAGGCTGTCATCAACATTACATTTGATTTTTTCTTTTTTGACATTTAGCTAAGTTCATTCCCCTCCCAAAACCAAAAGAAGGGCCTTTATTTAATTGTTTTCACTTTGTGAAGCATGGACTCCAATTTTAGACAAGTTGTTAATTTCTTTTTCCTTTTGCACTGTAACTGGGGCATTCCCTCAAAAGAACTTTATGCATTTAATGAAACGTCTCACTTCCAATAGTGATCTTTTTGAAAACAGGTTGTGTCGATTTTAAGTCTTAACTCTGTTTACTTAAGAGTTCCAGACTTTACTTAATGTCTAAGGTGAAAAACAAAAATAATTTGTCATGTTATAAATCAAAGAATTTTCAATTTATGACATATGATAACATTATTATGACCTTGGTTTATTATTTCTCTCTCTATCTTCCATCTCTTTTACATTTCGCCGAAATTGTTCCAAGGGTCTTTCATAGCCAAACCTAGCTTTGGTGGCCAATCTCAACCCTTGCAAAACAGTAGACAAAAACTCAGCAATATCTGCAAAGATAAAAGACTAATCATATATATATATATATATATATATATATATATATATATATATATATATATATATAACAATGAAATGCTGTAAAGGTATTAACTAGAATTGAACAAATTTAAAAAGAGTTTCAATATCACAAAATAATTGAAACATAGTTAACATACAACAACTAACATACAACAACATATAAATTAATTAAAAATCTGTATTAACTTATATCAAAAGATTTAGTGTTTCCTTAAATCCAACCTACAACATGATTTGATTTGATTTTTGTTAGAGTCCCCAAAAAAATAAAAAGACTCCTATGTGTCCTAAAGATTGTTTTAAGGCCCTTAGGCAATTATTAGTCAAGAAAATTAAGGTTCCCAAAGTGGGGATATGATACCACCAAGGAAAGTGGCTCACCATGAATAAGATGGTGAGACAATTCTGACATTTGGTTTGAAGACTTGATGTAATGGAGGTCATTGCTTCTCAAGGAGGGCTGGCTGATTCATGTGGCAGAGCGCTGGAGTGCTTATCAGGATAGTTAGCTGATTAGTCATTACTTGCAAGTGTATCTTGATTGTGCAACTCCAATGGCGGTGCACATTGAGTCTAAGGGCACTTGAAACTAGACAATACCACTTTATTAGGTTGTGAAAGTAGGACAGCTCATCTACTAGGAAAATGTTTTCACTGGGGATCAAATAGAGAGGAAATAAACACATTTGGTCTAAGAACTTGAAGCATTGGAGACCATTGCTTTTCAAGGAGGGGGATTGATAGAAGCGGTAGGCTGCCAAAGTACCAATTGAGACAACTACCTTGTCAGGGTCATAAATTTGTGGTTGTAGCTTGAAATAACCCCGTTCAAAGGGCATAAAAAAACTTAGAATGTGTAAAACATGATGGAAGCGTGCATTACTGTGTTATGCAAAATTCAAAATTTGACCCTTGAAAGCTGCCCCTAAAGGCAGGAAAATTGTAAAATACATGTTTGAGCCAGATTTGGGGATATCTGCCAAATACGTTTGCCCTTATCCTCCAATGTAGTTTGTTCTTATCTATCCATAACTAGTGATTTCTTAGATTCCCAAGGCGGAACACTTCATCTTCCCCTTATAAGTTTTGATTCCATGATATCTTGGCTATATGTATTGAGGTGCTTCACTCATAAAGGGCAGGGGAGTTTCATAGCAAGACATCTCTTCGCAAAGATTTCTATCATTGTACATAGCTCTCACATATTTGTAAACTTTCTTGTTTACAATACAATGTTGTTATTTTTCTCTTTCTATATTATTTGCTTCAATTTTCTTTGTGTTATAATATATTAAATTTAGTTATAAGATATTAGATTTAGTTATTTAGTGTTATCCACCAAACTTCCAATTAAATTCGTATCACATCACTAATTTGGGACTCCAACCAATCCCTTCTCCATCACCCATACATAACTAGATAATAATAAATTATTCCTGTAATTTCATAAATGGCAATTCGTATTTAATTTCATTTCATGTCAATTCATTTTCATTTAGCTCAGCTACTCTCTATTACCGAACAATTAGCTCTTCAACTACCCTAGTTGGGAATGGTTGTCTTGATTCAATCAGTAATCCTGGGCATCATCCACCACCTAAGAGGGATTGGTTGGCCCAAAATCATCCACTAATCGTGGCATCATCAACCATCATGCGGAATTGGTTGGCTTAAATTAATCCACTAATTGTTGAGCACACACCACATTGAGGAAGGGGGGGGGGTGAATCAGTGTGTAATAATAATTTACTTTCTGTCTAATTAACTTTCGTAAAGAAACCATTCACATAAGAACAAATAAATGCACAACACAATTTACGTGGAAAATCCTTGGTGGGAAAAAAATCACACTTGAAACGCTGCTTGGATCTACTGTACAAATCCAACCATTAGAAAAATATTTCTTTTTACAACATTTTTTGTAGGCACCAACCTACTTGGAGACACCAATCCCCAATGCGAAGCACCAACTTCGCAAGAGACACTGATCTCTTTGATTTGAAGCACCAACTTCACTACCAAACACCGATTTAGCGAAAGACATCGATCCTTTTGTTCTGAGGCATCGATCTGTCTTAAACAATTTCCACCTTCTCATTGTTGCTTTGTCAACAAATGATGGCACAATCAAGTTTCGCTCTTCTCCCTCGTCTCTCTCTTCTTCCTCTTCTTCTCCTTGTATACAATAGAAAGAATTATTTCTTGTTATTTTTCTCCAACATCCTTTGACCTTATATAGCCTTAAAAGGATTTTCACAAAAGAGGCGTCCCATCTAAGAGGCACCTCTTCACCAAAATATGTGACCGTTAACATTTCCGTTGACATTTTTGTCGACAATTCCGTTGATATTTCTGTTGACTTTTTGACATTTTTGCTCAATTGTAGCAACAATTCCATTCGACACTTCCGTTCACTTCCGATAACAATTCCGTTTGACATTTCCATTCATATACGTTATAATTCTTTTGATATCAATGACAATTATTCCAACAATCTCCTCCTTTGTCATTGATGGCAATCCCCATGAATTAGTATATGAACTCCCCCTTGCTGTGGTTCTCCTCCTTTGCTCCCCCCGTCTTCAATTCTCCTCCTTTGACATCAATGGCAAATGAATGTTCAAAACAATCACAATGTATTTCACCAAAATATCTATGGGGCTGAATAATGCAATGATTAGCTCCCGTTTAACTTATGCTCCTTATGACGGATTTAGTGATTGAGTGAAGAATGGATCACTCCCAATTCTTGTCTTAGAAACTCAAAAGGTTCTTTTGGGAGAGGTTTTGTGAAAATGTCTGCAACTTGCTCCTTTGTAGAGACATACTCTAATTTTATCTTTTGATTAGCAACCTACTGTCTTAGAAAATGATACTTGATGGGAATATGCTTAGTTCTTGAATGCATAACTGGATTCTTGGAGATGTTTATTGCACTTGTATTGTCACGGAAAATAGAAATTGTATTGACATACACAATTCTAAAATCACTCAAGGTTTGTTTTATCCAAAGGCCCTGTGTACAACATGATGCTGCTGCTATGTACTCAACTTCAGCGATGGACAAGGAAACTGAGGGATGTTTCTTACTCAACTATGACACAAGACTCTTTCCAAGAAAGAATGCACCTCCACTTGTGCTCTCTCTGGTCATCAATGCTCCCTACCCAATCTGCATTAGTATAAGCTGTCAAAGTGAAGTCCTTTCCTCTTGGGTACCACAAACCAAGATCCATAGTGCCTTTGAGATACCTGAATATCCTTTTGACTGCCTGCAAGTGTGTTTCTTTTGGTGTTGCCTGAAATTTGGCCACTAGACCTACTGCCTGCATGATATTTGGTCTTGATGTAGTAGTATACAATAGACTTCCAATCATTGAACTATACAAGGTCTGATTGACTTCTGTTGACTCATCATATTTGCTTAACTTACACCCTATTACCATTGGAGTACTTACTAATTTACAATCATCCATATTGATTTTTTTGAACATTTCCTTAATGTATTTGGTTTGAGAGATGATGATTCCTTTACTTGATTGAGTAATTTGCAACCCAAGGAAAAATGACAACTCTCCTAACATAGACATTTCAAATTCTTGTTGCATTACCCCTGCAAATTCTTGAGACATCCTTTCATTGTCTCCGCCAAAAATAATGTCATCAACATACACAACCACAATTAATTTTTTCTCACCTTCAGTCTTGATGTATAGATTACTGTCAGCGACTCCTCTCTTGAAACCTTGATCAAGCAAGCATCTCTCAAGCCTAGCATACTAGGCTCTAGGGGCTTGCTTTAGTCCATACAATGTTTTCTTCAGTCTACACACATAGTACTTATTCCTTGATAGAGAGAAACCTTAAGGTTGCTCTATGTAAACCTTTTCTTCAAGATTTTCATTGAGAAACGCAGACTTCATAACCATCTGATAGACCTTGAAATTCTTGAATCTAGCATATGCTAAGAATAGTCTTATGGCTTCTAATCTTGCCATAGGTGCAAAAGTCTCCTCAAAGTCAACACCTTCTACCTAAGCATAGCCTTTATAGACCAGTCTTGCCTTGTTGCTTGTTACCTTGTCATCTTCATTCAGTTTGTTCCTAAAGACTCATTTATTTCCAATTACATTTTTGTCCTTTGTTCTGGGAACAAGTTCCCAAGTTTCATTCTTCTCTATTTGGTTCAATTCTTCTTCCATGGCATTGATCTAATGCTTATCATTGTTGGCTTCTAAAAGACTCTTCGGTTCTATCTTCGACAATAGAGAGAAGTTTACATTTTCTGATGTATTCATTAACTTTATCCTAGTTTGCATTCCAACATCAATATCATTGATGATTTGATTTTCTATATGATTTTTTTGAACGAATCTGAATGATGCTGTTGTATCTTCCCTTCTTCTTGACTTTTTTCTGCTACTTCTTTCTTGAAGTCTGATTCTTTTGAATGAATATTAGTTGGTACACTCACTTGTTTAGGCTTATTTTCATCCATTTTAACACCGACACTCTCTACAATTGTTTGCAGCCTTTTATTATAGCATCTATAGGCTTTAATTTTTGAGGAATAACCAAGAAAAATACCTTTATCGGCTCTTGAGTTGAACTTCCCCAAGTCTTCATCAATCTTTTTTGATGTAGCATTTGCTTCTGAACACTTTGAAGTATTTGACCAAAACTGGTCTACCCTTCCACAGCTCAGAGGGTGTTTTACTATTGATAACTTGATTTGTCCTCTATTCAAGATGTAAACTGCGGTGTTGATTGCCTTCCTCCAATATCTATCTGAAAGCTTGGATTTGTTTAGCATTGTTCTTGCCATTTCTTTCACAGTTCGATTCTTTCTCTCCACAACTCCATTTTACTCTGGGGTCCTAGTAGTTGAGAAATGTCTCTTTATTCCATGTTATTCACAAAATTCATTGAATTCATTTGAGAGGAACTCACCCCCTTGATCTGACCTTATGGATTTGATCTTTAGATCTATTTCATTTTCAACCAAAGCTTTAAAAGCTTTAAGCTTTTTGAACACATCGGATTTCTCTTTTAGAAAGGCAACCCATTTCATTCTAGAATAGTCATAAGCAACATAAAATAACTCTCACTTTGTACGCTTTGTGTTCGGTGGGTCCACACAAATTTGTATGGATCAATTCCAATGGCTTGGTTGTCGAGTACTCTTTCGATCTGAAACTTGTTCATGTTTGTTTTCCATGCTGACATCGCTTACAAATAGTGTTTGAAGGTTTTGTGATTTTCGGCATGTCTTTTCGACATTCTTAGTATTGATTTTCACTAAATTGTCAAACTTCATATGGCCCATTCTTTTATGCCATAGCTAGCTTTCATCAACTTGGCTCATGTAGCATTCCTCTCCTTTTACTTCACTGAGTATGTATAGATTATTTGATGTTTTGTTTGCATCTGCAACTAATTTTCCTGTGTCTGCTCTCTTGATCTCGTAGCCTTGAGCATAAAATGTGAGCGTGTCCTTGATCACACATTTGGCTGAAAGTCAATAGGTTATGTTTCAACTCTTCAACGAACAAAATATTTTTAATTTTTGTCTTTCCATTATCAACATTGAGGGTACCTTTTTCGGCAATTCTAGCCGTAACAGTCCTTGATCACACATTTCGTTGACACTCAATAGGTTATGTTTCAACTCTTCAACGTACAAAATATTTTTAGTTTTTGTCTTTCCATTATCAACACTGAGGGTACCTTTTTTAGGCAATTCTAGCTGTAACATTATCCCCAAACTTTATTGTACCTTCACTCATTTTCTTCAAAGTGAGAAATTTGCTTTTATCACCTGTCATGTGGCTTGAACACCCACTATCAATATGCCACTGCTGCCCTTCGTCTTGTGCGTGAAACATTGTTTGAACAAGTATAGATTTTTCCTTTTTTGATTTAACTTCCTCTTGTTTCTTTCTCCATATTTATGTAGATTCTTTTTTTTTATAACCATGGTATTCACCTACTTGTTCTATTTAGGGGTTTCTATGAAAACACTCCAAAATCGTGCTATATGTCCATGGTTGTTACAATTATAACATATAGTATTATTCTCATTGTAATTCAATAGTGGGGCAAATGAGTTATATTTTCTATTGGAAACTCCTTAAGTGCCTTTTCCATAGTTCCATGCACATTCATTTCTTGCATGTGCATTACACTCTATTGCTCTATGACCAAATTGATTGCAAGAATAACAATAGCCATAAAAGTAGCTTGTGTACCTTATCACATTGTTTTGCCTTAATGGAACTGATCTTTCGAGATCTCTAGTAGAGATGTTCGTACCTCTGTTTTCTTTATGAGGAGGATTGACATGCTCCTTCACATGCTCTGTCTTTTTTTCACTTTCTATATTCACAGACCTCTTAAGTGCATCCACATAGCTCTTTGGCTTCTTCGTATTTACTTTCTTTGATGAGTCTATAGATTTTGAACTTTGCTATTTTTCAGTGTTCTTTTGGTTCTCATCATAGCCACCATGCTTAATGAACGGTGACCTTTGACTATTTAGTATGTTACTCAACACTTCGGTACTCTTCTCAAATTTTGATATGTTCAACTCATTTGTTGTCTTCTCCAATTCTAATTTCAAGGCAATTATTTTAGATTCTTAAGTTTTGCACTCGTCCGACCTCCTTTGTTTTCAATTTGGCTCTTATATCCTCTATTCTTTTCATTTCCTCTAATTGAGTTTTTAAGCCACTGATAACCTTGTCCGATTCTTCAACATTATGTGTCATCTTTGTTTTCGATGCAATATCTTCCTCTTCATATTTTTGAATTTGTACTCTTTGTTTCAGATTTTTTTTCTTCAACATTTTTATCTCTCCCAAGGCACAAATCAGCTCTTCTTCAAGATCTACCACTCCATTTTCGACATCATCCTCTTCTTCCAAGGTGTCCGTACTTACAGAGGCTGCGGGCTTTGTTTCTATTGACATGAATAGGGTTTCCTCCTTGTCACTGTCTAATATTTTTTCATTGCTCTCCTCGGCTGAGCTACCATTCTTTTTGGAATAGAGGCTTTTCTTATACTTATTGGAATTTTTTTAATACCCATTTTGTTTGAAGTTTTTCTTGAAATGAGGCTTGCATTCCTTTTTTTTTCTTTCATCGTTATTATTTTCTTCATCTTCACTATCATCCGTACGAGGACACTCGGCAACAAAATGTCCTATCTTACCACAATTAAAGCATTTGAAGGGTAACTTATCTTTGTATTTTTTGGACCCCTTTTTAAGCTTTTTGACAAACAGGGCCTCCTTTTCATCTAGTTCATCAATGGTTTCATCGCTTGATTCAATTTCTTTGTTTTTCGCCTTTTTTGAGGCTTTGAAGGTTGCCTCCCTTTTAGATGGTTTTTCTTGTTCAGTCCCCATCTCATATGCCATGAGAATTCCATGTAACTCATCCATTGTTAATTTGTTTAGATCCTTTATTTCTTCGATCGCATAAATTTTTGCATCAAATCTTAAAGGTAGAGACCTTAATACCTTTTGTACAATTATAGATTATTCGACTTTTTCATCAAGCCCTCTGATAATGTTGACAATTTCATCTACATGAAGTAGATAGGCTGCAACGTTTTCATCCTCTCTCATCTTCAAACTTTCGAATTGTCTCCTGTGAGTTTGAAGCTTGGCCATCTTTACTTTATTATCTCCCTCATAGATGGTCTTAAGTTTATCCCAAATCTCCTTAGCCGAGTCGCACTGCTTTACTTTTACAAACTTAGATTTTGACAAACCACACAATAGCATTCATGGCTTTTGCG
This sequence comes from Torreya grandis, assembly GCA_037957365.1. NCBI lineage: Eukaryota > Viridiplantae > Streptophyta > Pinopsida > Cupressales > Taxaceae > Torreya > Torreya grandis. The sequence goes on from JARHVA010000075.1 coordinate 749,971, forward strand.
TTGTTTTCACTAGCCTTATTTCCTGTTGTATCTATTGGTGGAGTTTGTGGCACTGTGTATCCATCCACAACTGCTCGTCAAATGTCAAAACCAAGGGCCATTAGATATGTACTCATCCCTATACTCCAGAATGCATAATTTGCCCTGTTGAACAATGGAGCCTTGGTGGAGAAACCTTCCTGAACTTGATTATTGGCCATGTGTGGTTCTAGGATCTACCGTCTAGTGGTTAAACTGATCCTGAAAGAACCTCGCTTTTATACCAATTGTTGAGCACACACCACACTGAGAAGGGGGTGAATCAATGTGTAATAATAATTTATTTTCTTTCTAATTAACTTTCATAAATAAACCATTCACATAAGAACAATTAAATGCACAACACAAAATTTACATGGAAAACCCTTGGTGGGGAAAAACCACATTTGAAAAGTTGCTTGGATTTACCGTTCAAATCGAGTCATAAGATTAATAAATCTTTTTACAAAAGTTCTATAGGCACCAACCTACTTGGAGATATCAATCCCCAATGCCAAGCACCAACTTAGCAAGAGACATCGATCTCTTTGAATTGAAGCACCAACTTCACTACCAAGCACCAACTTGGTGGAAGCCACCAATCTACCAACCTACTTGGAGATACCAATCCCCAATGCGAAGCACCAACTTAGCAAGAGACATCGATCTCTTTGAATTGAAGCACCAACTTCACTACCAAGCACCAACTTGGTGAAAGCCACCAATCTTTCTGTTCTGAGGCACCGATCTCACTTAAACGATTTCCACCTTCTCACTGTTGCTTTGTTAACAAATGATGGCACAATCAAGTTTCGCTCTTCTTCCTCTTCTTCTCCCTCTTCTCTCTATCTCTTTTTCTTCTTCTTCTCCTTTTATATAATAGAAAGAATTATTTTTTATTATTTTTCTCCAACATCCTTTCACCTTATATAGCCTTCAAATGCTTTTCACAAAGGAGGCGTCCCATCCAAGAGACACCTATTCACCAAAAGATGTGACCGTTGACATTTATGTTGACATTTCCGTCAACATTTCCGTTGATATTTCTATTGCCTTTTTGATACTTCCGTTCACTTCCGGCAACAATTCCTTTGGACACTTCCGTTCACTTCCGGCAACAATTCCTTTTGACACTTCCGTTCACTTCCGACAACAATTCCATTTGACATTTTCGTTCATATCCATTACAATTCCTTTAACATCAAAGACAATTATTCCAACACTAATTGCAGGAATCATCAACCATCTTAACCAGGACTAGTTGGATCAAAGTCATTAATTGTGTGCATCATTGGCCAACCTAACCGGGTGTGGTTGGTTCAAATCCATCCACTAACTTTGGGCATTATCAACCAACCTAATCTTGATTGGCTAGCTTAAAGTCATCCACTAATTATGGGCATGATGATTCGTTATAAGTGGGATTTATCGGCTTAAAGTCATTCATTGATTGTGGGCATCCTCGACCATCCTGATTGGGATTAGTGGGGTCAAAGTCATCCATTAATTGTGGACATCACCAAACGGCCTAATTAGACTTGGTTGGTTCAAAGTCATCCACCAATTGTTAGCATTATCAACCAACCTAGCCTGGATTGGTTGTCTCAAAGTCATCAACCAACTGTGGGCATCAACCACCTTAACAAGGATTGGTTGGCTCAACTCCTTAGCAATAAATATTTTAGCCAATGTCAAACCCGGCAAGTACAATATTCCATATTGAGAGTAAATATTCAATGAAAAGAAATTAAGGTGGTTCTTATATCTCTAATACGTGAACCAATCAATCAAAATAACTTGGTCAAAGCCAGGAATTTGAATCTGTCCTTGGTTAACTTGCGGCTGCAGATTGTCATCTCTGACACATCTACACTACAAGAATCTGGTTGGTCTTCTGCAAGTGTTAGACATACATCAGACCTGTCCTGTCAATTAATCAATACAGTCAAAGGTAGAATTTGTGTGGGCCAAAATGCCACAGTCAATCTGCTGTAAAAGTTGATTGTGGAACAGATATGATCAACGTTGGTGCTTACGTCAGCTTGCTGCCATCTGTCTTTCTGCCTCAAAATCTACAATGGAAACTTGTGGATTTCCTTTTAACTGAAGGATGGCTAATTGGATCATCTAGTTGACCTTTAAATTTTTTTAGTTGTTAGTCAAATGGGCTGATGTCATATAGTTTGGCTCAGTTAGCCCTAATTTAATCAAACAATTGAAAAATTATTGCAGGTCAGTTAGGAAACTTAAGTAGGTAGGTTGGGAAGCTCAAGCAGGTAGCCCAGGGGAGAGAATGTGAGAATTTTTGGACCGGAGCTGTGAACTGATATTAAAATCAGCCACAATTGGCCATATATCCACATATCCATTTAATATGTTGCCTACAAGACTTGAACCTGGGTGTGGGTGAAAACAACACACCCATTTAACCAATCGACTTGCATCTAATCGGCAATTTTGAATAGCTTTGAGCTGTATATATCATCATGATTAAATATTTTGAAAGTAAATGCATTTTTAGGTCATAATCAATGACTTTGATGTTAGGTGGTGTCATCAATAATGAGGATGTCATCTTCCTCCCTTGTCTCTTGGTTTATATATCGTTGTGATGGGACTATGCTTCATCAGCTTGAAGATGCAATTAATAGCTTTATTGTTAAGTGAAGGCTTGTTCTGGGTTGTAACAAAACATGGAGATAGTTTAAAATCATCAAACAACATATTCTTGGGAGGAGCCTTTGGAAGGAGGAGTGCGGTGTCTCAAAAAGGTGGGGTGTCTGTGTAAGGTGGAGTTCTGCAGAAATATGGGGATCCTCAAGAAAGGTATGGTCTTTGTGAGAGTAGTGTCTCTCTTGAAGTCTCCTAAAATGGGGGAGGGGTCTTTGAGAGAGGAAGGGGTTCGCAGAAGGGGTATCTCTGCAGAAGGGGGTCTTTGAGAAAGTAGAAGGGGAACCTCTAGAAGACAAGGCCTTTATAAGAGCGGGGTCATTGTGAGAGGGATGCCACCAAAGGGAGGAAGGGGGAGAAATAAGTTTGAGTTACTTTACTATTTCTTTTATGTTTTTGGTTTAATTTGAAGATTATTCTAGGTGAATATATAATTTTGTTTAGGAATACAATAATCGTAATTAAATTTCTTTTGCTAAGGTCGATGTCATATAATTAATTTTGTTAAGGAATGGAATAGATGGTCGTGGTTTTGGAAAATGTAGGACAATATAGATATTGTTATAGCTTGGAATTGCACCTTCGTGAGAGAGTTCTTCAGGGTCTCTCACTTCCAGCTACAAGCATGGGGACAACCTCAGGCTGTGGGTATCCTGTAGTGAGGTTGAACCTCTAGGATTTTTAATGAGGCTAGTTCCTCAGGTGCATCACTTCAGCTCTTGATTCCTACATTGAAATTCACTGTTGGCTAAGGAAAAGGGATATGAGGATAACATGAAAGGAAATCTAAGCTAAGGGAGGTGATGCACCAAAAGAAATGATCCACTTAGTTTGGGGAATGACACTAATTTAGCATAGCATGGGGACAACCATAGGCTGTGGGTATTTTGTAGTGAGGTTGAACCTCTAGGCTTTTTAATGAGGCTAGTTCCTCAGGTGCTTCACTTCAGCTCTTGATTCCTACACTGAAATTCACTGTTGGCTAAGGAAAAGGGATATGAGGATAACATGAAAGGAAATCTAAGCTAAGGGAGGTGATGCACCAAAAGAAATGATCCACTTAGTCTGGGGAATGACACTCATTTAGCATAAGATGAATTTTGCTTACACAACCTCATAACCAGTTAATTTGCATAAGTATTTTGTAAACTAGGCTCACTGAAGCATACATGAAGCAAAGAGGGATTTTGAAATCCACACCAAGCGTCCATTAATGGTAGAAAGAGCTCAAGTCCAAACTTGCAACTAACTGAAAAACACCTAAAAATAGGCAAGAAAGAAGGACAATGAGCTTGGAAGGACACTTCTTCACAATGCCATTGTGCACAAGCTTGCTTAACACAATCTTCAGACAAAGAGATAGGTAAAAAATTAATCTTTATTTGCTTAAAAAGGTCTATTACAAAGCGATTTTGCCAGAGTAACTTTATCGCCAGTCCAGGGATAATTTCTTGGCTTCAAGGCCTCTATTTATAACAAAAAAGCGGGAAGAGAAGATGGGAAGAGTGCAGAAGTAGTTGATGACTGGGATCCCTATTGTCGTCCTCTATTTACAACCTTCTCGAGTCCCTCCCGCCTTCAAGTCTCTCTTTGGCATATCTAAAGAGCCATGTTACAAGCAGTTGAACGTCACTTCCTTGCGCAGCTGAAATGATATTTGCATTTAAAACGATGTGGTCACTTTCATTTTCACATGTCCTGCTAAAGAAGACGAGGTCTCCATGTGTTGATAATCTAGCCAAACCATGCTACCTTTATGTTTGAACGACCATTTGTCGGGAGAGGGAGCCATGTTGAAGGACGAAGGCCTTCATTAAATTCTCAGCTACCATCTCCTGCTAGTCGTTTGGACTCCCTTTTGTGCGGATTGGCCGTTGGACGTTGCCTTAGATCCTTGCCCTGCATCATGGATCTTCCCGTCGTGGACGCCTATGGATCGTTGATCTCCCTGCCAACTGGGTGCCCTTTGTGCCACTTAGCAGCCTCTCATTTATCCTTTCCATGACTCTTATGCACTGTCGATCCTTAGAACGTGCCATTGGACTGAGCAAACATAGTCAAGTAGCATTGGAAACTTGATTTACTCTTTACTGAGTAATTCGGGTTTTCAAAGGTACTTGACTTATGAAGCTTTTCAAGCTAAGCCATTGAAGAATCCCGATTTACTCTATGCAGAGTAACTCGAGCTTTCTGATCTCTCCTACTTCGGACTTTGTCTGCAGGCTTGTGTAAGGGCTCTCTCGAAGGGTAAGGGACCCTTCGGGCTTCTACAAATGGTCTTTTCTGAAGGGAAATAAACCCTTTGGAAAATTTGAAATGGTCCTTCTGAAGCTCAAAAGAACCTTTGACAAACTTGCAACTGTCCACTTGGAGAAGGAAATGCCCTTCGGATTTGTCAATGACCCTTGGAGTATTCTTTGGAGAAGACTTGTCCCTTGAAGAACCCAAGAAGCACTATTCTTGAAACCAAATCGGGTTTGTCAAGCCCCTTTACTTATTTCGAGCTTCTGATTGCTCACAACTTATGAAGTAATTAAGTAGTGCTTCTTGGAGAACCCGAAATACACTGTCCATGAGTAATTCGGGTTTACAAACCCGAATTACTTCTGCCTATAAAACATTTAGAAGTCAAGCACAGCTGGAAACCCGATTTGCACTGTGTCCTCAGAAACCCGAAGTCTTGCGACTTCGAAAGATCAAAGACTTCTTCTTTGGAGAACCCGAGGTTGTCTGAACTTGCCACTTTTGCTTGAATGTCCACCTTCTCATATTTGGGCAAAATTTTATATGGGGGCCAAGAAATCGCCAACATATACAATTGGGAAAAAGAATGCTGGATTGAGATGAGGGAGAATTCTATTTGAAGAAGGCTGAATGTGGAGTAAAGACAAATAAATATCATGGGGTGAAGCATGGCAATTCCAAATACATTATAGGTGATGGGGGTATGTGAGGATGTAAAATGAGGTTGACAGGATAGAGAGCTTACTGAAAATGACGAGACAAGATGGAAACTAGAAAGACGGGATTAGAATACACAAGTAGCCAGTAAGGACAAAACATGAGCAAAGTTGGCAGTATGTGCGATGAAGGTTTGGCATGGAAATTATTGAGGGAAAAATGTAGAAGGAAAATGCAATGATAGGGGAAAAATAAAAAAAAATGTACTTCAAGAAAATTAAAGGAGAGAGCTAAATTTTTAAAAATAAGGAGTAAATAATTGAAAAATTTACTAGCTTAAAGGAAGATGAGACAAAGATGATGAGATAACATAGGCCCATAAGAAAAGGAAGAGAAAGAATGGGATTTTATTAATGTCCATGAATGACCAAATTTGATCAATGGCATTGCAAAATAGAACCTGTTAATATGCCACAGACAAGGTGGTGCTAAGAAAAAATACCCCAGTTGAAGATAAAGTACAGCTATAAGAAGAATGAAGTGGAGGGTTTACCAAACAAATGGTAAACCTGAACCCCCTATAATCTAAGAGCTATTATTTTGTACCCATGCTACAAAACCATCCTGGAGGGTACAAAATGAAAAGAGCCACTATCAAGTGTATTCTAGGCAGCAGGAGAGTTTGTAGGATCTTCGACCACTAAATAGTTCCCTGTGTAAGAGCTAATAATGCCATCAAAGGGCTGCCCTGGATTGGGAAGGGTTGGTGAAAGATATTGTCCAAGGTCCTAGGTTACCTTTCCTTCTCCTACCATCAAAGGCTGAAGATCTCTTAGAAGAGGTCTCGAAATTGGTGATACTGGGCTGTCTGGGAGACTCGGGCTAGGCCTTTGTTGTTTGTCTAATTATAGAGATCACTCTTCAAATCCCTTGCAGCATGACTTAGCTGCTTTTTAAGACTTCTCCCTTTGCTTCTTCTAGATCTTGCCATTATCTGGCTCCAATCTTGTAAAATTTTGATAGGTCACCGAATAGCAGCTTCCCTCCTTAAAATCTAACCTGAATCAACAACTGGCCTGGGGATCAAGTTAGAGATTCTGTCAATTGCTTATATGCAATCCTTTTAATTCCAAGTTAGAAGCATTGAGTTTTTAGGGAAGCTTATTGTTCACATTTGGGTCGACTCATATAATGATGCATGTGAAAATAGGAAGATAGGGAATGCAAGTGTGGGATGCAATGCCTGCTCAGCAGCCAGAGTCAGCAAGAGCAGAAAGTGTTCATTGTTGTCTTTGAGGTGATCAGAAACTTTCTGTTTTGAGTTTCAACCTTTCCTGAACAGATTTATTGAACTAAGGCTATCATATAAGTTTCAAAATTTTAATTAAAGTCTAGTTTTGTTTTTTAGGACAAAATAGTCTCACTTAAAACTGGCCTACAATTTGGCTCAAAATGAAGATATGTTGATGAGAATCAGTCTGTTAGTTCTAGTGAGTAATTTTGTAAAGACAGACTAGTTTTACTTGATAGTTGAATTTCTAATGAATAATGTCTGATTTCACCCGTGGTTCTTTAGGACTGACTACTTGATTTTCAGGCAGGAGTTTCAAAAGTAGTTATTGGCCTCAGACATCCTTTGAAACATTTCAGAGGAAAGGCAATCAAAGCACTAAGAGACACAAGAATAGAAGTGAATATACTTGGAGAAGATCTGCAAAACAGAAACATTGAGGTAATGAAAATTTCTGTAATTTTGATGCAACTCTGAATCTCATTTTGTTTTCTTCTTCCATATTTATGGAGTTTTTCTTAATATTTTGCAAGTTTAAAAGTTCAGAAGATGAGCATAAAAATTGTTGCATAGATAATTTTAAATACACTAGGTGGAGCTAATAAAATCCCTTTTGCATTATGATTAAAATAAACCAAAGGGCCCCAAGCTTAATGAAGTAAGCATCAGAGTTTATAACTATATAGCAAATATCTCAAAGAAACAAGGGGTTGCATCTTTAAAAAATGTTATTAACAAAAGATCATAGTAATGCTTACATCTGTTCATAGTAATGAAAGAGTACAAGGGACATCCAAAATTAATGCACAAAGATAAAGCTTATTTTTTAGGCCATGGCCAATCAAAACACCAATTTGGTGGAGACTCTCCTTTAGAAGCTCACAAAGAGGTTTCTTTCCATTTACCTTATATTTTGTTCAAATTTTGAATTCCTAGGTTTGGATTTCATGACCAAGCTCAGAGTTAAATTGAATGTCTACATGCCAATTCATCCACACCTGAAGTAAAATGACTCCTTTTAATTTTGACGTGTCAGAAATGTTGCTTGTGGCAAATTTCAACATCAGACACTTTTTATTAGTGTTACACGAGGATGCGTCCCCTAGATTTTGGTGACATCCTGAACGTCCCAAACATTTTGGGGATTTGGAGGGGACATCCCCAATTTTATTTAAATTTTTTAATAATTTTTTTCCTTGATGCGTCTACTTTAAAACATAACCCTCTGCCCCCCAAAAAGTTGTTATTTTCACAAAAAACATTGAACCCTAATCTTGAAAGTATCCCTAAAAAACAGTACAAATAGTTTAAACCCCTACATTTTATTGAATAAAGTTAAAATATATAAATGTTAATTTTTATATATCATTTTAATAGCCGCCCCCCCACCGTCCCCAAAATCAAACAATTTTTTTGCCATCTTGGAAACCCCGTCCCCTTGTCCCCTATACTTAGGTAACTATGCGTTTCACTTATTATTTACTTGAAATTGAACTATAGCAAAGTTTTTAATATTCATATTTATTGAAAATAGGCACAAAATGCAGATAGATTGTCATGTAGAGTCCAAAGGCTAAAATAGGTTATGGAGAACATTTTCACCATAAAGATGTAAACTACCGTGTAAAATGTGAAGGTAAGACTGTTGTCAATCAGACTCGCACCCTTGTGAAGGTAGTTTCAGTACTTCACAGACTGCTGAAAAAAAGGGGGAGAAGGAAAATGGAAGAAAACTGTGGGTGGCCCAAATCGGCGAATTGAATCTGTAGATTCTAAGGGCTAGCTCCCTTTGGTGTATCAATTAGGACCTCTACTCTATGCTACAAACTGCTAAAAAAAGGGGGAGAAGGAAAATGGAAGAAAACTGAAAGAAAATCTTATCTAATGATGGTGATACACCTAAACTTTGATTGATCCACCCAATTTGAGCTTCTAAAAACACCGATCATACAATAAACAAATTGAATTTTAAACCCCAATTGACCCCTACACATTAGTATTTCACGAAAATGTTCTATCTTGTGATCAAAGCTTGAGGGAAATGATGGAATATACCTGATTCAAGGCACTAACCAGCCACTTAAATCCATTGTAACTTCAGCCAAAAGATATTAAACACAGAACATAACCTGCATAATCTGATCAGCGATTAACTAGGTAAGAATCAGGGCTTGACAAAAAAGAAAATTCTATCATATATGCAAATCACTGACATAAAGACACTATACCAACGCCTTGGAGTTTGAAAACTGTCTTATTAATCTGAAAATGTTACACAACACAACTTTTGACAGAGTTTGGTCTTGCCAAAAAGAGGATACAATTCAAGGCTGAAAAACCAACTTATATAGAAAAAGTATACAACAGCGAAGAGATTGGCGCTGAAAATAGAAGAGGTCAACTCAGTCCAACTTGTGCTATCATAGCCTTCAAATAAAATCTATTTTTGTCTTATGCTTTGCATCAAAAGCTCTTTGGCGTTGAAAATGATGGAGAGCCCATTTCATAATCCTTATTTAGAATAAAGATTAAATTCCTCAAAATTGATCAAACGTGCATGGATCCTTGGACATTCAATTCTCTTCATGCATGATGCTGTGCCAATCCTTAGATGAAGAACCTCAGTTTGAACAAGAGTTGAAAACGTCGAAAGCTTTCAATCAAGGTAAACAAGAGTGCGTGCAAGCCTTGTCAACTAGTCAACCAAAGTGCAAGACTAGTCAACTCCAACTCATTCCATTTTGCATGAAAAGGCTCTTGAAACAGAAGCATGCATGAAATTCCATGTTGGCGTAGAAGGGATGAGGTGGACCCAAGTTTGACAAGTCAAACTCTTGCATGGAAAGTCAACTCTTGCATGGAAAGTCATGCCACAATCTTCAAAGGAATATGCCTCTTGAATTGCTTGAAGCTAAATTGGATCATTGAATGCATGAGATGACTAGGAGATAACCCTGACTTCAACAAACAGTCAATTGAAGCTTTGACCAATTAACTATAGATAGCCTTTGCTTGCATGGAAAAGGACCTTGATGAATGAGAGGTGCATGGAAACCTCATGTGAACAGAAAATACATGGCGTAGAAACTCAGATTGAACTCCTTGATAGCTTATTCCAATGCCAAACCCAACATAGCCCTTTTGAACAATTAGGTCAACTAGACTAGCTAAGTCAAAAAGGTCCAGTTTGCAAACTTGGACACCATGAAACCTTCAATAGAAGCCATGAAACATTCAGACTAGAAGTTCTTTAGGGAGTGACTGTAGGATGATATCTGGGTCGCTGTAGGTGTCATTTGTTTTCAACTGTTTGTCCTTGTTTTGCTTAGGCTTGAGGCCTTTTCCCTTATGCACTTTCCTGCTAAGATTTTCCTTTGGCTTGTTTTCCGGACTTTTCTTTGGCATTTCTGCAATGAACTTTTTTGCTGGAATTGGTCTTCGGGATTTTTCTCTCGAACAATTTGTTTGGGCTCTTTGTCTTGGACTTTTCTTTTGGGATTTTTGTTCGTGGCTTATCTCCTTGTTTATTTCCTTCGGACTTTTTGTCCGAAGGAATTCTTTTTGTTAATTTCCTTTGGACAAAAAGTTCGAAGAAATTATTTCGGGCTTCTCTTTGTTTATTTCCTTTGGACAAAAAGTCCGATGGAATTCTTTTGGAGTTTCCTTTGTGTTCCTTTCATTCGGACAAAAAGTCCGAAGGAATTCATGTCCTCGGAACATTTGCAAATTGCCCTTCGGGCTTTTGTATTTGAACTTTTTCCTTGGAAAGAAACCTTCGGGATTGTTGGAATGGTCCACTTACCCTTCGGCTTTTTGTAAAGGACTTTTCGAAAAAAATGACAAGCCCTTTTGCCTTTATGAAATGTGCACTTTGGACTTTTTGAAAAGTCCTTTCAGGATTTTTGTTTTGGTTTTTAGACAACTTTGAAATGATCTCTTGCCCTTCGGAAAAATTGTAACGGTCCACTTACCCTTCGAAAACGTTGAAACGGTCCACTCGCCCTTCAGAAGATTTGAAACGGTCCACCTACCCTTCGGAAAAGTTGAAACGGTCCACTCGCCCTTCAAGAGAGTTGAAACGGTCCCACTTACCCTTCAGAAAAGTTGAAATGTGCCCTTCGAAAAAATTGTAACAGTCCACTTACCCTTCAGAAAAATTGAAATGGTCCACTTGCCATTCAGAAAAATTGTAATGGTCCACTTGCCATTCGGAAAAGTTGAAATGTGCCCTTCGAAAAAATTGTAACAGTCCACTTATCCTTTGGAAAAGTTGCAATGGTCCTCTTATCCTTCAAAAGAGTTGAAATGTGCCCTTCGGGCTTATTGGAACGGTCCACTTACCCTTCGGCTTTTTGTAAAGGACTTTTCGGAAAAAATGACAATGGTCCTTTGGGATTATGGACAAGCCCTTCGGAATTATGAACAAGCTCTTGGCTAATCCTTTGGAAAAATTGTCATGAACCATGCTTTCGGAAAATTTGTCAAGGTCCATTCCTTCGGCTTTTTTGTTTGACACCTTCCTTTGGAATTCTTGTCTTCGGATTTATTAAAAAGGACTTTCCCTAAAGCAATTGTTCGAAGGAATTCTTGTCTTTGGATTTATTAAAAAGGACTTTCCCGAAAGAATTGTTTCCTTAGGACTTATTGCAGATGACCCTCGGGAACCTTTTGAAGATGGACCTTTTCGAAAGGAAAAGAACCCCTTGAACTTTATGAGAATGCCCCCTTTTTTGGACCCAAAGAAGCCTCCATAATGTTTGTCTCAAAAAATCTTTTGAAAACCAAAGTGAATGCCTTAAAAAGGCCTTTTAATCATAGATTATTTTAAGGACTTTTCAAGACCAATAATTGACTCACAAGACGAACTGACACAATATGCAAAGTTTCGAAAAACAAGGGTGGCAATTTGACCTGTAGCGTCAAAATTGTCAACATTTTGGTGACTCAACTGGGAAGCATGTCTGCTATGCGTGAGAACCCAGACCATATACATGATATTTGAACTCATAAAACAATGAAAAATCTGGTCCATGATTACAAATTCTCTTTTGTCCTGGCATGAGATAACCTTCATCCTCCAAAATAAGAAGGGAAACACATAAAACAAGAAAACTAAATAAAGCAAATGTGCAAACAAGCACTTATTTGGGACAAAAAAGGACTAAACTAATGTGCTTGAACAACATTTGGAGGAAAACAAATAAACTATGTACAAGGAGCAAAGCTCTTCAGTAGCAATGTTTCACATGTATCCCATTGATTGGGATTGGAAACTCCTCACCATCCATCTTTGCAAGTCGCAAGGCATTGTGGGATTTGAAATTGGAGATTGTGTATGGGCCACTCCAAAAAGAATCATACTTTGTGTGCCTCCTTGGTTTAGCTCTATCCTCATCCCACTTGAGGACCAAATCTCCTTCTTTGAAACTTCGTGAAGAAGCTTCTTTGTCAAAAGCTCTCGTCACTTGTGTTTGATGAATCTCCATGGTTAGGATGGATTAATTTCTTATCTCTTTCAGCTCCATAAGCTCAACATACCTGATCTCCATAGGCTCATTCTCCAACAACGCAAGTTGATGCATTAGTTCTAAAGTAGGAAACTCAAGAGAAATGGGTAACCTTGCTTCCTTACCATATACCAGCTTGTATGGAGAGTTGGCTATTGATCTTTTGTAGGTGATCCTATTAGCCCATAGATCTGACTTCAACTTGAAATTCCATGACCTCTGATTGTCTTCAATAGTCCTTATGATCTTTAGTAAGTTTTTATTCGTAGATTCAGCAAGGCCATTGCCTTATGGATAATAGTTCGATGAAGTGTTGAGATAAATTCCATGCTAGACAGCGTATTGGCTGATCCTAGATCTCACAAAAGCCATTGCATTATCAGAAACAATAGTTGAAGGAAGTAAGCAAACCTTCATAGAAATCTAGAATATTGGTTTCGTTTACTTCTTTCAATGCCACTGATTTTGTCCAACATGTAAAGTAATCTGTAGCAGTTAGAATCCATTTGTCTTGAACTTGAAAGAGGATTTATGAGACCAATAAAGTCCAATTCCCATTGGGCAAAGGGTTGATCTACCGCAATTGGTTGAAGAGGTAAGGCTGCAAGCTTCACTTTTCCTACGAACATAGCACACTGTTTGCACTTTCTAACCCATGCATGGCAATCACCAAATATACTAGGCCAATAGTACCCACCTCTCATGATATTAAGGGCTGTAGTTCTTGCGAAAAAATGTCCACCATGTCCATCGTGGAATTCTTCAAGCAATCTCTGAGTTTGGCTTGGTTGTATACATCTTAGCAACATGCCAGTGACATCTTTTTTGAACAAAACACCATCAATAAGCAAAAATGGAATTGACTGCAACCTGAAATATCTTCTTTTTGAAGCACTTAGATGAGATGGATAAATACCGTCTTGGAGATAGCTTACCAAGTCATGAAACCAACTGGAAGGTGAGGTATGACCAGCGGCAACATTTTCATCATTTGACACCAAAACAACCTCATAAGCATCTTGCAAGTCTTGAGCTAGATGCTGACAAAGTCCTTTGCCTCTAACCAACTTTGTGACCTTAATTTCCACATCATATTTCATTACTTTGGTTATCCAACCAACCCTCTTCTCATTTATATTTTTGTTCAAAAGGAACTCCTTTATCTTTGGATGGGGAACCATAAGGTGTATCTTATTGTTAAACAACAAGTATGTAAATTTTTTAAGAGACTTTATAACTGAAAGTACACGTTTTTCAGCAAAAAAATATTTTGTTTCGTACTCTTCCAAGATTTGATGAAAGAAAGCTATTGGTTGCTCCAAAGCCTCATGATTTTGTTGCATAAGAATACCTGAAATGGTGTTCATGTTAGCATAAGTATATAGAATGAAATTTTTTGTGAAATCTGGATTTATAAGTGTAGGATCACTAGCTATGGCCTTCTTAACGTCTTCAAAACTCTTTATTCCTTCTTTGAACCAGTTGAAGCTCTGATTCTTCTTTAGCATCACTGTAAGTGGCTTAGTTAAAATGACAAAATCTGAAATATATCTCCTTATGAAGTTGATTTTTTCAAAGAAGCTTTGTATAGCTTTTTTGTGTTTAGGCAAGGAGAATGCAAGAATGGAGTCCACCCTTTTAGAATCTATGCTTAAACCAGACTTTGAAAGCACATGGCCAAGGAGCTTACCTTCATGAACCGAGAAGACACACTTTTTGGGATTTAAAGACATCCCAAATTGTCTACACTTTTTGAACACTTGCTTGAGATGAACCTTATGATCACCTGTATTCTTTGAAAACATTGTTATATCATCCAAATAAACAAGTACAAACTTGTTAAGAAGGCTTTGGAATGCCATGTCCATGGCTCTCTGAAAGATTGCTCTAGCGTTAGATAAACCAAATGGCATCTTTTTGTATGCAAATGTCTTGCACTTGGTTGTGAAGATTGTCTTAAATTGGTCCTCTTCCTTGACCAAAATCTGATTGTAGCTACTATATCCATCCAACAAAGAAAACCTCTCTAAACCTGCAACCAATTGTAAAATTTATTCCATTGATGGCAATGGATAGTGATCTTTAAGTGAAGCCCTGTTCAAATCACGAAAGTCAACGCACAATCTAATCTCACCATTCTTCTTCCGTATCAGAACAAGATTTGCCACCCAAGTTGAGTGCTTGATTGGAAATATAATAGCCGACTCTATGAGCTTGTGAAGCTCAGCTCTCATCAAAGGCTCAAGCTTAGGATTGATGAGCCTTTGTCTTTGTCTCTCACTGGTTTAGTTTCAGCCTCTAACTCAATGGTGTGTTGAGCTAGACTTGGGTCAAATTCCATGAGATCACTATATTGCCATGCAAATACATGAACAAAACTTGGGAATAACTCAATGAAAGGTTCTCTTTGTGAAGGAGTACATACTTTACCCAGCTTCAAATTTTTACCAACTGCAATCTCTACATTGGCATAGTGTTCTTCCTTTGTTGACAAGGATGACTTCTCCTTCCTTAACTCATCATCAGCACTGAAAATGTTCTCAAGTGTGACCAATCCCTTGGGCAACTTATTTGTTTTTAGTTGCGCAATTTGATCACCATACTGCTGCAAGTGCTTTGATTGGTTTCTTGAAGAAAACTCAGCCTCCTCTTGCAAGAATCTCGCAATCTGATTGTCATCTTCGAACACTTGCCAATTCTCATGATTATTTGGAACATAAAGCCTTACAACCACCTTTATATGTGATTGAATTTTTTCACCTTTTATATCAGCTGGGATACTAAATTGTGATCGAATGGCAGCCAACCTATTTGCCTGTGTATTCTCGCCTCTTGGTATTTCTTGAATTTTAAAATTTTGAAAATCTTCAAGTCCCATATTCTATGCTTGTAAGATTTAAGCAACAAATTTTTACATACATTTAAACCTCTTACTTGGTGAACTATAAGTTCACTATCACTAAAACCCTGCAAGGTGTTAACTTTCATCTTCCTAGCCCATTGCAAACCGTGAACTAGTGCTTCATACTCAGCAACATTGTTTGAACAACCAAACTGAAATTTAATAGAAGAGAAATACTTTTGCTTTGTTGGAGAAACCAACGTCATTCTAGCTCCGGTACCATGTTTATTCCTTGATCCATCAAAATACAATTGCCACAAACCTTCATTAGATTCATCATCCTTGACCATGACTAGAATTGGTACATCATTCTCATGAAGGCAATACACACCAAGTCCTTCAATCAACGTATAAGGATCATGTTCGTACAAAGTGGAAGCCCACTCATCAAGAAACAAATCTGGAACTCCATCCAAAGGTGATCCATTTTCTATTTCACTATTTTCTATCACATCATCTGAAATGATACAGTTAGTGTTCACAACACTTGGCATATATGGCTCCATATGGAAACGTGCAATAGGTTTTGAATGAATTGTTAGCTTGGTACCATCCATGGTTTTGAACAACAAATAAGTCCAATCCGCTGATAAGTATCCCCCAATCTTTGAGGTGAAATCCCTTGAAAGACAAATAACAAAGTAAGAAAGCAAGTCTACTACAACATCCTGCTTAATAGAAACGTCGGGACAAACATGTAATGTCAATTTCAGATCTTTGATGATGTCTATTGTCTTTGTTGGTGACCCATCCAATTGCAATACCTCCTTAGTGTTTGGCTCATAAACAAGGTCGAGCTTTTCTGCAATCTATTTAGTCATGACTGTACTACTAGCTCCACTATCTACCATATAGTTATGAACCAAGGTATCTCCTACAATTAAAAAAAGGTAGAAAGGAGTAGTTTTATTTGATTTTATCTCAGTTCTGTCCACCTTTGCCATCTTATTTACTTGATGTACCTGCTGCTTAGTTGGCTGATCCAAATTAGTTAAGACACCTTCTTTCTCAACCGGTTTTGAAGACAATTTAAGAGCTGAAAGCTCTTGGATGAGCATATCCATTTGTCTTGGAATGAAAAGAGAATCCCACATGTTAATGCCGATGTTAGACTTCATCTGATCTATTATACTGAATTGAGATGCACTAATCTTTGGTTGTACTTTCTGAAGAACTAGCTGTTCACGAACTAGAGGTATTCGATGAACTTTACTAACCTCTATATTCTGATTTTTCTGCGTTGTAGGGGCAGCAAGTTCTTTTGTACTCTTAGAAACAACATTAGGAGTACTTGAAGCATTTGTCACCCCTGCAACTCATCAATGGCTCTTCTTTTAGCTCTAGTTACATCTGCAACTTGATCCCTTGTACTGTTAGTTTCAACACCTTGAGTAAAAACAACATGATCATCTATTTGTCAATTTACATTAATGACATTAGGGTGCCCTTGAACTTGT
Organism: Torreya grandis; assembly: GCA_037957365.1. NCBI lineage: Eukaryota > Viridiplantae > Streptophyta > Pinopsida > Cupressales > Taxaceae > Torreya > Torreya grandis. Next base: position 766,717 of record JARHVA010000075.1, read on the forward strand.
TGAGTCTCTCATTGTGACACCAAACCTGTATCTTGGTACTGACCTCTTTGAAAAGAAAACTCTTTTTGTGTCATTTGTGGCATAGTGATGTTTTTGATACCAAGGCTTGGTTTTGAGCATCATTGAAATTTGAGGACTGCCAACCTGAATCCTGCATCCTGCATCAAGTTGTTTCGAGGCGGGGTGGTAACAATGGCCTTTGAAGTGGAAGGAGCATTAGCATGGGTGGTAACAATGCTCTTGAGGGCAACATATGGCTTAGTTGGAATTATGGCTCCTTGTGTTTGATAGGGTGGTATATTCTCTCTGAAACCTTGATATGGGGCGTTTGATCTTTGAAGTGCTGATAAGTGTTTTGATTTTGTTGTTGATAGGGCCTATTAGACTGATATTGCTATCTCTTGAGTTACACTATTTCATTCCCAAAAGATTGTAACAAGCTTTTCAACTCTCCTATCTCACTAGTTTGACTAGTAGGAGCTGCAATTTGAGCTTGAGGTGTTGGAATTGGAGCTAAAGATGGGATTTGAGGAACTTGAGGCGCTGGTATAGAATTTATTTTTGGAAATATAGGCAATGGAGGTCTTGGAGAAAGCTTACCAGTTTGTATCAAATTGTTCTCTGCCCTTATTGCAACTTCATAAACATCTGGCAAGGTAGTACCACCCATTGATTGTATCACCACACTAATGTCAGAATTAAGGGCTTTCAAATAGTACATAAATGCATATTCAGGTGATGGCCTTATCAATACAGGTATTCTGGTCCATGTCTTTTAGAATCTGAGGTTAAAATTAGACATGAACTCATGAGGAGCTCTGTTTATGGCGGTTAATTGCTCAACTAAAGATCGGTGATCAGATTTGTCTTCAAATTGCTTGACTAAAGCTGCACCCAATTCATCTCAGGTAGAAATGGAGTTTAGTGAGAGATTTCTATACTATTGCAATGCTTTTCCTTTGCAGGAAGCAACAAACAATTTGATAGCAACATTATTTTCAACAACATTATGGATTGAACATAGATTAGCTACATTTTGGATATGATCAATAGGGGTTGTTTGATTTTCACCTGAGAAGAATGAGATGCTCTTGAGGGCATACACTGGAATGTCATCAAATTGGCCTAAATTCAGTGGGCTACCTCTATTGAATGGAACAAACACTTAGTTTCTGATGGCCATTTGGATAGTGGGGTTTGTAGTGATTTGAACAGTAGGATAACCAGGAGACAAATATCGCTTTTGAGGATATGGTTTTGCCCTCCTAAACCTTGATCTCTTATATGATATAAATTCAAAAGGAATACCTTTACTTGTTGACCTTGTGGTAACCTTTGGCATGAAAGAATTGCCGGAATGATGCTATGAGCTTTGCAACTTGAAGAATCTTTAGCTTGTGATGAAGATAGATATTCTCTTTTATTGCAAACGCTTTTTAGCACAACTTTTTTCAGATATGCAAAGATTTCTATTTTGTCCCACCGGGGGTGCCAAAAACTATTGTTAATAAGACTCGCACCCTTATGAAGGTAGTTTCAGGGCTTCATAGTCTGCTGAAACATGAAAACTATCCTAGGTTGTGGGTGGCCTAATTGGCAGATTGAATCTCTATATTCTAAGGGCTAGCTCCCTTTGGTGTATCAATTAGGACCTCTACTCTACGCTACAAACTGCTGGGGAAAAGGGGGAAAAAAAATGAAAGAAAACTGAAAGAAAATCCTATCTAATGATGGTGATACACTTAAACTTTGATTGATCCACCCAATTTCAGCTTCTAAAAACATTGATCAGACAATAAACAAACTGAATTTTTAACCCCAATTTACCCCTACGCATCAATATTTCATGAAAAGGATCTGTTGATGCTTAATTTTGCAATGAATCACCAGAGTTGTGGGAAGTTTCAAAGATGTGGGACATGACCCTCGAAACAACCTCCAGATTTTAAAGACTCTGACTCTTCTCTTGGGGTTTTGTGTAAAGGGAGAGAAAACAATGCATAAAGATTATTTAAACTACTAAGGCGATACGCCAAGATTTGGATTCCTTTACTGGACAGCACTGTGAAGAGTATTAACAGAGTTTGCCGAAAAATTAAAGAGCTTAAAGCATGATCAATAATTTCAGCAAAGACTATAGACTAACCAATGGCTCATAATATAAAAGTAACCTGAATCGTCATCATCTATTTCTAATAACACAGTATTAGTTTCAACAGTTTTTCTTGAAAAGATTAAAGAGTATGCATCATGGTTAATAATCTCAGTAATTTTGTGAAACTGACAAAAGGCTTGTAGCAGAAAATGAGAAGAAATATTGAAAGCGGATTATTATTGCACAAAACACCACTCTCTCCTTATATATGAACAATGTAAGGCAAAATGCACAGAATACAATCTTCACACTCCTAAGAAAGGTGACTGCTAAGGTAGTCCGATGCTTCCACCAAACTAGCTTCCAAAACTCTGTATATAATCTAGATGATAAAATCCTTGGCGAGGTAACTTATTTACAGCTACTTATAACCCACAAAAAACTATTGTGAGTCTCTGCCACTTGTCCGGGTTTAACCGCTTGTCCGCAATTTTTGGATATGAGAAACTACATGCCATTGGAGCCGAACAACTTGGGCCCCTTTTCTGTCAATTCTGCTAACTGTCCCTCTCACTCCGTTTCAACTGCTGATCTTTATTTGTCTTTATCATGTAGTCTTCCCCAACATGGACACGTGGAAGCTTCCACACCCTTTTGGAGTCGCTGAGACTCTTTCCCACTTGTTGCTTATCTTTTAATTTTAATGGCTCTTGGAGGCTCCGCACCATCGGATCCAAAGATCCTAACCGAACCATCGATCGTTTCTTTGATGCCCACAGGCTACACGTGGAAGCCTTCGCAAGTTGGACATCTTTGACTTTTTGCCTTGATTGAATTACGCGCAGTGGCGACACGTAGATACCCTCCAATTTTCATACTCTCTCGCTGCTTCTTGACTCAACATAAAATACCGTTTAACCATGTGTCAGTCTCGCGCTCAACGGAGGTTCTGAAAAGACTCTTTTCCTTTGAGGGAGCATCGAGGTGACAAGTGTCATTAACCGTATTTGTTTGAATCTCAAAACCTTTTACTAAGCTTTACCAAAAAGGAGACTCCATGAAGCTTAATGCTTACTACTTGACTCGTTGTCGGGACCTTTACTTTTACAAAAAGGGACCGCTGTTGCACCACGTGTCCGTCGAGCACAAGTTGAAGGCTCTTCTCTACTCTTTCGAGCTAGAAAAAGCGTCGAAGCGACACGTGGATACCCTCCGTGGAAGGCTCTATACTTAAGTTATTTCGGCTCCGATACTTAGAATGCTGCTTGTGGTCATAAAAAGAAAACAAGAGCCTCGAGAAAAAAAAAACCTTGTAGAAAATAATTCTATAGTTTATGGTGATTCACCAGGGGATCCGTGCCTGCATGGAAGAAACCTTAGCCTTCCCTGACCAAAAAACAAAATTGTGGTTCTCGTCACTGTTTTCCTTATTTTGCAGTGACGTCTGGTACCTAGTCCACTTTGCCTCTGTTGGGTACTCCCACTTCTGTAGAGCTTGAAAATCTCTATCCAACTTGATGATTTCCTTATGGGAAAAGGATTGGATACCCTGCACCATGGAATGCAATTGATACTCTAGTTTGGTCATCGGAACCAAGACTAACTCCACCTCAACGACATCGGAAGAGTCATTCAAAGATTGAAAAACAGTTTGATCATTTTGCTTCTCGACTAGTAGATTCTGTATCTGGTCTTCCATTAGGACAGTGGTGTCATCTGGGAAAGGGGAAGGGAGTCCTAGCTGAACCAAACCTTCAATGTGCCCCTTCATTCCTTTGACCCCTTCCTTTAAGAGATTCAACAGATTCTTGCATTTCAAAGCGGCTTTATTGCAGCTCAGAATCTCAATGATCTTCTTTGCGACTTTCCTCCTGTTGGTGACTCCAGTTGCTTGAAGGGTCTCTTCCGTTGCATCATATAATTTTTGGATCAACAACTGTGATTTAGGAACCTTGGCTAAAACCAATAATAGGATCTTCTTGACAGAGGACTCCACCCTTAAGCATAATTTTTGCGCATCAGATATGAATCTGAGTGTAGGTTTGAGCTGGGTAACATCGATGGAGATCCTTTGGCAGCAAGAAACATTAAGCCGCCTTACCATTTTGATAATACCTATTGCCTTAGGTTGCTCTGCCAACTGTTGGGTCAATTGGGTGGCCTTTTCCTCCGCTGCCTTGCACCTGACCTGCAAGCTAGTCCTTTCTGCTACTGTGGCATTTAGCTTCTGCTGACGCTGTGATGCCTCTGTTGCCTTATCATTACTCTGCGTCTCCAAGAGCTTCTCCTACTCCAAAAGGTAGGTAGTTGGTTTGATTGAATTAAGCTCCTTTTGGAGTGCGACTTCTTTTTCTTCTGAAGTCTTCAAAACTTCTTTGGATATTGCCCCTTTCAGGTCATTGTTGAGTTGGGCAATTTCTTTGTCCTTGGCCTTAAGCTCTAGGCGTAAGCGGCTTACTTTGCTTTGGGCTTGAGTTAAACCTGATTTTGCTTTTTGGAGCTGGTTTGAGATCTTCAAATAAGATGTGGCTACCACAACAATAGTCTTATTCATTAACTCCACTTTATCCTGTGGCCTAAACTGGGTTAGGTCCATCGCCACTGCACTCATTGTGTAATCCTCGGGCTGCATTTGCTGGAGTGGCTTGCTCACGTTAGGGACCATGTGGGCGACAGTGAGGGAATGCTGCTTGTGGTCATAAAAAGACCGCCTCTATAGTGTGGCCACAGACTTCATTTTTTGTTCCTCTGCTTCTCCTTTCTAGCCTCTCTAGCCCTCCTTGCCAAGTCAGATTGGGCATGGAATTCTGAGGGAGATGCCACAATACCACCCGCAAAAGGAAACCCATGGAGTAAACCGTAAGGTATGCTAATGGACTGCTGGGGCTGATCTTGTGAGGGGGATGGGTTTGTCAAGACCCTATGAGAAAAGGTTGGCAAACTCAACTGTTAAGAAGCAAGAGTGAAAGGAGAACCAAATGGCATTAATGATTGAGTAGGTAGAACCGAGAATGCTGAGGGTGCTAAGCCATGTGAAGAGGGTGGCATTAACAGACCCTGAGTTGGAGATTGAGGTGGAGACATGTATGAGGTAAGTTGTGCCTCTTTCTCTTTGTCTCCTTCCAGAACCGCTATCTTTCGCTTCTTTTTCACTGGGCTCTTTGAGGGATCCTCTCTTGCTGTTTGGACCGCTACCAACTGAGATGAGTCCAACACTTCTTGTGCGGAAGAAGCTGCCTGAAGGGTATCTGAAGGGGCCGCTGCTATAGGTAGTTGTGAATTGAGTGTATCCCTTTGCATTTCCACTTCACTGAGTGGAAGTGGCCAGGTTGAAGTAGCGTGTACTGCCGTTGATGTCTCTACCTCTTGAGGTTCCTTTTGGGGTTCTGGGATTTCACTGACATCCAGACTGGAAACCGAAGAAGTATGAGACTCATCCCAAAGGGTCTCCCATTGGGTATCAGAGGGTACGGCTTCAAAACTTAGGGATAACTCACCAATCTCTTGCCTATACCTCGAGTTGGCGGTTATTTTTCCCTGACTCCAATCCATCCTGAGTAAAGCGTGTCTCATCCCTTTAGACATGAACTTCGCTGGGTCGAAAGTTTGAGTGGGTTGATAAAAAGACTCCCATGTGGCAGCTGGGAAATCATGTAGCTCTACATATAAATCAAGGGTATCCCTCCTTGGAGACCTATCTTCAAAAAACCTTTGGCTCTCATGCCTGAAAGGAACATGGACTTTGCTCTTGGCAAGCCAAGAGGTCATGAAGCCATTTGGGTTATACCTCCATAGATCCTGAATTAAAACTAGCCCATAAGTGGCCAGCTTCCTATTTAGGATAAATTTTGCCTATCTCTTTACAACAGTAATCCCGCACCTGGTCAGTGGGATGTCATGGAAAGCCCTTTTTTCCCTTCCCGCTCCAAACTCGGAGTCAATGACTACCAATTGCTGTGCCACTTCCAAGCCCACTAATTTGCTGGTTAGAACCTTGGGAAGCATAAAGGACTCCTCCCCAAAACCATGAACCCTAATGGAAGAATGATGGGCCCCAAAAAAGAAATCACAGGGGTGACGGGCATCGGACAAGACGGTCCTAACCGAGTCATTCATCCTATTGTTTATTCCCTCTGGATCCATTTCTCCCATTAGTGGTGCCACAAAACGCTCGGCAAACTCATAGGGATCTGATATCTCCAACAACACGAGTACATGCAGACACGGGGATAACCTTGCGAGGGTCTACCGCTTCTAAGTCCCATAGAGTCAAATTCATATGGTGCTGGAAAAATTGGGTATTTTGATACAAAACAAGGTGGAACAGATATGAGGAATACCTGAAGGTAGGGTGAACACTGAAATTAGCCAGCTGTTGGCTTATGGAATAGGCAATGTGCTCTGCAAAATTGAACTTGTATGCTGTTAACTTGGAGACAATCTTCATACGAAAAATGGCTGCCAGCTGCCAGTTGTGCACCATTCCATTGCTATTCTCCCCAAAATTGAAGGTGAGCATTGAACATACATCCTGGGAGTTTGGAGACAGCCTGCCTTTCTCAAAGGGCAGGGGTAGAGTTTGAGTATTGTTCTCAGGAAGACGTAGTTTCTTCTTTAGAAATACCTGTTGCTAGTGTACTTGGGACCAAACATGCCTCAGTTAAACCATGTCATAAAAGCTGCTAGAAGGGTCATGCTGTAGACCTAGCATGTCGTGGATAGCTTGGGGAGTAATTACTACTTTGATGAATCCCTTTTGAATTATTGCGGTTGCGGGATTATAATTTTGTGCGCATAATTCCACCAATTCAGGGTATGGGTGCACTGTGGGTACCAGATACTAAGCCAACCTTGAGGTCCAAATCCTCATGATAAAGGTCTTGGGCATCCTTTGATTCAGCATTTTGGCATGCATCGCCTCTCTAAGGGTCTTAGTCTTTTTTGACAAAACAGGGTCAAAAATCTCGTTTGCATAATCGAGGATGAGGGAAGAGTCCCGGGAGACACCTTTGAGCACTGTTCTGGTTCTTGGGTATGTAGTTTTGCGCTGCACAGGAGCTGAAGCATATGACTTCGATGGTGGAATTGTGGTGGCCATTTTCCTAAACCCTTTGTCTCTAAAAACACTCTTTGTTGCTCCTTGAATCACTTCCTGGGCTCAAACTGATCTAGATGCTAGTTCCTTGCTCGGCTTTGAGTAATCACTTTGCTTTTCTGTGAAGAAAAAATGAGACCCAAATTCTCTTTGAACTCCGCAGCCTCCGCGAGCAAGATTAATAACTTTCCTCGATGGTTAGTCATGTCTCATTAAAACTTACAAACAAGCCTCCGAAAACAAATCTTCGAGATCTCAATTCAAAATTCAAAATTTTAACATTTAAGATCTTGGGAAACCATTAGATAGACATAGGAGACAAAATCTTAAGGGATTCTAGGGATCTTTAATGTTAACATGCGCGCATAAAACTTAAAATAAAAGAGGCGGGTAAACAACCTCAAAACAAGAAAACAAAAGGAAACTATCCTAGCTATGATACATGGTCGCATGAGACTCCTATACGAAAGTTTAAGGAAAATCCCATTAACGGGAATATCTAAAGTCTCTCCTTCCTTTGTCTCCAATTCGTAAGCATTGCGCTGCTTACAAGCAACGATTTTGAAAGGCCCTGTCCACAAAGAATCAAACTTATCATGGTTTTCGGGCTTAGCTGCTCTTGACTATTGTAGAAAGAATATGATATGTTGATCACTCTTGAAGACTTGCCAATTATCCGCATTATTTGGGACAGCAGGTCGGATGATTACTTTGACAGATTCTTTATTGATTAGCATGGCTTTGGTCGGATCAAACTGGGATCCGATTTGAGCCATTCTATCTGCTTCAATGTTTTGAGTTCTTGGGATGACTTCAATGTTGAAAGCATCAAAACTTTCGATCAAGTCCCAAACTTTATGGCGATAAGACCTCATCTTCGGGTTCTTTGTTGCGGAAGTTTCTCTAATTTGTTTGACCACCAACTTCGAGTCCCCTAGGACTCTTAGATTCTTGATCCCTTATGGGCGAGAATCAGGGCATGGACTAGAGATTCATACTCTGCTTCATTGTTAGTGCAACCAAATTGAAAATGCAAGGCTTTAAGGATATTTTTTCCTTTAGGGGAAGTGAGGCATATACCTGCTTCTGAGCCCTTCTTGCTTCTCACTCCATCAAAATTTAGAGTCCATATTAAAGAATTTTCAGCAAGGCTTTCCTTTTCAGTGAGCTCATTCTTCATTATGTTAGGGATTTCGGGATTCCCATCATAGATGATGTAAGTTCCTAAGCTAGTGGAATCAAAGTTTCCAAAAGGATCCTCCAATGTCAAAGCTGACAAATAGTTCTTACCTTCATGTTCACTAACTTGTATTGATTCCTCTATATAACTTTCTTCTTCTCTTGTGATCATTGCATGGGAGGCTTCGAACCTTGATTCCATTTGGTCCATAATGTGTTCCTTGCATAAGGGTTCTGATAGCACTTTCATCTTAGACACGTACTTGGTTCTTAGAATCAGATGTGACCAATCAAGGGACATATACCCTCCGATTTTTGTTGTAAAGTCTCTATAAAGGCACAATCCGAAGACAAGAGGAATGTCTATAACTACTATATCTTGCGAAACAGTTATTTTGGGCAAGAATATAGTTGTAATGGAAGCTCTTTGATGATACCAATGGTTTGTACCGACTTTCCATCAAGCTGCATGACTCCTTTAGTTAATGGCTCATATTTGATCTTCAAGGCATCGGGTATTAACTTAGGCATGACTGTAGTGCTCGCACCCGAGTCTATCATAGAGTTGTGAAGCAATTTCTTACCCACTATAAGAGTCATATAGAAGGGGTTAGGTTTAGGTTTCCTTACCTCTTTTTCGGCATTCATTAGGATTGTTGGTTGTTGTGGTTGAGGTACTGCCAATTGCTCTTTGCCTTTATTTGATGTAGCTTCCTTTGTGGCATTACACTTTGGGTCACTATGGTCCTTTAGTGCTTCTTGCAATAGCTCCTTTTGCTCGGGGATGGCCAACATATCCCATAAAAAAATATTAGCAGGGACTTTCTTTAGCTGTTCCACCACATTGATTGGTCCGAGGGGCTGGGCCTTGACATACAATGGGTACCGTGTCCTTTCAGCCGTCATGTTAGAGACCCCTTCCTTTTGAGTGGTTATCGAAACTTCTTGCTTTGTCGTGGGGACTTGAAAAGCTGGGGCTAATGGCACCTCTCTAGATTCAGCGTTGATAGTAGGGAGAACTTCAACAGATTCAACCATTCTCCTCTTTGACCGTGTGAGATAATCAGACTGAACCGCATTTTTAGAGGTAGATGTTTCATTAATGAACACAGATTCCTCATCTTCAATCCATGAAAACAAAGCATGTTCAGGGGCAATCTCTCCTTCCTGTTCTATTGACATGTCTTGCATTTGAGCAATCATGGCTGCATTTTGAATTCCGGGTGACTGGTATGGTCCGGATGAGGTCGTTTCTTGGGTTCCCATTCTTCTTTGTTCAGCTACTCTTTGTTGTAGGTTTCCCATAGGGCAATCTCTTGGCATGTGAGAGTCATTACAAGGAAAGCACCATGCATTTGTTTCTTTTGCCAAGTTGTTTTGGCCAGGGACTAGATCTCTGCTTGAGCTTAGTGGAATCGTCTGAAACGGTGGGGTACGGGGACAATTTGGTTAGGCGGTTGTGAAGAAGTTCATTTTTGAGTACCTTGTTACTGATTCAGCTGATTGGGGAGTCTATTCCCCTGGAAACCTTGATAAGGAGGTCGTTGGTGTGAAGCTTGGTTCCTTTTAAGATTGATAATTTCGTTAGAGAAGGTTCTAAGGATGTTCTTGACATCATTCATCTTTGATGAGGTAGAAGACGTAGCTATGACTGGTGTTTCTTAAGATGAAGGGAAGGTATATAGGGAAGTATTGGCCTAGGAATTACTGGGAAGTCCTTGATTTGGGAGGGATAATTTGGGAAACATAGGCATAGGAGGCCTTGGGGGTAATTTCTCAGCGTCTATCAAATTATTCTCTGCTCTTATAGCGGGTTCGTAAGCATCGGGAAGAGTTTGCCCTCCTAGTGACTGAATCATGACTTAGATATTAGAATTAAAAGCTTTGAGATTAAAAAACAATCGCCATACCTACAGGTGGTCGAGCCGAGATTGGGATTCTCTGCCATGTCCTCTGGAATTTAGTGTTGAAATCAGTCATTGCTTCTTGGGGGGCTCTCTTAATAGTGATTAATTGCTGTAAGAGGGATGATCTATGTCCCTTTTCGTTGAATCTGTCATACAGTGTGGTTCCCAATTGGTCCCAATTTGCAATAGAGTTAGGCGCTAAAGATCTATACCAGTCAAGAGCTCTTCCCTTCAAAGAGGTGGCGAGTAGTCTTAAGGCTACATTTTGTTGTGTGATAAAGTGGACAGTACATACATCAGCCACATCTTGAAGATGCTCCGCTGGAGTCTTAAAGTCCTCTCTAGTGAATTTGGATAATGCTTTTAGAGCATTAGCTGGAATGGGATCCCATGTATCAGGAGGCGTTGGTAGGATAAGTGGACTTCCACTGTTCCAATTGACAGTTTCTAAGTGGCACCTGAATAGCCATTTGACCTGTAAAATTAACTTGCTGAGTCGGCCTTCTTCTTGAAGTAGTCACCAAAGGTGCTACTAAGAGTCTTGGGTTTATTGCAGATTGAGATTTTGTAATTGACCCACGATTCTCCCTCCTTGAAAGATGTCCGCTCATACACTTCTAGACAATATTAGCTTGGTCCCACAAGGCGTCCTAGAAAAACTGTTGATGCTTAATTTTGAAACTAATCATCAAAGTTGTGTGAAGTTTCAAAGATGTGAGACTTGACCCTTGAAACAACCTCCAGATTTTAAAGACGTTGGCTCTTCTCTTGGGGTTTGGTGTAAAGGGAGATAAAACAATGCATACAAATTATTTAAACTACTAAGGCGATACGCCAAGATTTGGATTCCTTTACTGGACAACACTGTGAAGAGTACTAACTGTGTTTATCGAAAAATTAAAGAGCTTAAAGCATGATCAATAATTTCATCAGCAAAGACTATAGACTAAAAAATGGCTCATAATATAAAAGTACCCTGAATCGTCATCATCTATTTCTAACAGCACAGTATTAGTTTCAACAGTTTTACTTGAAAAGATTAAAGAGTATGCAACATGGTTAATAATCGCAGTAATTTTGTGAAACTGACAAAAGGCTTATAGCAAAAAATGAGAAGAAATACTGAAAGCGGACTATTATTGCACATAACAACACTCTATATATGAACAAAGTATGTAAGGCAAAATGCACAGAATACAATCTTCACACTCCTAAGAAAGGTGACTGCTAAGGCAGTCCAATGCTTCCACCAAACTAGCTTCCAAAACTCTGTATATAATCTAGATGATAAATTCCTTGGCAAGGTAACTTTACAGCTACTTATAACCCACAAAAAACTACTGTGAGTCTCTGCCACTTGTTCGGGTTTAACCGCTTGTCTGTAATTTAGAAACTACATGCCGTTGGAGCCGAACCACTTGGGCCCCTTTTCTGTCAATTTTGCTAACTGTCCCTCTCACTCCGTTTCAACTGTTGATCTTCGTTTGTCTTTATCATGTAGCCTTCCCCAACATGGACATGTGGAAGCTTCCACAACCTTTTTGGAGTCACTGAGACTCGTTCCCACTTATTGCTTATCTTTTAATTTTAAGGGCTCTTGGAGGCTTCGCACCGTCCAATCCAAAGATCCTAACCGAACCATCGATCCTTTCTTCGCTGTCTGCAGGCTACACGTGGAAGCCTTTGCAAGTTGGGAGGCCTTTGACTTTTTTCCTTGATTGACTTAAGTGCGGTGGCGACATGTGGATACCCTCCGATTTTCATACTCTCTCGCTGCTTCTTGACTCAACATAAAACACCGTTTAACCATGTGTCAGTCTCGCGCTCAATAGAGGTTTTGAAAAGACTCTTTTCCTTTGAGGGAGCGTCGAGGTGACAAGTGGCATTAACTGTGTTCGTTTGAATCTCAAAACCTTTTACTAAGCTTTACCAAAAAGGGGACTCCATGAAGCTTATTGCTTACCGCTTGACTCGTTGTCGGGACCTTTACTTTTACAAAAAGGGACCGTCGTTGCACCACGTGTCCGTCGAGCACAAGCTGAAGGCTCTTCTCTACTCTTTCGAGCTAGAAAAAGCGTCGAAGCGACACGTGGATACCCTCCGCGCAAGGCTCTATACTTAAGTTATTTCAGCCCTGATACTTAGAACGCTGCTTGTCGTCGTACAAAGAAAACAAGAGTCCCGAGAAAAAAATAAACCTTGTAGAAAATAATTCTACAGGTTCTATCTTGTGATCAAAGCTTGAGGGAAATGATTGAATATCTCTGATTCAAGGCACTAACTAGCCACTTAAATCCATTGTAACTTCAACGAAAAGATATTAAACATAGAACATAACCTGCATAATCTGATAAGCTAGTAACTAGGTAAGAATTAGGGCTTGACAAAAAAGAAACTTCTATCATATATGCAAATCACTGACATAAACACACTATACCAGCACCTTGGAGTCTGAAAATTGTCCTATCAATTTGAAAATGTTACACAACACAAATTTTGACAGAGTCTAGTTTTGCCAAAAAGAGGATACAATTCAAGGCTGAAAAACCAACTTATATAGAAAAAGTATACAACCAAGAGATTGGCGCTGAAAATAGAAGAGGAGGTCAACTCAGTCCAACTTGTGCTATCATAGCCTTCAAATAAAATCTATTTTTGTCTTATGCCTTGCAGCAAAAGCTCTTTGGCATTGAAAATGATGGAGAGCCCATTTCATAATCCTTATTTAGAATAAAGATTAAATTCTTCAAAATTGATCAAACATGCATGGATCCTTGGACATTCAATTCTCTTCATGCATGATGCTACGCCAATCCTTAGATGAAGAACCTTAGTTTGAACAAGAGTTGAAAATGTCGAAAGCTTTCAATCAAGATAAACAAGAGTGCATGCAAGCCCTGTCAACTAGTCAACCAAAGTGCAAGACCAGTCAACTCCAACTCACTCCATTTTGCATGAAAAGGCTCTTGAAACAAAAGCATGCATGAAATTCCATGTTGGCATAGAAGGGATGAGGTGGACCCAAGTTTGACAAGTCAAACTCTTGCATGGAAAGTCACGCCACAATCTTCAAAGGAATATGCCTCTTGAACTGCTTGAAGCTAAATTGGATCTTTGAATGCATGAGATGACTAGGAGATAAGCCTGGTTTCAACAAACAGTTAATTGAAGCTTTGACCAATTAACTATAAATAGCCTTTGCTTGCATGGAAAAGGACCTTGATGAATGAGAGGTGCATGGAAACCTCATCTGAACAGCGAATACATGGCGTAGAAACTCAGATTGAACTCCTTGATAGCTTATTCCAATGCCAAACCCAACATAGCCCTTTTGAACAATTAGGTCAACTAGACTAGTTAAGTCAAAAAGGTCCAGTTTGCAAACTTGGACACCATGAAACCTGCAATAGAAGCCATGAAACATTTAGAATAGAAGTTCTTTAGGGAGTGACTGTAGGATGATATGTGGGTTGGCCGTAGGTGTCATTTGTTTTCAACTGTTTGTCCTTGCTTCGCTTAGGCTTGAGGTCTTTTCCCTTATGCACTTTCCTGCGGACATTTTCCTTTGGCTTGTCTTCCGGACTTTTCTTTGGCATTTTTGCAATGAACTTTACCATCTTCGGGATTTTCCTCTCGGACAATTTGTTTGGCCTCTTTGTCTGGGACTTTTCCTTAGTGCTTTTTGCCCACGACTTATCTTCTTGTTTATTTCCTTTGGACAAAAAGTTCGAAGGAATTCTTTTTGTTTATTTCCTTCGGACAAAAAGTCTGAAGGAATTGTTTCGGGCTTCTCTTTGTTTATTTCCTTCGGACAAAAAGTCCGGAGGACTTCTTTCAGAGTTTCCCTTGTGTTCCTTTCCTTCGGACAAAAAGTCCGAAGGAATTCATGTCCTCGAAACCTTTGCAAATTGCCCTTTGGGCTTTTGTAATTGAACTTTTTCCTTGGAAAGAACCCTTCGACATCGTTGGAACGGTCCACTTACCCTTCGTCTTTTTGTAAAGGACTTTTCGGAAAAAACGACAAGCCCTTTTGCCTTTATGAAATGTGCCCTTCGGACTATTTGAAAAGTCCTTTCGGGATTTTTGTTTTGGTCCTTCGACAACTTTGAAATGGTCTCTTGCCCTTTGGAAAAATTGTAATGGTCCACTTACCCTTTGAAAAGTTGAAACGGTCCACTTGCCCTTCGGAAGAGTTGAAACGGTCCACTTACCCTTTGGAACAGTTGAAATGGTCCACTCGTCCTTCAGAGGAGTTGAAATGGGCCACTCACCCTTCGGAAAAGTTGAAATGTGCATTTCGAAAAAATTGTAATGGTCCACTTACCCTTCGGAAAAATTGAAATGGTTCACTTGCCCTTTGGAAAAATTGTAACGGTCCACTTACCCTTCGGAAAAGTTGAAATGTGCCCTTTGGAAAAATTGTAACGGTCCATTTACCCTTTGGAAAAATTGAAATGGTCCACTTACTCTTCGGAAGAGTTGAAATGTGGCCTTTGGAATTATTGTAGCGGTCCACTTACCCTTTGGCTTTTTGTAAAGGGCTTTTCGGAAAAAATGACAATGGTCCTTCGGGATTATGGACAAGCCCTTCAGAATTATGAACAAGCCCTTGGCTAATCCTTCAGAAAAACTGTCAAGAACCATTCTTTCGGAAAAATTGTCAAGGTCCATTCCTTCGGCTATTTTGTTTGACACCTTTGTCCGAAGGAATTCTTATGTTTGGATTTATTAAAAAGGATTTTCTTGAAATAATTGTTTCCTTCGGACTTATTGCAGATGACCCTCGGGAACCTTTTGAAGATGGACCTTTTCGGAAGGAAAAGAACCCCTTGAACTTTATGAGAATGCCCCCTTTTTTGGACCCAAAGAAGCCTCCATAATGCTTGTCTCAAAAAATCCGCTGAAAACCAAGGTGAATGCTTTAAAAAGCCTGTTAATCATGGATTATTTTAAGGACTTTTCAGGACCAATAACTGACTCACAAGACGAACTGGCATGATATGCAAAGTTTCGAAAAGTGAGGGTGGCAATTTGCCCTGTAAGGTCAAAATTGTCAACAAAGACCATTAGTATCTTCTAATAAAACAAACATTATCAGTATCTAAGCTTAACAGTTTGATTCAGAAATGAGATTGGCTCAGTAAGCTATGAGAACAAAACTGAACCGTGAGGCCATTCACATGGTTCTGACATATAAGCTGAACAAAAGTAAAAATGTCAGCTTCTGCCATATAAGCCAGAAACTATTGGGAATCCTGCTGAGTGAGTTAAGTGATAGCCAATATCTTGTCGCAGAAGTCCTTGACAGATTTTTCATTTGAAATTCTGCTGATGCACGTCAACCAAGTGATCTGTATGGCACATGAACAATTGCAGTCTTTAATATCTTAATGGCTCAATTAACTTAATACTTATCGATACGTAACTTATTGTCAATTGATGCTTATGCTTTAGAAAGGATAATAGATGACAAGGTAGTCAGCAACAACTAAGCACCACTAAGCCAATGATACCTATTGAAAGATGCTTCATTTCCATATTGATATGTTGGCACCGACAATTGCTCATGCATAATAATATAATATTGTACATCTAATTTTTTTTCAAATATTCAATCTCGTGTATAACCAAACTGGAATATGTACAAAGGAACTAACCAATATTCACAATAAATAGCAATGGTACAAATTACATAATAAATTAAGGACTTGGCATGTATTCATAAAACAATGTTTCAAATTTTCAATCTCATTTGTATAACCAAAACGGAATATGCACAAAGTAACCAACTGATATTCACAATAAAGACCAATAGTACAATTCACATGGTAAAATAAGGACTTGACATTAATAGTACAAATCATAGTACAAGTGCACAATTCCCCAGTATAGTTGGCAATACAACCAGGGAGAATACCAAATAGAGCTACCTCAACAATTGTTTGATCTTTATTATATAGTTGACAAACATAAGGCATGTCAGTTGGACACTTGTCCAGCACTTGCATGTACCTACAATGACTAATCACAAAAATAATTTAGCATACATACATTACGTAACAATGAGCTTGGTGAAACACAGTATGCCCATACTTTATTAAACACATAATGCCAACACTTAACATGACAAAAGTTGTTTTATTCATTCTATTCAAAGGCTGATTGGTGTCCGTGCTGATGATTAAGAACTGACTGGAAGGTGTGTGGCATCTGATGTTGTAGAAGATACTGGGGCAATTATGGGAGCAGTCAGAGTAGAAGACACATCTCTACAAAGGCTGCCCATTTTCTGGTGTTGTGGCTATTGAAGCTCTTGACTTTGGCAAATGAGCTGTAGATAAACTCATTTTAAATCTTTTAACTTCACCATTGTGCCGCAAATATGCTTCTTTCAAGTGCTTTGCTCCCCCATGAGTCTTGTGTACCTTGCATTGATATACTCTTTCTTTGTTGTTAGAACAGTCCTTGTCTGTTCATGTGCTTTAGATTCCTCCTTCAATTTAGGCTATTTTGGTCATGTTTCTTTTGCCATTTGTTTGCAGCAATGTCTTGTTGAGTCCACATATTAAAATTTAAGATGGAAGGTTCTTGTCCTTCAGTGCTTTATTGTACCAATCTTTACACACTATTTTTCTGTAGCTGCTGGTTTTCATTTTGTAGCTGTTGTTCTTCACCTTATAGCTGCTGGTTTTCACTTTTATCTTTTTTTTTTCACCTTGCAACTGTTTGAGATTTCAAACTTCTGCAATCCATAATGTTTAGAGTAGTTTTTTTGGGAAAATATGCGTAGAGGAGGATGTAGATCAATGTTTTGCACCACATTTTGTGGCCCATCATCAGGATGAATGATAAGATTATAGAAGGGGATCCTTCTATAAATATTTCCAATGACAACATGAGGTGGGATACATTCTGTTTGTAACTTTTGTTTTTCACTTTCTCAAAACTTCTCCTCTGCTAGCAAGTTCTAATTCTCTTTGTTCAGTTGTGCCTTGTCCGTAGCTTTGGGTGCCTTCTTGTGGCCAAAAAATTAGAGAATCCTAGGAGGGTTTGTTTGGAAGTATGCACTTTTTTTTTTTGTTGATCATGGAAGCATCCCCTGCTGCAACAGACTACATTTCATGTTCACTGCTCCACATCATGTCTCCTGAAAATGTTTTTCATTTTCATACAAAGCAAAATCATGTACCTTCTACACTTTTTCAACCAAGTGACCTGTAGATTGTCTCCATGGCCATACATTTGCATCTCTAATATCATCACAGCCCTCTGTAATTAGTTAAACCAATCTCCCATTGAAATCAGTCATATCTGCTGGAAAGTCTAGAAAGGTTTGCCTTTTCATTAATTTGGGAAGTATAATTATCTCCTGCTCTCTACTTGTGTGTCTTGAAGAATAATTTGTGGAACATTCAAATGGATCCTCATTTCATCATCATTATCATCCTCACTATCCGAATTTATCCCATCCTTGGACGGTCAGAGAGTCAAATTTATTCTAGGCTCCTCCCATGTTCCGTCTACTTTATAGAGGAGACATAGGGTCAAATCCAAAGGGGGTTAGGGTATGCACACCCAATTTGAGCAATGTAGAAGGTAAATGGAGAAACAATCCCCTTATGGGCTAAAAAAAATTACATTCACCTTTACTTTTTTTTGATAAGTCCATCAAGTTGTTTCTGAAGTTGTTCCATCTGGCTGTCTACCTAGGGTCTGCCAGGTCATGGGACAAGGGATTCATAGGTTGAGTTGTCTACAAGTTTGGATTATTAAGAGTCATTGGGCCTGTATCCAATTGGTGAGCCCAATCCAAATCAAGTGGCATAGAATGTGCTCTCTAACTAGGCTGATTAGGATGACAGGCAGTAGTCACTCTATTGCAATCAATTGAGGATATGGGTCTAGAATTGGACACTACATCAAGGGGAGTAGAACTAGGAAGACAAACATTGTCATGTAATTCATGAACATCAATGCGAATAATAGGAGGGGAAGACCCTTGAGAAAGATGGATTCCTAAGGGGTACCTGGAAGTGGTCGGGGATGACTTTGACATTTGCATCCCCGTTCCCACCTCTTCTCGACTTCCTCTTTCTTGCCTTGTCCTTGTCCTCACAGCCTCCTTAGATCACGAATTACAAATACTTTTGCACTTTGCCTCCTCCTCTGGCTGGGACTTAGCCTTCTTAGTCTTCTTCATTGCTAGTGTCTTCATTGTCTTTTTAAGAATTATCTTTTGCCCAAGGTCTTTCCATTGCAAGATTGTTAATAACCGAAAACCATAGTTGGGGTTGGGAGTGATGCTTCTTGGAAGAAGAAACTTTGCAGCAATGAGCAACATCTTTAAGAACAGGGTTATGGCATGCAATATCATATAGAACTCTTTTGTCTTCAAGCAATAAAATTTCCTCATCTTCTTCACCAAATAGGGTGCCCAATTATACAACATTCCTTTGGCATACTTCCAGCTAATGTCTATCACTCACCTAAAGCCTTTTGGTGTATTCTTCTCCCAAGAAAAACCACAGTTTCCAACATCACCCACAACATATGGTTCTCCTATGCTAGTTCCCTCTGATATTCTAGACCATCCTACTGTCATTGCCCCCACTCCTCCACCATCCTCCTCTAACTTCTCCACTTCTTTTGTCAAGCGAGCTATTTTGAAGTTGTGCACAAACAAAGTCACTGATTGCGAAGGTCTCCAAACTAAATTTATCAAATGTGGTGTGGATCCCCTTGCTTTTCCCCTTGCCACACTCTTTAATGAGGTGGTGTGTTCAGGTTTTCCTTAGTCACGGTCCCAACACATTATTCAACCTATTCATAATTCTGAAGATCTTTCTATCCCTAGCAACTATAGGACCATTAAGACTGGGCATACATTTGCTAACATTTATACCATGGTGTTGGACATGCAGCTGTCAGGTTTCTTGGAAAGGAATAATATCAGAGCTAGGGGGTAGGTTTGCTTCAGGAGGGACTACCAGAGTATTGACCACACCTTTACATTTCGGGCTATTATTGAGGAGTCTCATCATGTCTTCTAAAGCTTTTTCTATTTTGTTGACTTCATAAAGGCCTTTGACTCCGTTCCGAGACACTTGATTTTCCAGAAGTTGAGAGATATTGGCATCCCAAATTTTTTGATTACTGTCGCTTGGAGGTTTTATGAGACGGTTATTGGGTAGTTTCGTATTTCTCATGGTTTCTTTGACTTTGTCAAGAGTGCCATTGGGGTCAAGCAAGGATGTCCTCTCTCACCGATCCTATTCATCATTTACATTGATGAGTTAGAGGAGTTTCCTTGGCAGCATACCCATTTGGAGGACAACTGTATTTTACATGAGGTGGTTATAACTATCCTTGTTTTTGCCGACGTTGTTGTCCTCCTCTAACACTCTGTCGAGGGCTTAGAGCGACAACTTGATGCCATTGCTCTTTTCTGTGAACTTCTACAGCTTGTGGTCAACCTTAGTAAAACTAAGGCCATGATTTTCTGTATCTCCAAGTGCTCTCTCTTCAGATTCCAGTTTTTCTACAAAGGGGATTTTATAAAGATCACATTGGCCTACACATATTTGGGAGTCCAATTTTTTGGTCCATTCTTTAGCTTGAATTCTGCGTCGAACTTGCATCTTTGCAAGGGGTATACCTCTTTTTCTATCTTAGAATGTGAGTGTTCTCAGATCCAATTCCAAGACATCACTTCCAAGTTATGCCTTTTTGATTTTGGGGACCTAGCTTGGTGGTCATTGACTGGGACCATATTGGGAGGGTCCAAACTCTCATGCTACAATGCATGATCCATTGCAAGCGGACAGTTCCTCAGTGCAGTGTCTAAGATGAATTTGCCGCCCAACCGTTATGCCTCGAGATTATCTTCAGGTTTACTTTTTTACATCCATAGATTCATATCCATGGGGGCCTTACCTTCTAGTCGCGAGAGATATCCATACTGAGCACTTTGCTCTTCAGAGAGGATTGCTTCACTTGTCCCCACTACTTCATCGGTCCTATTAGACGCGAACATTGTTGGTACTTGGAGACTAGGTTGCTTCTTCTTTCTATTGGCATTACTATTGATAGGTTACCCCCTTTCATGTACTCATTGGATGCCCCCCTAGCTCCTTTTCACAAGGGACATTATCACTAGAGCTACAAGAGAGGACATCTATAGACAATTAGGCCACTTCGGTCTCGACCCTTGACCCACTTAGCCCCAAGCTTTCTTTTTATGTCAAACATTTCTTACCAATGGTGGATGGTATTATTTGTCATCCTCACTATCTTCAACGCCATTGGTCCCATGGCTTGAGAATTCCCCTTTGCCAGATGAGAGTGTGCTCTCCCTAGGGGCTGAAACTGAGCATCACATCCTCTATCAAGATCGGATTTGCTATCTTTGCTCCCTCCAGGAGGAGGAGACAGAGGAACACTTTATTTTCAGATGCACAATTGACTATTGTAATGTCCCTAAATTATCTCTAAAATCTCGAAGGACCCTTAGTTCATGTTGGTTCCCATAACTAAGTGTAAAAAAAGGATAGAGAACTCATTAACCCCTTGTGAATGAATGATTTAAAAAGAAAGGTACTTTATGATTCTAATTTTACGTTATGTTGTGAAGGAAAAGTACTTTATGTTATTTCACTTAAGTAGGGGACATTATGAGTTTTAACCTATTAAGACTTCAATTGCTTTTTGAAATTAACCCTCGCTTTCTCATGTGGAGCACTAGACTTGGAGAGGCTATTTAAGGAGCATGAGGGCTCAATTGAAGATTATGTGTGCATATGCTATTTTGGAGAGAAGTCAAGTATGTCAAGCTTGATCATCTTTGGCATAGTTTCTTGGAGAGTGTTACCCTACAAGAGCTATGAGGCTCTATTAAACGGTGTCTATCGACACCACCTAATGAAGGGAATCTTGGTAATCTAATTTGAAGAATCAATTGAATTTTCTTAGCTCATATTGCAGCTGTAGCAAATCAATTTGGAGGACAAAAATCAAACAAAAAGGAAGGGTTCATAGTCTCCAAGAGTGGCGAATGAGAGTGAGATCAAGGAGGGCTGCCTGTGCATAGAGAGAACCACTCAAGGGCTGGAAAAGTCTACGATTTGAAGGATTAAAACCCTCTCCTAGGGTTTTAGTATTTTTATCTAATTTTTCTAGGTAGAGCAATCCATTGGGAGTGATTGATCCTTGTGTTTTGAGAGTAAATAGTGCTGAAAAAATATATATTTTTTTTACTCTAGGGTGGTGAACTAGCTGAAGTAGTTTTTATGATATTTTAGGGTTTCTTGAAGGGTCTCAGATTTAAAGAAAATATTCCTCTTATCTCTTGGCATTGGCGATTCCATTTGGAGATGTGGGAAACCATTTTGGTATAGGATATCATTTTATTATATTCTGATTTAAATCTATTATTTTTCCAAAGAAGGTAAGCTAATCTACAAGGGTTTGAAGACATTTTTGTTGGTTAAATTCAGTGATATTATTTTAGAATTTATTTCTATATTTTTCTTGAGGAAGAACGATTTAGGTGAGGGTTTGATCAAGTGTTGTGGAGCTTGTTGTTTCCAAAATCAACTCAGTTCATTTTTGGAACAACCCCTGCAAAACTTGTCCGTTTCGCCCTTTGTCTCTCTAAGTCCGTTTTCGAGACGAGTTTTTTTCGTTTTCATCTTGGCCCAACTGCACCGTTCGAAATTCGTAAAATTTTTTCGTTACGTTTTCTCCCAAATGTGAAAGTTGTTATGGTCTCGATACGACCAGGGGACCAAAATTTTGCTTTTTTAGAGTTAGTGTTTTCTTCTGTTTTCATGCACGGGCGGCAAAAATTGCCGTCAGTGCATTTTTTTCTCCCACGTGCAGGGGCGGCAAATTTTGCCGCCTCTGCATCTGAACGTTCAAGAGCGGCAAATTTGCCATCCTTGCATATTTCATCTTTGATATGCAGGAGCGGCAAAATTTGCCGCCCCTGCATATCCCCTATTTTTTCAGTGTAAGGGCGGCGAATTTCGCCGCCCCTGCACTGCCTCATTTTTCGTGCGCGGCATTTATTGCCACGTGCTGGGATGTTGGGGTCGATTTTTAGCCCATTTAATTCAATTTTAACCTCATTTTGCTTCATTCTTCCTCTCCTCCTACCCTCTTGCCTCTAGACGATCTAGCGAACGGGTAAAAGTGCATTTTGGCGGATTTGAGCTCGTGGCGCGCGTGGTTTTTCAGATAGGTCTTGTATTTGGCGTTTATTTCTTTTTCTTTCCTCTTTTTGAGCTTTGTTTTCAGTTTATGTTTTTGTTGGGGTTTTGTGTTTGTTTTTCTTCTCTCCCCTGCACTTTCCCCCTAAGCATGCACGGGTGGCGAAATTCGCCGCCAGAGCATGCGAGTCTATTCCAGATGCTTGGACGGCGAATTTTACTGCCCTTGCATTTCTTCCTTTAAATTTTTCCAACTCTGGAGAGATTTTAATCTTTTTCGTTTTTTCCACCTCTCTTTTTTCCCTCGTTTTCCGACCCGGTTTTCGACCCGGCCCTGTTAAGTGCTCTTCCTTGGTCATGATCACCCAACGTGCGAATTCTCCAATTTGCCTACTGTTTTCTAATTGCACGATCATGATTGCAGTACCCTCTGAAGATTCTTGCTCGTCAGCACCTGCTCAATCGAGGTCAGTTTCGATGTTTGAAACTTCTCCGAAAAACTCAAAGGCCATGAAGTACAAGTACCAGGATGTTTTTTCTCTCACCTCGGTCACTTCTAATGTCGATGACATTAGAGATACAAAAATTGGCCACGTGGATATGGCCAAGTTCATGACCAGAACCAAAGCAGCGAATCCGAGCTCTGAAATGAAGAGAATCATCGAGAGCAACATTCATCTGGTTGCCGCTTTTCCAGTAGCGGCACATCATACGGAGTTCATCCTCCAGTGTGCCCAATTTTACAATAAAAAGACCAGATCAGTATCAGACACTAGCGGCAACGTGATAATTCGGCTAGACTCCAAATTCATTGATAAAGTCTTCATGTGCCCTCCTGCTACTGAAGTACTGAGGATTGACTTCGTAGAAACACAAAAAGAGTATGACAAGAACCCCGAGAGGGCAAAGAAAGTGATGAATCACAGGTGGCTCAAGGCCCCCAGAACCAACTTGTCCAGGTGGCCGCGGAATTTTTCAAAGAGTGATTTCATCGAAGAGGTTGGTGACTTGATTACTCTCCTCAGCAGGGTACGAGGCATGCTGTCTTCTTCACAATTCCACGAGTGGATGTACCCCTTCATCAAGATCATCTTCCAAGGGAAGCATGTCATCTTTTGGGGTGAGCAAATCAGCAACGCTCTTCACGAGCAACTGACCAAGGTACAAACTACTTCGAAGTTTTATATGACTTCGTACCTAGTGTACATAGCTGCTTTCATGCGAACTTTTTCAGGTTTGACAACTGAAGGAGACAGGAAGACCACCCCAGTCTACTCATATTACACTCAGTTGACACTGCAAGGATCAATCTGCCATTTTAAGAGGGTAAATGACGCCTTCTTCATAGTATTTTTGTGCCTCTTCGACCCTCAACTCGAACAGAAAAAAATATCTGATGAAGCCTCGACGGTCGTCAACGAGTATCGCTGTATGTTCCTACAATTTTCCTCCTGCTATCTTCGGGTTGGCTTTTTCCAAGGCTATCCCCATATGCTCTCCAGATTTCTTTCTGACAAGCTAGTTCTAATGGCATTGTGTAGACAAATGGTTGTCGTACACACTAAGCAGATGAAACTGAAAAAGCTAGGTTTCAGGGTTTCAATTGAAATTGGCAGATACTTGATTTTGATAGCAACCAAAGCCAAGGTCATGGAGACAGAGATGCAACTGGTTACTATGAAACAGTTCAAGAGAAGGGACAAGTTTGACTACAGGGGTGTCAAAGATATGATCAGAAGAAAGACTCAGTTTCATGAGCCTATGATCGAAGACATCTGGGTAGACCTAAGGACAGTTGAAGAAATCAGGAGGATGGATTACAACAGGCTGACTCTGGAGCAGATCGAATATTTGGGGCTTGCAGATATTCCCTCCAATTTGGTCGATGACAAAAACATTATCAACAACAGATACCTGGCCGAGAAGGTTGCTGACTCTCCTCTTCCTCCAATTCAGTGGTTCCAAAAAGAACTGACTTCTTTAAAGAAGAGATTCGAACCAATATTGGTTAACACCAATGATTGGTTAACAGTCAAAGGGATCACGCTGAAAGAGTTTATTACAAGATCAGAGGCTGAATTCCAAGCGAAAACGAAGAAGAAGACAGAAAACAGGACCAAGAATAAAGTTGATGTTCCTTTTCCATCTAGGCCTCACAAGCCTAGAATCATCTTTGTTTTCAAAAAATCGAAGGTTGTTGAGGAGCCAGAATCAACGGCTAAGGGAGTTGGAGAACAAAGTTCCTAGGAACAGACAGCTCAACAAATGGAGACAGATGACAGGCCCTCAGAGCAGCAAAGAACTGAGCCTCTACCTTCCCAAGAAGGGGCACAACCACTTACAGACGTCTCCCCTTCACCACCTCTATCTCCTATCAGTGTTTTTTTTTCTGGAGCCGCCTCTCCTTTCAAATTCATGTTTGGCGATCCTCAAGGCGCTTCTGGAGATACTCTTCGGTCTTCAGGGTCTATTCCTAGTCTGGCATCTCCTTCTTTCAATCTAGGAGAAAGTTCCGCCCTTGATCAATCAACGGCCGGTACGGTTTCACCAGTTACTCCAATCGCGACCACTGTTACCACTAGCAGTGCAGAAGTTACCATGGTAACACCAGCTGCAGGAACCGTTGCCACAATAGGTACTTTTTCTCTCCCTCTTTGGATGTCGGCTTTCACCCTCAAAAGAAAGAAGCTAGCCATCTCTGTAGATGACTTCGATTTTGGCAAGTTAGTGCCGGTGAAAGCTAAGGCCCCTAAGAGACCAAGGATCCTTTCAAAATTGGTTGAAAGTGACAAATTTCTGGAAATAGCTAAACCACCGCAGGATGCAACCCTTGAGGGTTTTGACATGAGCAGTTATTCCATTTCTCGTGTTGAACTTGAGAAAGTTACTCACGAAGGTGCGAAAAACGATCTACAGTCTGCAATGGACATCATGATCCAGAAATTTGATAGAGAAAAAGAGATGACGGATTACTATAAAGCCAAGGCAAAGCAATTGACTGCAGTAATAAGAAAATTCGCCTTTGCCCCTGAAGCGGCAACCGCAGAGGCCTTTTCCATAGACGACCTTGTCATTCAAAAGGCAGAGAAAATCTATATGAAAGGGAAAGTGCTAGAGGATTACATTGAAAAGATGCACACTCAGAGAATTTTCTTACTTACAGAGGTTGCCGAGAAGACGGACAAAATGAAGAAAGTGAGGACAGATCTAGAGGACCTTGTCTCTCTTATCTCTCAGGACATTGACAGTACGGAGAAATATCTTGACAAGTGGAGGGAAATGAAAGATCTGAAGAAAAGCACCTTGATTTCCATCGGTGTTATTTCTAGCAAAGATTCTTATGTTGAGATTAAAGAATCACTGATATACAAGATTCAGGTACTCAAGGCGCTGATTGAAGATCTTGAGTCTTCCAAGGATGCTAGTGAGAAAAGCGACACATGCCTTTTAAATAGACTGGAAGAACTGCCTTATGACCTCACCTCCAGGGATAATCAATTTCTCTCAGCAGAAGAGATGATCCGAGGATTCAGGGGTATGATTCAGAGGGATTTCGAAGAAAAAACATTCTCAATGACTTATGTGGATAATGTTTTAGATACTCAGTTGACTCTGGATAATCTAAGATCCAGGTTAACGAGTCATGCCAAGGCAATCACAGCATTGAAGGACGCTGTAATCAGGGCCAGAGTTATCTTCAGGAACACCATTGCGCCAGACATTATAGGAATTCAGGTATCTATCGCTATGTACGATGCTCATCTGAAGAAGTCCGACGGCAAGAGCTGAACTTTTTTCTCCTTCTCTCTTCTTCTCTTCTCATGCACTTATGTCATGTTAAAGTGCATGCAATTTTGTAGTGTGTAATTACATGTAAAAAATCTTGAAAAATATCTCAAAAGTCAAAGATGACTCATCTTTGACCAAGATATTTTTATATTATAATCTTTTTAATTTTGAAGGTTTCTCCTTATATATAGTGGAGACCTCTTTTGTAAATCTATCTCTGATAATTGAGAGCAAAAACTTTGCTGAAATTGAGACACTTCTTGAGACTTTGTGCTTAACTTGTAAATCATATTTTATCAAATGAATGAGAAGCAGGTTTATTTCAAACTTTGTGTTGAAGTAATTTGTGTTATTTAGGAAGTGGTTCTTATGTCCTCTTTCCTGATAATCTCTTATCTGTTTGATTTAATAAGCAAAGTGTGTGTTGATATTATCCGAGGACGTTTCTAAAAGATAGAAGAAAGACTTTGAGCTACTTTTATCTTGGTGATCCTTTTATCCTTTGTAGTTTTAGGCGAAGACTTTGTGCTTCGTTTCACTCTACGGTTACGCGTATTCCGAATCGGCGAATGAGACAACGGAAGACTTTGTGCTTACGTAGGTTTCTTTGTTAACTTTGTTACTTACTATAGGGGATTTCCTGCTCTATGCTTGATATCATTCCTGAAAGAAGAGGAATGTTCTTAGCCAACGACCAAGATTTCTTTCTCTTGTTCCTTGGACATCACCTCTGAAAAAAGAGAGGTGGATGCTGTTATACTACCCCGAGTATTATTTTCTGCTTACTTATATATATCCATATAGCGTATAAATATTCATAGGGAACCTCCCCTTGATGAAAGGAGAGATTTACCTCGTCCAGATGTGGTAAACCCACACTTTTTGTGGCGTAAATCTACCTGTGCTATGGTTGATATACCCATTTTGTCTTCAGTTAGTTGACGACAAAATATTCACCCAACAGAGCTGGAAATTAGCCTTGCAAATGGTGGTCACCATTGAGGGTTTTTGGCCTGTTGTGAAGAAGGATCTTGAATTAATTCCCAGAACTGAACCTGCTGTACCTGCGCTTCTATAATCAGAAATTTGTCACCTATTTCCAGCAAGTTACATCGACTATATTGCCCACAAAAAGGTACACAAGTCAGCTATCATTTGATTAAGTATTATTGCATTTTTGGAGCTATTTGGTAAGGGTTTGGGCAAGATCTCTTGGCTGTGTTTTCTGAGTTTTTGGGGCAGCAACCAACTAATCTCATTTGTGTAGCTTAAGAGCTTATTTAGGGCTCTTACAGTGGTATCAGAGCCATTTATGGCTACTCTTGTGGATGTTAGGGTTTGATTTTATGAGTGGTTATAAGCAATATTTAGTTTATTCAAAGAAAAATAAAGCTCCTAGGATTGAACCAGCTATGAGTGACATGAATCATCCGGAGACAGATAGAGAAAAGAAGGATAGAATGGAAGAAGAGAGAACATGGAGGTATGATCAAAATCAAGAAAGGATAACTTTAGGCTTGGAAGGTCTCCTATGCAATTTTGGTGATAAGAGTGATTCAAGGACATCTCATGGTGATTTAGGCTTCAGGTAGCTAGACAAGTATGGGAGATGGACTACCTTATCTTAGACCCACTTTTCCTACTTTCATTCAAAAAGAGGAAACCATATGTAGAAGAGAAGGATCATCTAATCCAGGTGAAGAACTAAACAAAGAAATAAATGAGTATGTAGCCTTGGATAATGCAATAAGACAGGCCATGACCTTTTTTGAGTATTCAGCTTGGAAGAGGGGATACAATGGTCCCAGGGTCGGATAAAGATTCAGAGGCACTTAGGGTGATCTCCAACATGCTTTGGGGAAGATATCCCTTTCTACGTTTGATGGGTCACATAAGAGATCAACAAGGGCTTGGATACAGAAGGTAGACACCTTCTTATCACTTCGCCCTATGGTAGAAGATGAGGCTATTTAGTTCGTGACACTACATTTAGAGGGGGCAGCCCATGATTGGTGGTACCACGGATTGGTCACACAAGGGAATCAACATATCCATTCTTATGAAGAGTTCAGTAAGAGGTTGATAGAGTGGATCCCAAACTTCACTTTCGAGATTTAACTCAATTAAGGCAAAGGGCCTCGGTTGATGAGTATGTTTCAGAGTTTCAAAGACTTGCAGTCATGGTTACAGACATAGTTTGCATAGTCGCCGATTATTCGCCAAGTGGGTGAGTAATCGCCAAACTTCACCGAAAACGATTACTCGCCAGTCAAAATGATGGGGTTTTGATTACTCGGATCTGGGCGAGTACTGGCACAGTACTCGTCGAGTACTCGCCAATACTCGCGAGTACTCGACGAGTACTGTGCCAGTACTCGCCCAGTCCCAAGTAGAATGCATGAAAAATGTGGGAAAAACATAGTTTTTTTGTCATTTTTAAATAGGCATGCCCCCACAGTATATATATAAAATAAACATTCAAGTATAAGATATACTTTAAGTTATATTTTATATATTTACTTTCAGGGTGCAAATTCTAGGTTTTGGAGTATCCTATCATATTTCAGACTTAGTCAGAATTCAGGGCTTCATTTTAGGGTTTCATACTTGGCCATATTTCAGGTTTTTAAGATTTCAGGGAGACATCATAGGAGGTATGAAGGATGCATGAAGGGATGTAGGTACGATAGATATTAGACACCTTGCATTCAAGAAACAACTAAAAGACTTCCTTGTGTATTAACAAAAGCAAGAGATATTGGATTGGATGACATCCTTGTAGATGTTGTCGAACATGAGGCAGAGGAGTCACTACCATTTGGTTCCAGGGTGGAGCCATAGACGCAACATTCTAGGCAGAGCAAGGAGGGGCAGCGGAGTGGGAGGACTGGAGTTTCTTAGTCTCCCTTAGTTTTTCAGAGAGCAAGAGAAAATTATAGATTCTTGTAATTTCTACTTTTAGATTCTTGTATAAGTATCACTATATCAGTTTGTTATTGAAATTTGACAGTATCACAGTTGTATTTGCATGAATCATGATTATGCGATTTTATACTTTACTTATATTCAAATATAATATAAAACGCTTCCCCAATGTTTTATAGACTCATTTTATACATTTTGCAACTATAATTTCTATAAAATTTATTGCTTTTTTTAAATTTAAGTATTTTTTTAATTTGTCAAATAATGGCGAGTGGTTGTCGAATAATCACCGAGTAAACTTTTTGGGAGCTGGGCGAGTGCTCTCCGAGTACAAGTATGTGAACTATGGTTACATACATTTCAGATAGAAGACTTGTGGTTTTATTCATTGAGGGCTTGATTGAATCTTTGAGGGGATTGGTTAAGGCATTCGATCATCCATCATTGAAAGAGGCTATCCAAAAAGCCAATGACTTAGAGTTATCCACATCTATAAGCAAGTTCTCACCCTTGGGGCAGCCAAAGCGGCAGTTTGTGCCATCTTCCGGACAGCCTAGAGGTGGCGGTTTTGGGCAGACTAAGAGTCCATATGCAGGGCCTTCTAAGGCCAATCTTGAGGGTCCTTTTACTAAACCAAATCATTTAGATTTGGGGCAGCCAAGGAGACTCCCTCAATGTAGTTTTGAGGAGAGAAATGAATTAAGGAAGAAGGGACTTTGCTTTGATTGCAGGAATCCTTGGGTAAGAGGCCACAATTGCTGTGGCAAAGGGCAAATTCATTACATAGAGATAATTTCAGAAGAAGAAGATGAGAAAGAAGTTGGTGGAACAGCCACCTATGAGGAGGAAGATTTTGAGATTGAAGGGGAAGAAGAACTAAGTGGCATCTTGGCATCACTTTCAGGGACTCCTAGATACTATCCACTTAGAGTGAGGGGATCTTTGAAGGGCAAGCCAATTACCATACTCATTGATAGTAGGGCAACTCACAACTTTATTGATAGAGGGCTTGCAAATTCTCTTGGTCTACAACCCATTGAGTTCAAGGGGTTTAGAGTCACAGTGGCAGATGGGTTTACTATTCCTTGCACTACCAAGGATCCTAAGCTTTGCATCAATTTGGAAGGACACATATTAGAAGATGACTTTTATATAGTTGGCATTGGGGAAACCAATGTGGTCCTTGGCATCCAATGGCTACATTCACTTGGTGAGTATACTCAAAATTATCAATCCATGGAATTAAAATTCAAATTAGGGAATAATGAGATTGTCCTACATGGGTTAAGTGAAAAAGAGACACCTCCTCCCTCATCAAATCGTGTGATGAATGGATGTCTTATGAGTGTGAGAGGGATTGGAAAAGAAGACAAAGATAGGGCTGTTCCTAGTCACAATGGGCAGCCATCCACTTGCCACAAAGAAGAGGTGAGACAGCAAGAGACAAACACAAGTGATTCTGATTTTTATCTTTCAATTATTGATTGGGTAGGTGAATGCTGTTATTCACCAAGGCAGGCCCAAAACCATGGTCAAAGACACTTGATTCCTAAATGCCCAGGCAGCATAAGGACTGATTTAAAAGATGCTGAGTTGAATGACAAAGCACAGCGATATGTTGGAGATTGGAATTCGGATTTTGATGACAAAAATTTCTAGATTCCCATGGACAATTCAAGGCAAGGCAATAATTCTGATTTCTCAGTAACAAATTCCGAGTTCTATGATGAAGGGCAGCAATCTAACAGAGGTAAGGATGCTACAAATTATTGCATGAAAAATTCCAGAATCACAAGGAAGGTGCAGCTGCATTTTAAAGGTATGAATTATGAATTCCAGCCTGTATGACATTATAAAGTTAGTAGTTTTGGAAAACATAGCGTCAAATGAGACTTGAAGAATGGCCCTCTCAATGATCAAAAAAGGGGAGAATATGACAGTGAACAGCCTGCTGTATGGTAAGAATCTAATTTTGTTCGACAATCCTCACTCCTTTGCTAATCCGGGATCATGGGATGATGTTTTGAGGAATATGAAGTGGAAACAATCACTTAGGGGCAGCCTAATGTTAGAAATATTGAAGATATGGGGTAAAGGCATGACTGAACTTCCTTACTACAGCCCATCTAAACACATTCAGACTTGCAACGAAAGGTACAGCCATTGTGAAAACAAATTCAGTGAGTATAAAGCATAAAGGCCTTCATGACGCATGGCATGGATCTTTGAAAAAGACATGGAGTCAAATAAAAGCATTTCCTTTTTGGGAAGCAGTCCCAAGGAATGAAGATGCAATAGAAGAGGTTGGAATGGCCCCATGGCTGCTACAATTGCTTGAGGACAAGCAATTTTGGGCAGGGAGGGCTGTAATGTCCCCAAATTATCTTTAAAATCTCGAAGGACCCTCAGTTCATGTTGATTCCCATAACTAAGGGTCAAAAAAGGATAGGGAACTCATTAACCCTTTGTGAATGAATGATTTAAAAAGAAAAGTACTTTACGATTTCAATTTTAAGTTATGTTGTGAAGGAAAAGTACTTTATGTTATTTCACCTAAGTAGGGGACATTATGAGTCTTAACCTATTAAGACTTAAGTTGCCTTTTGAAATTAACTCTCTCTTTCTCATGTGGAGCGCTACACTTGGAGAGGCTATTTAAGGAGCATGAGGGCTCAATTGAAGATTATGTGTGCATATGCTATTTTTGAGAGAAGTCAAGTATGCCAAGTTTGATCATCTTTGGCATAGTTTCTTGGAGAATGTTACCCTCCAAGAGCTATGAGGCTCTATAAAACAGTGTCTATTGACACCACCTATTGAAGGGAATTTTGTTAATCTAATTTGAAGAATCAATTGAATTTTTTTAGCTAATATTGCAGCTGTAGCGAATCAATTTGGAGGACAAAAACCAAGCAAAAAGGAAGGGTTCATAGTCTCCAAGAGTGGTGAATGAGAGTGAGATCAAGGAGGGCTGCCTATGCTTAGAGTGAACCACTCAAGGGCTGGGAAAGTTTATGATTTGGAGGATTAAAACCCTCTCCTAGGGTTTTAGTATTTTTATCTAATTTTTCCAGGTAGAGTGATCCATTGTGAGTGATTGATCCTTGTGTTTTGAGTGTAAATAGTGCTGGAAAAATATTTATATATTTTTCTCTAGGGTGGCGAACCAGCTGAAGTAGTTTTTATGATATTTGAGGGTTTCTTGAAGGGTCTCAGATTTAAAGAAAATATTCCTCTTATCTCTTGGCATTGGCGATTCCATTTGGAGAGGTGGGAAACCATTTTGGTATAGGATATCATTTTATTATATTCTGATTTAAATCTAATATTTTTCCAAAGAAGGTAAGCTGATCTACAAGGGTTTGAAGACATTGTCTCAGATTTAAAGAAAATATTCCTCTTATCTCTTGGCATTGGCGATTCCATTTGGAGAGGTGGAAAACCATTTTGGTATAGGATATCATTTTATTATATTCTGATTTAAATCTAATATTTTTCCAAAGAAGGTAAGCTGATCTACAAGGGTTTGAAGACATTGTCTCAGATTTAAAGAAAATATTCCTCTTATCTCTTGGCATTGGCGATTCCATTTGGAGAGGTGGGAAACCATTTTGGTATAGGATATCATTTTATCATATTCTGATTTAAATCTAATATTTTTCCAAAGAAGGTAAGCTGATCTACAAGGGTTTGAAGACATTTTTGTTGTATAAATTCAGTAATATTATTTTTGAATTTATTTCTATATTTTTCTTGAGGAAGAACGATTTAGGTGAGGGTTTGATCAAGTGTTGTGGAGCTGGAAATTAGCCTTGCAAAGTGTGGTCACCATTGAGGGTTTTTGGCCTGTTGTGAAGAATGATCTTGAATTAATTCCCAGAACTGAACCTGCTGTACCTGCGCTTCTATAATCAGAAATTTGTCACCTATTTCCAGCAAGTTACATCCACCATATTGCCCACAAAAAGGTACACAAGTCAGCTATTCATTTGTTTAAGTATTATTGCATTTCTGGAGCTATTTGGTAAGGGTTTGGGCAAGATCTCTTGGCTGTGTTTTCTGAGTTTTTGGGGCAGCAACCAACTAATCTCATTTGTGTGGCTTAAGAGCTTATTTGGGGCTCTTACAACTATGACATCCGGGTGGGGGGGAACGCGGGGTTATCATTGCATTTATAGGGACTCAGACAACACTCTATCTACTTTCTTTAGATATTCAAACCAACCGTGATTGGCTCTTTATTTTTGCAAGGCTGTCACCCTCTGGCGTAGATCCATACAGGTGGGGTCTAGAGGCTCTAAAGCCCCCATGTTGATCACCTTCATTTTTCAGCCCAGCGATGTGATAGGCAGCACTAAATGCCCTTCTGATATCGGTACTTCAGATATCAGATTTGATAGATCAGTTACGTGGCGCTTCTCTTAGTGCACCATTACTTCTTAGATTACTTAGACTCCCCAGCCTGCCCTCCCTTGGCATCTTAGCTCTGCTCCTCGTTGGCGTGACTCGGCCGCTTCCGGTGACATGGATCTACAACTTATCGATCATCCCCAGACTGCAAGGGCAGACTCATATTACGAATTTATTTTCTACTACGGAGCTCCACTGGCCTTGGATGTTAGGAAGTTTCTAGAGGAAGTGCTTTGCTTCCTCCTAGGATCTCTTGGCTTGGCCTCTCTAACCTTGGATACTCCTTGGCAAGCATTATCAAATCTTTCACAATGATCGATGATGGCTTAGACAACTCCTCCATTTTTGGCACAGACAGAGATTGTTGATGAGATTTCCCTTCAGTATTTATCAGTTCATGCGTTTGGGGCAATTGTTCGCACTTCATTGCTCTTTGTATTGATTTCATTACCCCCTATGTTAGTGGTGCACTGCTTTATTTTGTCTTATGTACTTATATTATTTTGCTTGTAGGATTCTTGCTTCCTAGAAATTTCTATTGTTAACTGCTGTATCCTTGTGACCCATTGACCTACTTTTGGTCATATGTAGACATTAATATAATTTCTTTCTTTCTTTCTTTTTGGACAATCTATCCATATGCATCACCTACTAAACTGGAATGTCTAATGTTCGAGACTATCAAGTCCAACAAATGTTTCTGCTCCTCTATCTTTAAATATGCTTTCTTTAGCCCCTAGTAATTATGTAATAGGATTTTTTGTTTCTGCTCCAGAGTCAAGATCAATATGCAATAGTCTTTGACTACATTTTGCTTTAATGTCAGGGAAGGCTTCGGAACCTCAACAAGTTCCTCAAACATTGACACTTCAAATGCTCTATGGATGTATGCTGTTTCATAAGAAATCACTACAGTAGTGTCATTCACTACAATGATCGATACCCTTGTGTTGTTGTTCTGAACTATCTTCTTGAGATAGGTATGAAGAGGGCCACATGCAAACACAAGCATCTATAGAATGGAATAGACCTCACATCCCTCAAGGTTTTCTTTAATGGATGGTGCTTTGTATCCTTATCCCACCAACGCCTACAATTGGATTCCTTCAATATGTACCATGTTAAAGTCTTGATCACGGAACTGTGCTTCTTTGCTTTGCCACTCTGCTTGTCGGTGACCTTGTCACTCCATTCTTGGGTTGTACAACATTGATAACAGAGTTCAATTTGTCCATCAGGCCTGGATTACTGCTGCTGCCTTCCCTTGGAAACACTAAACCCTGAATCTTGAATAACTTAAAACATAGCAAGTATGCCCAGTTCCTGATAACACCTGAAATTAGACAAATGGGTGGTTAATTTGAAAATGTGGATCCCCTGAAATACGCAAATCTTGATAATTGTGTAGCTAAAGGCAAGTGAGCAACTTTGCTGGTCTCACCTCTATTGCCTGACACTCTTCTACCAATGTCACAACCTGTGCAAGTGCTGATGTTAATTTCAAACTCTTATTGATGCCAAATAAACTCCACCAGACATCAATTTCTTGTCGAATCTGATATCAGCCCTTGAACCAGGCATCATCTGCACTTCTGATGTCACCTGCTAATGCCACATTTTCTGCTGTCATATTCCTCTTGAAAGCTTTGCCAATGTCAGACATCAGATTGCCCTTGATGCCACCTGTGGACATCATCCTATCTTCCATAGATGTTAGTTTGCCATTGAACATGCCTGTATGACTTACGTCAGACCTTGACATCAGCACCTCAAAGCTTGTGCTCGTCAACCCGGATACTGAGTCTAATTGCTAATGTCAATGTCTTAGAATTTGTACATTTTATTCTTGACATTATGCTCGGAAAACTGTGCCCTTGAACCATAGGGAAAATATTTATTAGATGTTGTGTAAAATAGTAGAGGGTTCACTTCCATTTTAATTGCTTCAATATTCATGCCAAAAAATAATGAGGGTTTTGAGAGGGACTTTGAAATTTTTAAAACTTTCCTTTTCTCACCTTTAAATGACTGTCTTCTTTCAACGCAAACTTGTCGTTGTCAATTGGTGTTGGGTCAAGTGCTACTATTGTTGGGATCCCCTAATCTGCCAAAATGTTTTCTTACATGGACAATCTTCAAACTGAATATTGAACTTCAATGCTTGGTGGAAAAATAAGAAACTAGCCCTATTTTTATACGTTTTAAATTTCTTATAATAAGTCGGGGATTTTGATTTGATATAACCACTCCAATTTCTGTTTTTGACTAGCTTATATTTTGACCTTTATATCTCAGTTTGAACTTTTTAGATCGTTAAAACTTAAAAGCCTTATTAATACTCACGCTTTCTAGTTGTTCGTTATTTCCACTTTTAGGATGCTTCTCTAGAAATTGTTTCTATAGAATTTAGGTAGCTTCTGTCTTGTCTAAAGGAGGTGAACTTGCCATTTGTTTGCTCCTTTTTCTCTTCCATAAAAACTCATGCGGTTGCAATTCAAGCACTCTCCTTGTCTTTATCTTTGATGCTACTTCCTTTGCAAGATTCTCCTTTATTAGAATACTCTCATATCGGAGTCCACTCTCGCAGACCTTCGGATGTGTTTGGATTCACTTCTTCCGAGCCTTGAGCAATCCTTGCAACTTGGTCCTTGGCCTCTTCAGTCACTTGAGGCTGTTCTTGCTCACTCTTGACCACACTTGGAATGGAAGTCCCAATGGGTGTCAGTACGACCCTTAGCAATCGGGAGATGTGTCTCCTAGTACATAGGACATGTCTTGGGTATAGAGACACGAGATGGGTATGGAGATGCCTCTTGAGTCTCAGACACTTTGTTTGAAGTCTCTTGTGTCTCCTATGGCTGTCTCCTTAAAAAACCCCATCTCTTTCCTTAAAAAAAAAAAAAAAAAAATGTTTTTTTAAATATTAGAAGTTAATACTTCAAAAATTAAGATAAAGTTGAATAATGAATATTAAAAACTTAATAAAAAGTAAAATTTTAAATTAAAAATAAAAACATAAAAGTTTTTTTTTTGGATTGAAGGATAAACAACCTGACCCTTTGGAATCATTCAGCATCCTTTGGTATTAGGTGCACAAATAATAGGCCTTCTTTGGCTTAGTGGCAAGGCCTGATGGGTATCCATTCCACCAAATTTTCCTGGGACTTGAACCCAATGCCAGCCTTTTCTTTGGTATCTTCTGGGATTTGTAACTTGGTGGATGGCGTGACAAAGCACTTTATTAATATCTGCACCAATGAGACTACTACCCGTTTAATAAAAGTTAAAAGTTTTTCAGTGTTTATGAAATCAAAATATGATGCATTTTAATTTTTAATTTAAAAAAAATATATATATAAATGTCATTATTTTTTTTTACCGTCTCCAATTACCCCCTTTCCCAATGTTTGAAAGTTAACATCCGCGTCTTTGAGACTCATCCCCATCACCGTCCCCATCGCCTGGTGACTATGCTATCATCTTCGTCACTAATCGACAATTCTTCCAATCTTTAATATTTTCTCTGTAAGCCTTTCCTCTCTCATCCGAAAAGAGGTCGTTGAACACACTTTTTAAATGAGGAGTTCCTTCAGCCTGCAGGGCCTCAGTTTCAAGCACTACAGAACCAGCAGCTATTGAAGCTCTTAGACTTTCATGAATCAGCTGCAGATAAACTCATCTTCAACAATTTAACTACAGAAGAGTTCGTGTGACATACTTTTTTAATGACGACTTCTCTCAGCCCGATGGGACTCAACAGTTGCAAGCACCACAGAATTAGCTGGTATTGATATGTTTATTTAAAACGCTTCCCTACCCCAGGAGTCTCATGTAACTTGGCCTGAAGATCATTTTTCTCTCCTGTGAGAGCTACTCTTGTATGTTAATGTGATGCCTTTTCTTCTTCTAATGCTGTTGAAGTGAGTCACGGCCTTATCATTTCTCTTCAACTCAGTGCTGATTTGGTTGTTTTTCTTGCCATTTCCTTTCCAGCAGTCTCCTGTTAAGTTAACATATAAAGATGAATGGTGCTCTTGTCCTTAAATGCCATCATGTCCTGCTATTTTGACTGTATCTTTTCCTGTAGCTGCTGATTTTCACTTTATAAATGCTGTTTTTCACTTTGTAATGATGTTTTTTGCTCTCTATCTGCTGTTTTTGGATCTGCCAATGCTCCTCCTCTGCAAGCAAATCCTGATTCTTTTTGTTCAGCTCCTCCTTGTTTGCTGTAGCTTTTACTGCCTTCTGATCAAACAAACTCATCTTGATATGATTTTTCTATGGCCAAAGTATTCAGAGAATCCAAGGTGGGCTGTATGGAAGATTGCATTTCTTTGTTGGTTGTTGAAGCATTCCCTGCTGCAACTGGGGAACTACCTTGGACATACCCATATAGATCTTTATGTAGACTCAACGACTACACTTAAGGATGAATGGATGATATAAAAATTAAAACAAAGGAAGCAACAATAATATCCAGTCACACAGAGAAGCAACTTCTGAATCTTGAAGGGATTTGATATGGAGTGAAAGCCTAATGGTAATCTCTATGATAAACCCAACAATACTTAACTATACAGAGAAAAAGATGGAATAAAATGTGAAGATTGATGCTAAAACTCTAAGAATGATTCGATCCAAAATTGAATTAAGGTATAAAGTTCCCAAATTTGATGTCTCTCCTCGTTAACTTGGATGAATGCTTTCCCTCAGCAGAAACACTAAGAAGGTTGGTAGTCCTTGTGGATGAGAGTTAAATGAAACAACTAAAACATGGCAGATGGACTTAGAATGTTCCCCACAAACCTTAGGCAGGAGGATATGAGTTGAAAAACCCAAGAGAAGGTTACTATGCAAATAAGGAAGAAAACTTGAACTGAAACAAGCAAGCAAGAAACTACTTGAGAAAGAAACAAAGACAATACAGCCAACATGGATGAAATGGGTAGTGTGGTCCAACTTGAGGACCTCATCTTGATGAAGATGCTTGCCCAAGTTCTATGAGCTCCATCTCCAGAATGGTTGAAGGATGGATGAATACTTCTGGCAAACCCAAAGAGAAACCCTAAAGACAAGTGAAGAAGAGTGGAGGCTCTTAAGAGAAGGCAAACTAGAGAAATCAAGGTTCTGGATGGCACCCCTATCTTGAAGGAGTACAATTTGACCTAATTGCTCTGCCTAGACTCAAGCGAAAGAAGTTAAAAATTGAGAAACTTGTATATCTATATAGATGTAAAATTGCAGTGACCATGTAAATTGGAGCATTACACCATTTACACTATAGCATTGGCTGCATTTTAAAACAACGAAGATTCACAAGTTGCCAACATATTAGCATTGGAGTTTGACCCACTATCAAACACCAATGCAATAGCGTTTTTCGTAAAGATTTCCATTGGTTAGCACAATATGCACACAAGATCACATTAGGTACAAGTTCCAAAACTCTGGAAAAATAATGGGGTTTGGCAGAACTATAGGGTATGTTTGGATATATATGGAATTGTTCGAGCGTCAGAGCAGTTTATTCAAAGAGATCCTTAGTTTAATACATGAATGTTGCGAAGCCCTCCAAAGATTTGGACTTTTTACTCAATCCACTGACCACAAGACATCTGGAAACAAATGTAGATATTATATGTGACGCAACAAATGTTTCAAGCCTATGACTACTTGCTTAATCTATTAGACACAAGTCAATATCAAATAAACCTTGCTATTGGTTGATGAACTCTTAGTACAAACAACATACATGTAAATACTGAGATACATGCCCATTATAACTTCCTAGCCATAACTACTTGGTGGGTACACAGTGGTTTATTACATTACATTCAGACTTATCACATTGACACAATACATTATGGTTACATTAAATGCTAGAGTGCAATACTTGTAAATCAGGGTGTACGTTCTCCACCCAAGAGCAACAGATCATCCACTGGAGGAAAGTTCATTCATAAATAGCTTGGGTCCCAAAATTCTTTATTATGCTGAAAATGTCTAAAAATATCAGTGAATAGCAGTTCAAGGCAATGAGCAAACAAAAGTTTTTCACATGGATAATGAGCTAAATGCTCTTGCACAGGGTTATTTATAGCTTCTGTTCACTATTTATTCTACTAAACTTTCTGTTATTATTCTTGTGAACTTCATTGTCAATTCGAGTATAATGACCCCTCCTTAAAGTATCACTGGGATGCACAGGGCGTAATTGAGGCACCTTATCTTTACCCTGACCCTGATACTAGGGTCAAATTCGCAGTTAAGTAGGTCAAACACCATTGTGGTTATAATATATTTTACCATTGATTTTCTATGGATGAATTATTTCTTTCTGTCAATCAAAACCTGGACTGGTACATCAAACAATTTATTGAATGAAATATAACAGGAGTTAACCATTTTATGGTCATATATAGATTCATTCATTCAAGTAAACAAAACCAAAACGAAGCAAATCTTAAGACCTACCAGTACCCCTGATTTAAGTGGCTTGCTTAGTGTTCTATCAGAGGATCTATTTTTATGGGGTTCATTGAAAATTTTCATCTTTTGCTCAGGAGCCAGTAGAGCTTCTGATTGGTTGGAGTTTCATTCTGTAGTGTTCTAACTATAGTGCAATTTATTGGCAATCATATATCCTACTTGATGCACATTTTTATACTGGGAAGAGTTTTCTTGGTAGGGTTTAACACTTTCATTATATTATTACAGGAAGCTTTGAAAGCTTGTCAAGTGGTAAATGCTCCATTGCTATACAGAGAGGCTTGTCAGATGCCATTTTCAGTTCTCAAATATGCTATGACTCTGGACGGTGTGCTTCTTTACTCTTATCAGTTTTGTCATGTTGGTACTTTTTTACCTTTAAGAGGCAAACGATTTTCTGGAAAGTGAGCAGTTCTTTGGTTCTGCTTAACACTTTTTCCTTTATTGTTTCGTCTCAATGAATAAAAGTTTCTTTAGACACTTTGCAGTTTTTGCATCAATCAATTGCTATTAGAAAATTGTTCCTTTATGTTTTTCATTTCCACCAAAACTGACTCTAGTTTTTCAACTACAATCAGGAAAGATTGCTGCTACCACGGGTCATGCAACTTGGGTGAGCAGTAAAATGTCTCGTAAAAGGGTCTTTGAAACACGTGGTAGAAGTGATGCTATTGTTGTGGGAGGAAATACTGTACGTCGTGATAGTGAGTTCTTCAGCTTGTGAGATAGATTTGTCACGCTACTTAAGAGGATGGACTTTCAACTGTATTTAAGTTTGTCTTGCATCTGATTTGCCTTGATCTCTTGTCAGATCCACGTTTAACAACTAGACAGGAAGGGGGCCATTTACCCATTCGGATTGTTATGTCAAGAACATTGAACCTGCCTGATGATGCAAATCTTTGGGATGTGTCTACCACTCACACTATTGTAGCGACGCAACATGGGGCCCGCAGGAACTTCCAGCAGAGGCTTGCTCGTAAAGGTGTGGAAGTTGTTGAATTTGACATCCTAACACCAAAAGCCGTAATGGATTACTGCTATGACCGTGGCTTTCTTTGTTTATTGTGGGAGTGTGGAGGGGCTTTATCTGCCCCTGCTATTGCTTCCGGTGTTATCCACAAGGCAAGTTTCAATCTTGGATTCCTTATGTGTCTTTCTGATGCGGTTACTTTGAAATTTTATTTGATTGTCATTGTATATATTTATTTGCACATTCCTGAATGTTAAAATTCTGATTACCATGGTCACAGTGAATCTTTCCTGTCTTGGCGGAGTACAAAGTCTAGTGTGCTTTGAAATTCAGAAGTTATGAAGAAAAATGTATATTTGTTTTCCTTTTCCTCACTAACCTTTGTTGTTTCATTTCATAGAGTGGCATTTCGAGTCATTTAGGAAAAGTGATTTATTGGTGTCACAGAATTGCATATGTGATAATAATAGAAAAATGGATACTCTAATGCTGGTTTTATGATTTAGAAAGTGTAAGCGGAGGAGATGAGTCATAGTTAACACAACGTTATCATGCTTTAAACTTTAAACTACAAATTTTACATTTCATTAAGTTCCTTCAGTGGATTAATCTCATGGGAAACACACTACCATCATAAACAAAGTTTTAGTGGAACGCGTGCAAAGAAGCACACAGGCTTTCCTGTGCAATCTTGTTGCAGTTCCTGAGTATATCAGAGATTCTGTTTATTATTGCTGGTACCTATGCAGGTGATAGTGCAGATTAGATATTTTAAAACAGATCAGATTTTGGTGTATAAATGTAATAGGTGTTTTCGAAGTAAGATATATGACTTGGATATGGATCAATATTTGACTTATTTACTGGCTAGTTTGCCCTAGCTTTTTTATTCATATCTAGAACTCAAACTATTATAGCAACTCAATGAGGGCTTTGCATGGACACTATAGCAGAGGCATACCCTTACAGTTGTGGAGCTGTCATCTATTATTCCTATGACTGTGACTTTCTTTGTGTATGGTGGGACCGCGGGGAGGCTTTATCTTCTCTGCCATATCATTGGCCTATTGTTGTAGTTGGTAGGACCCCGTCCTTGGACTGGTTGTTGACAAGTGGTAAAAATTCATTGCCTATTAGTTTTGAGTGTGGGGTTCCCTTGCCTTCACACCCCACCTTCTTTAGTTTTAATTTATTTTTATATTTTTTAATTCTCACCGACTTGAATAAGAGCATGCGCCCTCAAGTTATAGTCAAGGCATGAGTCTATGATGCAGTGGATAAGGCATTTGGCTAACAAGAAGGTCTCAACTTTCAAGTTCCAAGCCTTTGAAGTTCATTTTGATGAAGGGGCCAAGTCACGTTGTATAAACTAAGGAAATAGCATAGATGGGCTTAAGTTTTGAAAGCTGGCCTAAAACATTGCTATTGGAGAAAACTTTTGATCCAGTTGTATTTTTCAAATGTTTTCGTCTGGCCTATTTTTTTCATTTAGAGTTCAAAAATCCATTCCATGTTGGGGGATTTTGACATTCGTAGGAAATATTTCAGTTTTGTTGCAATGGGAAGGAATTATAGGTGTGTGGCGTGTGCCAAAATGGAGCTATAATTGTTTATTTTGAAAAAAGATAGGCCATACTGGTAAATATTTTCCATCCCTTGAAAAGCTCAATAATGAAGAAATTTATTGCTTGCATGACATCTTGATTCTGGTGTGTTCCAGCATATAACATACAATAGGGAGTATTGACTAACTCTGTGAAGATCTAGAAATTAAGAATATCAATACTGGGGATGCTAATATACTTGATGCTAAAGGTATAGGTGAGGAGTGATGGAGGGCAACGGACCTGTTCTGAAACTTCTCTCTCTCAAGTCCATCCTACCTAATACCAGTGGGTGCTCCCATCCCACCTTGCAACTTTGCACTCCAATCAGCTGGGGACGCATTGCCACATTGGTATATTTCTCATTGGGGGAGGCCATGGCATCCTCTTATGACTTAGAGCTCTCTGCCTCAAAGGCAAAACCATAATTTTAGGACTGCTGTCTCAAATGACTCATATCAGGTCTAAAAAGAAGAACTGCACCATTTGTTCCAATACAATGCCCATAGGGCCACCACTAGGCCAAGTTTCCCCACTTAAAAGGGAATGGCTGTTAACTTCGTATGGAGAC
This sequence comes from Torreya grandis, assembly GCA_037957365.1. Classification (NCBI taxonomy): domain Eukaryota; kingdom Viridiplantae; phylum Streptophyta; class Pinopsida; order Cupressales; family Taxaceae; genus Torreya; species Torreya grandis. The sequence continues at coordinate 809,960 of JARHVA010000075.1, forward strand.
CCATCCCACAGTATCTTTCTCTGTGTAAGAAATGAAGAATAGACTACGGCTTCTCAAGTAGAAAGCATTGATCTATAGATTCATGGGAGCTTTCCTAAGACCCAAAACTTTAAGGATCTAGATACAAGAGAGCTGGGAACCCTCGCGATTGGTAGATGGTAGATGTTCTAATAATGCCAAAAGGGTATTTCGTGTCTGTCTTCTTTTCCAAGCAAGAAAAGGGTCAAGTATTTCAAGGAGGACAATGGTTCATGAAAAAATCAGGTGTATTTATGAAACATTGGTCCCCTGCCTTCAACCCAATAGAATATCTCCCAAGCACTATGTGTGTTTGAACTTTGGATGAGACTCCCAGTTCTTCCAAGTGTGTATCAGAAAGAAGCTTTCCTCAAGAAAATAAGGAATACAATGAGTACATAACAGTCTCCGAGTTCACAACAATCCAGGAGTGTTGAACTATGCAAGAATACATGTCAATCTGGATCTAGTTAAGCCTCTACCTAATAGAATAGGGAATACAAGAAGCTTTCCTCAAGAAAATAAGGAATACAATAAGGTAGTAAATAACAGCCTCCGAGTTCACAAAAAATCCAGAAGTTTTGAACTATGCAAGAATACATGTCAATAGAATAGTGCTGGTCATGGGGGGTATGGATGGGAGCAGCCAATAGATTATGAAAATATCCCCTTTCTTTGCAGGTTCTATCATGAGCATGGTCACTTGGCAAGAGTCTGCCCTACACAGGACAGCCAAGAACAACAATCTGGGATCAATAATGATCACTCCACCCAACAAGAGATAGGAGAAAATCACGACCTGCAGAAAATAAGGCTAAGCATATTTCTAGCATTGAATTAAAGCAACTCTGGAGACCACTCAAGTACTCAGGGATATGGGGAAGTAAACAGATTTTGCTATTTCAAACAACCAAGACAATGATCCGATGGGATCCATCTAGTTGTGTACTCAATTGACACCAACTTTTGCATGGGGACGCCTAGTAAATATTTTATTCTTATGAATTTCAGTATCTTGTGTTGTCAAACTACGAGTTCGTCCTTATGGCAACAAGTGAATCATCCTAATAGAACAATATATTGATTGGATCATCAACATTAACCCTAAAAATCTCGTTCTAATGAGGAACTTCAATACAATAAAGACCCTGGAAGGAAAAAAAGGAGTAGGGTTCAATCTAAGGACAATAGATGCTCTTATCAAATTGGAAATAAATGCCTCAATGGTAGAGCTGGAATATTGATCCGAATCAGATCAGTATTTGTTAGCAATATCAGCTAACTAGTCCACTATTCTCATTTGTCATGTCCCCCTTTCGGACATGAGTGCAAAAAGGACCCTTAGCCTTATTGTTTGATGTTTCTTGTCGGCTAAGGGAAAAAAGGGGCTTAAAAAGGAAGCACTACCCTCTCTTCAATAAGAAAAAGGTACTTTTTAGTCAATACATGCTAATTTGAAGTTGAAGAGGGGCCTTTTTGTGTAATGGGGCTCTCATAGTCCATTAAGTGATTTTAAAAGCAAATTGGCCTTATAATTCATTGTGCTTTCCCTCCAATTTGGGTGCTCCACTTTAGGCCAAAAACCCTAATTAAAACTCCAAGCTTCCAAAGAACAATTTCAGCTTAATATGATCTCTTCAAATCTTCACACAAGTCGTTCAACTTCAAGGAAAATTAGGAATAATTTTTGAAAGTCAAAACCCTTGAAAATAGCTATCAACAAAGCCTTCCCAACTTACAAATTAATTCGATCTCCTTGGGAAAATTATAGAAACAAATCTGAATATTTTTCCAAGCATAAATAAGGTCTACAACCTCATAAATCAATTTGCCAAGCCAAAGAAAAATTAAGGAATATTTTTTCTAAACATTAAATCCTTCACAAACCCTTTTCACAACCTCAAAAGGTTCTCCAAGTGATTCGCCCTACTAGATAAAATTATGCAAATAATTTTATAATTTTTTCAAGCACTATTCAACCCAAATCTCACCAATCATACGCCAAAAGTGACTCGCTCCACCTAGGAAAAATAACATAAATTATTAAAACCCTAGGAGAGGGTTTTTACCAACAACAAACTTCTCGAAATGATGTTTTTTAAGCCCTCAGGTGAATCACCCAAGGAGTAATCAACAATCTTCAATCTCTAGGCAAATCACCAACCTTTGGTGACCTCCCAAGCCCTCTAGATACTTCACTCTAGTCCTCCAAGCCTATTCGCTACAGCTGCGAGTGTTAGATAAAACCGTAAAAAAATTTCGAGGGATTTAGCACGATTTCCAATCAATAGGTGGTGTTGATAGACACTGTTTGTAGAACTATTAGTAGAACTTGAAGGGTATTAGTCTTCAAGCATCTACCTTCAACAACCAAGCGTGACATACTTGATTATCAAATCCAAATATTATATGCACATGATTTTCAAATGAGTCCCCATCCCTCTTAAATAACCTCTTCCAAATGTAGCGCTCCAAAATAGAGAGGGTTAATCTTTAAAAGCAACTCAAGTTTTATAAGCCAATACTCATAAATTCTCCCACTTAAGTGAAATAAACATAAAGTTCCTTTTTCTAAAACATAACTTAAAATTAGAATCATAAAGTACCTTTCTTTTGAAATATCCTTTCACAAGTGGTGTATTAAGTTCCTTCTTCTTTTTTCACCCTTAGTTATTGGAACAATAATGAACTAAAGGTCCTCCAAAGCTTTAGAGCAAAATTTGGGACATTACACATTGTGTGAATTGGATCCACAAAGGTGTTCTAGATAACATTTTGTTTTGTAGTAGGTGTGGCGAATAAGTTCAAGGGCTGGAGTAGGCATAAATGGCATAAAAAGGGCATCATGTGGTAGCGAATTACCAAGTGCTTGCAATGAACCATTAGGGGAGGTCAATGACCCCTCCCTAGGGCTGGGCGAGGGCTTGCTAGGGCTCTCTTGGCCCCAGTGAGAGGCAAAACAACTAGGGATGCTATTTTGAATTTAATTGTAATATTTTGCAGCATTGGTGATTTGAAAGGAAGACCTAATTTAAGGGTTTTTGTGGTCAATTTAAGTTCTAAACACACTTTGGAATCTTCCTATTTTTTTATAAATATTTGTGATGATTTTATCAACATGTTTATGAAAGAACATCATAAAAAGCCATATCTATCAGCTGAATGATTTTGTAATTTTCTGATAATTGTTGAACATCAATTCTAGTCTATTGAAGGTGTAAAGACCCCTAATAATTTCTGCTATTTTCCCAGCATTGTGGTGTCAAAGTTTTGAGGGTTAGATTCTCCTTTTTTACCCTAATTATATGGTATAAAGCATATTGTTGCCTCTAGGGTTTGTATGTGTGTAATATTCCAAATCGGAATATTTTATAGTAATATGAATTTCTCGGAATTCCTTTTTAAATAATATTTTATAAAATAATAATAAAGTCAAACTAGATTAATTGTTTATCTCCGAATACGGATTTCGAATATTACAAGTAGCACCCTAAGGGGTTTTGTCGTTGGGTTCAATAACAAGGGTTTTCGTCCTTGTATCTGGGTTTTGCAATTAAGGGGTTACGTCCTTAAAACCCATTGGAAAGTGGCTGCTTATACATGATTAAATATTTGTATTCATAGTTGGATGATTTCTCCCATCCCAATAGCTGGTTATTTATATCTTCAAATCCTTCCACCGAAGAGACGTGACTTTTCCAAATGTCTTGTCCAAAGAGGTATATTCCCAAGGGTGGCATCCTTTGTCTTAATGAAAGCTGGTTAACAATTTATTAATTAAAGAGTAAGGTTGGTTATCCACTTAATTAATTGTTGTATTTAGTGCTCATTATAGACCTGTGACTTCCTTCGCTGTGGCAATTTCTCCTTGTAAATTGTAGATTACAGACCTGTGGTTTCTTTGTTAATTGTAGCACTCCATTTCCAAATGCTGCGATTTCCCTTATTGACTGCAATTTAGTGACTTTACTAAATATTAGCGATTTGACGTTGGCATTAGGTTGCTTGATGGGTAGCAATTTGGTGATAGCTGAGTTGCTGCTGGTGTTTAGCGATTGGATGGTCATTCGCTAAATACCTGTCATTGATTTAATTGACGCTGAGTTTGGGGATATTACAGACCTCCCTTCCTCAAATTGCTTGTTCTCAAGCAATTGTAAATTGAGGTGTTCAAGAATTAATGCTCAATCCCTTGTTGTATCTTCGATTAGCAATCTCACAAATGCGATCAAATATTGTAAGACAACAACAGTTTGAGTGGGAACGACCAAAATGTCAGGGGTTTTGCATACTTTTTCCATGAGGTCTTACAAATAACCAACACTCTATAATCTTTAGGTTTCTTGTTTTCACTCAACAACGAAGGATAGTAGAAAAAATATGAATAGCTCTTGTCAATTGAGAGGTGGATGCAAACATTTCTAGCAGACATGTACTTTATCTTACTCAAACCCTTTAAGCCATTCCTTATGATAGAGTACCAAGTACATGTAGAATTTCTATGGAATGCAAAAATAGCTTCTTGAATGGCCCTGCGTTGATCTAGGTTGTTCTCTCGATCTGAGTAATAGAAAATTACAAATGCATAAAGACACTCCTACACATTCAAATTATTAGTGTACTTTAGTATACAAAATGAGGATCTCTGTATAAACAACACATAGATGATGATTTGGTGTGGAAGTAATATTATATATGTAGGGTCTTTTGCATATAATTCAACTTCATTGATACTAGCAAATCGACAATCCTTCCGCAGCCATGGTATACCCAACTTCACAATTAATCCAATACCCATCTTTGTAAACCAGTTCTTGAAACCCTTCATCCAATTTTCCAAGGAAATCAAAAGGCCAACAAAAATGTTTGTGGTCTCGTCAATAGGCACAATTGTATGTAACAATCCATTAGTTCCAATCCTGCCATTTCAAAAAATGTTACGAACAGGTTGAATAGCTTTGTTTTCATCTTTAACAATAGTATGATTGCCATTATGTTCATCTATTTTGTTTACATTTGTCTCTTGACAATCACTTGATGAAACTGCCATCTCTTGCTGTTCAGGCCATATGTTGATCAAATGATCATCTACTACACATTTGGGCATTTCCAGGTTTTGTTCGAAATTCTTCAAGCCAATTGAGTTTGTTATACAATAGTGCTCCGGAATATAATTATGTTTAAGTGGTAGATGTAGAGTGGAGTCTCTCAATAAAGGCCGTTTCCTTTCCTCTAAAATAGGAAATGGAATGTCTTCAACAAGGTAAGGGGCACCAAACCATGATTCATGTGGCTTTGATAAATTTAAACTTTCTAATATCAAGTTTGGGTCCCATGTTTTGAATACAAATTTCACATGAAGAATGTCTTCTTCCCTATACACTAACGAAGGTTTAACCATTTTAGATGCAAATCCCAGTTCAAACTATTGAGACTCATGATATTGTAACTCCGGAAATATGAAGTTTGAATTATTGATAACTTTAAGCTCCTTAAAAGTCACGCTTGAGGACCTACATCCTCTAATAGCTTGATGGATGGATACACAACCCTTATATTTAATATGAACAAATTTGGACTTTTTAGTCTGGTTGATAGGTTCACAACCTCCTTGGCATGCCATGCATCAACATCCTTTAATAGCCCATCATCATGTTTTATCTCTTTCAATACCACTTGAACTCCTACTGAAGAAGCAGGCATGGAATCAATTTCTCGTTCATCTTTTGTTGTGGATCGCTGAGAATCGTGGCTAAAATTAAGCTTCTTGTTAACCTCCTCCATAAACTTTTCTGCTCCAGTATTTTGTGACTCATGTTGTCCCCCAAAAATATCACTCATTTTTGGGACAACATTTGAACTGTTTTGGTCCTACAGACCAAAATCCTCTCTTTCCATTTCAAAAATTGTTCTGAGCATTCAGGGTCTTCATTTTTCAAAGCTTTCCAAGAAATCTACGGACTTTGCAGGGTTGAATCTATGGACTCTGCAGGTTTGAATCTACAGACTCTGCAGGCTTGAATCTACGGACTCTGCAGGAAGAAAATCTACGGACTCTACAGGAAAGAAGCAAGCTCTCAACACTTGGGTGATTTCAAGGTTGGTTCAACGACAAGGTTCTACCAAAATGTCCATCGGCAAGCTTCTAAGCAAGGATGAACCTTTGAACCATTGAACCTTGAACCATTTTGGTTCAACGGGTTCAATGGGTTCAAAGGTTCAACGTCATCAGCAAGAGTGAGCGCATTTGTCAAGGTTCAAAGTTCAACCGCTTCAAGGTTCAACGGCTTCAAAACACTTATCAAAGAGAAGAAGGCTTGAACCATCGAACTGTTGAACCGTTGAACCACTTTGGTTCAAAGGTTCAACGGGTTCAACAGGTTCAACGACCAAATGGTTCAACGCGTTTGGTTCAAAAAGATCAGAAGGACTTAGCCAAATAAAAAGAATGAACCGGTTGAACCGTTGAACCTTGAACCAAAAGGTTCAACGAGTTCACAGGGTCAAAGGTTCAACTAGTGCGATGAAGATCAAAGAGCTTAGAAAGAACAAGCGACAGACAAATGATGAACCAATGAACCGATTGAACCTTGAACCGAAAGAGTTCAAAGTTCAATGGTTTGTGGGTTCAAAGGTTCAAAGGCGGCCTCAGTCAAGGAAAGAAGCAACAAACAGGTGGTTCAACGGATGGTTGAACCAAGGAGCGGGAAAGCGATTGAACCAAGGAGCGATGGAACAAAAGAGACAGAATGAACCGATGAACCAATGTACTTTCGGCGGGTTCAAGGTTTATAAGGTTCAACATGGTTTAAACGGCTAGCGACCATTGACGGCCCCGCAGACATCAAATTTAAAGTAAGGGATTATTCGTTGAAATTCAAATAAAGCACGGAACTTGAAGGAAGAACCAAGCGACTGGCTGAAAAGATAGCCCAGGAGTTTAAATTCCAGGAAGAGACAAAGCTGGAAAGGACAAAAGCGGAAAGAAGGAAAAGCCCAAAATATCTGCGCAGAAGTTATTCCAGTAGGTGGAACAGTCCGCAAAGTATATATTTGAGCTTGCAAACATTGAAGGCGCGGCCTGTTGGTCTCCTTTGGAGTAAAGACAAAATGGACAGCTGTGCAGATGTCAGAGGGGACAGACCAGATGATCTAGACTCAGGAGAAGACATATGGGATGAAATGACACACCATAGTTAAGACAGCGGCCTTGTTTTTTCAACGCAGTCCTTTGACAAACCTGGAAATGCATTCAAGGCATTGACTGCAGTGTGGGCCATCCCATGTGAAAGAGCGCCAAGCCTTGCTTGGTGGCTATATATTGTAAAACCCTGTTTTATGCAAGGGAGATCTTCTCGTTACCAGAAGTAAAACTCTGCCCAAATTGAAAGGCGAATATTGAGACTTTGAGCTCAGATTGTTATTCATATCATTTTATCTGAATGAGAAAGCAAGTTGTTTGCAGACTTTGTGCTGTTATAGCTTGTATCATTTTAGGAGATTGTTCTTATGTATGTCTTCTGAATGTGTTCTTGTTTATTTAATTTGGCAAACAGAACTAGTGGAAGTAATCAGGAAGGTGTCTTGAAGTCAACTACTTTCAGACTTTGTGCTGTCATAGTTGTCTTCAGTGTGTATTTATTTTTTGTTTCTGTGTAAAGGACCTTGGGACGACTTTGTGCCCCCATTATTCTTCGTATTTCACTATTGGGCAGTCGAGGTGGAGACTTTGCGCTACATTTCAGGGTGCTGGTTACTCTGTACTCGGTTACCAGTTACTTGTCACTACCAGAAAGATTCTTGTTGTTTGCAAGAACAAGCACCTCTGAAAGAAGAGAAGTGCCGTCTATCATTTCACCAGGATTTCTACTACCCAAGAAGGGATCTGGCTCTTGGTTGAATGTTACTTCTGAAAGAAGAGAAACACCTTCACCAATCACCCATAATTTCTCCTTTGTGTTGTGAACATCATCTTTGAAAGAAGAGAGATGGATGGTATATCCTACCCCTAAGTGCTATTTTCAGCTTATATATATATATATATATTATATAGCGCCTTTATACCTATAAGGAACCTCCCTTTGATGAGAGGAGAGATTTGTCCTCTTTGGATGTGGTAAACCTGCAACTTTGGACGACCAATCTCCTTATGCTGTGGTTGAAGAGACCTATTTTGTTCACTGGTTAGCTGGTTGACAAAATATTCACCCAACAACTCCGACCCCTGATTTTCCCATATTCTATCAATCATTTTGGTTGGCTCTCCATCTTGTTTATTTTTAAGACTATAGCCCATGATATCTTGTTGACAATGAGCATTAATTGGACAATCAATTGGTTTATCAAACTTAGAATCTGTGTTCGGGGAACAATCCTCAAGACGTCTCTCTTGCACACACTGAAGTTTATCTTCACTCTAACACAAACAACACGTATCATCATCATCATTAGTGATTTCAATAAATAACTCGTGTTCATCTCTAATATCTAGAGTTTTTATGTCATTCTTCCCAATAGACTAGTTTTCGTAAATATCAACTTCTTCTTGGATAAGCATGTTTGGGCATTCTCTTATTTCAACGTTGGATGCCTCATTCGTTTGCTCCTGGATAGGGAAGTCAGTCTTGAATTTCTCTTCATATTTAGCACTGCCATAACTATGATTCACAAACTCGTCTTCCTCATAGTGCCTGTTTCCATTCCATGACTTTTAAATCCAAATAGTCTAAAAAAGAGATTTCTTTTCGAATCTTTGCTGAAAGGATGTTGTACAACTCGCCACTGTCCATAATTCCCTTATGCAGGGACCCCATGGTTCACAGGCTGGCAAGAAAAACAGCTCTGATACCACTGTAATATCCAAATCATAATATTTTATATTAATCTGGATTTCTCGAAATTATTTTTTAAATAATATTTTATAAAATAATAATAAAGTCAAACTAGATTAATTGTTTATCTCCGAATACGGATTTCGAATGTTACAAGTAGCACCACAAGGGGTTTTGTCCTTGGGTTCAATAACAAGGGTTTTTGTCCTTGTATCTAGGTTTTGCAATTAAGGGGTTACGTCATTAAAACCCATTGTAAAACGGCCGCTTATACATGATTAAATATTTGTATTCATAGTTGGATGATTTCTCCCATCCCAATGGCTGGTTATTTATATCTTCAAATCCTTTCATCGAAGAGATATGACTTTTCCAAATGTCTTGTCCCAAGAGGTATATTTCCAATGGTGGCGTCCTTTGTCGTAATGAAAGTTGGTTAACAATTTATTAATTAAAGAGTAAGGCTAGTTATCCACTTAATTAATTATTGTTGTATTAAGCGCTCATTACAAACTTGCGATTTCCTTGGCTATGGCAATTTCTCCTTGTAAATTGTAGATTACAGACCTGTGGTTTCTTTGTTAATTGTAGCCCTCCATTTTCAAATGCTGCAATTTCCCTTACTGACTGCAATTTAATGACTTGACTGCATATTAGTGATTTGCTATTGGCATTGGGTTGCTTGATGGGTAGCAATTTGCTGATAGCTGAGTTGCTGTTGGTGTTTAGCGATTGGATGGTCAATCGCTGAATACCCTTCAACGATTTAATTGACGCTGAGTTTGGAGATATTACAATGTGATCTACGTTACCGGATATGCCTCCCAGGCCTTGGGAGCACAGGGATATGTGGGGGGATACGGGAGTACAGGAGGAGCGCGGGGAGATGCCTAGGGAGCGTTCTTGTGCTGCGGATACACTCGGGTACGTTGCCCAAACGTACCTGGGCGTATCTACAGTCCAGGCACGCTCCTTGGGCGTCTCCGTGTGCTCCTAGGCGCAAAACTTATTTTTTAATTTTTTTTTCTATTTCGCCCAATAAAAAGTCAAACGTGGACACTTTAAAATACAATTAAAAACAAAATAAAGTGGATTGCCAACCCTAAAAGCAACATTCATACTCATTTTATCACAAGATAACAACACATTTTCCTTTCATTGCATTTTTTTAAAGATTATTTGTTTTAGTTTTGTGTTAGGTTGTTGAGACTTGATTTGCCTCACACACCTTCGTCGTGAGATGACTTGTTAAGGTGTGTGAGACATTGAGTAGCATGGTCATCAACAACCTTTGGGGTGTATGGAGGCAGGAAAACAGTGGGAGGGCCACAAAGGTGAAAGGGTGGATTTTTGATGACGTATGATGGGAACATGTGTAGTATTTGTTGAGTTTTATTGAGTCCATCGTCAGCAAGTTGAGATATGTGGACATGGATCATCCATGTTTGGGTGAACTTTATGATGGAATCGACTCAATGATTGAGAACATTATCATTTTATCCAGCCCTATCCAAACCAAAAAAAAAAAATTGCTATATCTCTGTATTCGATTCTCGTACCTGTACCCATATCGGTAATGTAGTATGTGATGTATGACAACTTTGCGTGAAGATTTATCAACTAGGGCTTGCTGATTATTTATTGAGTTTTGAAGGTCATTTCCAACAAGCTAGTGTTTGCTACAAAAATCATAAAATTAATTATTTGCTAGGGTTTGTACTAAAACCTTTATTTCAGTGTGCAACCTTTAAAAAGGATATTTCAGTGGTATCATAGCCAATATTTTGGTCCGCTGTGGGGTTTGAAGGGTTTCATGTCAAATAGTGACATGGGAGATATGGACAGTACAAGGTTTGAGAAATCCTCTCAAGCTCATGAAAGGAAGGAGCAACTTTCCATTCAGACGAATTTGATGGAGATTTATGAGTAGTATATGACATACCATAGTTGGAATACTCGCCTAAAACACACGAGTTTTTTTCGAAACAAGTTTTTCATGCTAGAACTCGCAGCCAAAAACTCGTTGAAAAACTCTCTGAAACTCGCTAAAAAACTTGCGGAAACTTGTCAAAAACTTGCGCGATCTGGGTATGAAGCCCGTGGATGGCAAAAAGGACATTTCTTTTTGTTTTTTCATCTGTTCTTCACTCTTGCTTGACCAAAAACGCACTCCAAACCATTTTGCACCATTTTTCAGTGATTTTGCATCGAGATGAGATTTGAAGGAGATTTTCATCAGATTTCAAAGGCAAATTGGATTTCTAGGTAGGTTTTCTGATTTTTTTGTTCTTTTTTAAAATTTATCTTCATTTTTGTTGATTCTATGGTTAAAAAAATCATGAATGTACTGTAAAAAAGATTTTAATACATTTATATTGTTGAAAAGAAGATTTAGATTCATCAAAACAAAAAAAATTGACACATTTTTTTGATTTTTTTACATATTTTTTCATTTTTTTGAAATTTTTGTCAAACCCTAGTTATTTTTTTTAAATTTTGAATCCTCTTTTTTGTTGAAAACATGTTTACAATCTTAGATTAACTTATTTTTTTACTAATTTAAAGTAATTTTCTGATTTTTACATTTTTTTGAAAACCTAGTTTATTATTTTCTTTTTTTAATCCATTTTTTTTGATGAAAATGTTTAGAATCTTAGATTAGTTTAGATTTTTACTAATTTAAAGTAAGTTATTTTGATTTAATCTAATTTAGCTTGCTTTTAAATTTTTTATCAAAAAACTAACAAGTTGTGCTTTCATTTTGTCATTGTGTGTAGGTTAATTGATAATGACTTTTGAATCTGCTTTTGCCTCAAGCTCAGCCCCATCCATGCCTGGGAGATTTGTAGGCACTCGTCCAGCAGGAGCTAGAGAACCTGCTTGGAAATATGCATATGAAAGACCAGAACATAATTCAGTCTATTGCATTAGATGTCAAAATGTATACCATGGAGGCATCAATCGCTTCAAATACCATCTTGTTGGTATCCCTCAACGTGATGCTAAGGGTTGCATAAACACCAACGAGGAAATAAAAAGACAAATGCATGCCATATTTGCACCTGTAGAAGAAAAAAAGGTGCAAAGAGTGAAGACAAAAGCGGTAATGCAAGCAGCCATAACTTCTTCTCAAGGTGCTCCAATCAACCTTGAGTCAGATGATAATGTAGCATGCATAGTGGGCTCTCTTCGTGGTCCACGTGTGCGAAGGCAACTGTTGAAACCCACCACCACCTCAACCACTTCATCTACCTCTAGTAGAGCACCAGGATCAGTACCTACGGGTTCACGCATGCATGATTTTTTTGTGCCTAAAAACACACGTGGTACACAACCTTCGTTAGAGGCAACTGGGTGGAATAGGGAGGTGCATGAGGAGACAGACGTTGCTTGTGTGGATTTTTGGTACTTCAACAATGTCCTTTTCAATGTGGTAAGCTCATCTTACTGGCACAATTTGTTGACCGCATTGACAGTTGCACGGAAAGGCTACAAGGCACCTTCTCGCAAAGATTTGAGTGGGAGGTTAGTTTATGTTCTTTAATTTATGTTTTTTAAGTTTAATTTATGATTAATTTAAGCTATTGTTTTGTTTACAAATTAAAATTGTGTACTTAGTTTCACTTTGTACTTAGGTTGCTTACTAATGCAACTGAAAGGGCAAGGGCAGTGATAGAAGAACAAAGAGAAGAATGGCAAAAATATGGCTACACTATTCTTTTTGATGGGTGGACGGATGGTAAAAATCATATCATCATTAATTTTTTGGTTTCTTGAAAAGATGAGGTGGTGTTTTTGAAATCTGTGGATGCCTCCAACATATTAAAAAATGCAAAAAATTTGGCTAAAATATTGGAGCAAGTGTGCATGGAGGTTGGGATTGAAAATGTGGTGCAAATCATAACTGACAATGCAACAACATATGTGGCAGCAGGTAGAATCCTCCAAGATAAACACCACACAATTTTTTGGACACCATGCGCTGCCCATGCCCTTGACCTTCTTTTGGAGGACATAGGCAAATTAGATTGGGTCACACCGATTGTAGAGGATGGGAGGAGGATCACTAAATTTATCTACAATCACCCTTGAGTTCTTCACTTGATGAGGGAGCACACCCAAGGGAGAGAATTGGTGAGATCCAGTGTGACAAGGTTTGCAACGATTTTCTTAACGTTGCAAAGCATTCTTGGTGCATTGACAGCTTTGAAACAAATGTTTGTGAATCAAGCATGGCTAGACTCAACTTATTCGAAGAAGCTGGAAGGAGATAGAGTTTCAAGCATTCTCTTCGACGTCCTCTTTGCACAAAGAGCTACGGAGAATGTGAAGGTAACTTCAAAGCTTTGAATCTAAATTCAAATTGAATATTTTTTTAAATGTCTCTCATTGTAAACTTGTAAAGTGTAACTCTAATTTTTTTTGCATTTTTAAATTTATATTGTAGGTGTCAGAGCCCTTGGTTAGAGTTCTCCGCTTGGTGGATGGAGATAAAAATCCAATGGGGTATCTTTATGAGGCCATGGATAGGGCCAAGGAGGCTATTAGAAATTATTATAAGGGGGACCACCTCAAGTTCGATCCTATTTGGGAGATTATTGACAGGAGGTGGAACCATCAACTCCACCAACCCATCCATGCAGCAGGGTACTTCTTGAACCCCCGTTTCTTCCATTCAAACACCTATGCAGATCCTACTGGAGAGGTTATGGAGGGCCTCACTATTTGCATTTAGAGGATGACATCTACGATTGAGGAAGCAGACCTCATTGTTAACTAATTGCAAAGTTATAGGAAAAAAAGGGGTGCACTCTTCTCTTCAGACCTGGCAAAGAGAGCAATAACAAATCAACCACCAGGTATAAAATTTGAAATTTACAAGTTACAAATTACAAAAATTGATAATTACAAGTTATAAGTTTGTAACTTTTTTTTTTGTAGATGTTTGGTGGACAAATTGGAGTGGAAAAACCCCAAATCTTCAAAAATTTGCCCTCCGTGTCTTATGCCAGCCTTGTAGTTCGTCCAATTGTGAGTGCAATTGGAGCTTGTTTGAGGCCATCCACACAAAAGAGGAACAAACTAGCTCAAAAACGCTTCAATGACCATTTCTATGTGCAATATAATTTTCGATTGTGCACAAGAAAGGTAGAGGAAATATCAGATGATCCAATTGATTTGGATAAGATAGATCCATATAGTGATTGGACAGGGTGGGGGGAGCAGCCTCCACTGTTTTCTGAGGATGATATTTATGATTTAGAGCGATAGGCAATGGAGGAGGGGGGTGGATTTGAATTCTTATTGGATGACCTTGAGGATGACCCTGAGGAGTCATTGCCAGTGCCACCACTACCAGGTGCAACAGGATCTACATCCAGGATGGAGGTAGAGAATCCACGGGCACAGCAGGAGCAGAGTCCTACGACTAGACTCTCTCCCGGTCCCCTACTGAGATCTAGACATAGGAAGAGGAAGATGTGAATTTGTAAAATCTGAAATATATTAATGTTTATGTAGTATTTAGTATTTACTTTCAATCTTACAAAAACAAATTGCTATTTTCATTTTGTTTCAGACTATCATATGAGTGCATTGAGCATTCTACATGAGGATGCCATTTTGTATCTAATTTTCTTTCAAATCAATCAAATACAACTTGTTTCTTCTATGTACTCATCTATTGACTCATTGGATGCATCTTATCTTTGAATTTTGCAAAAAAAATGCGTTTTTAGTGAAGTTTAAACAATTTTTTAAGTTGCCGAGTTTTTTCTGAACCGAGTTTTCCAGGCTTGCCGAGTACTTGCAAATGGCGAGTTTTCCAACTATGTGACATACCCATCTTCTTTCAAGAAGGAGATGGACCTCAATGATTTGGTGTCATGAAAAACAGGTAGGGGCGGTACTTGGGGTAGACGGGAGTTACATGATGCCTTGAGAAAGATTGATCTTCCCATATTCGATGGTTCTACAAACATTTTAGTTAGGGCATGGATTGATAAGTTAGGTACATACCTTACACTTCGTCCCATGGAGGTAGAGGAGGCCCTAAGATTCATCACAACGCATTTAGAAGGGGCTGCCCATGATTGATGGCACCATGGGTTGATAACCCATGGGCATCACCTCATAGAAAACTATGAGGAATTCAACAAGAGGCTCATCGGGAGGTTTGATAGAGCTGACTTGGAACTTTACTTCGAAGAATTGGCACACTTGCAGCAAAAGGAACTGCAAATGGAAGACATAAATGAGGAAGAGTCAAGCGCTTTGGGGCAGCCAAGTGTGGAATTTTCTGAGTTTCACAAATCAAAAAATTTGGGACAGCCAAAGGGGATGCTTCAGCTTGATAAAGGCGAACAAGGTACTGAAAATTTTGAGGTACAAAATTCTGAAATTTCGGAACAGCAAAAAGTTGTCTCAGAATTTATGGGGCAGCAAAAGGACACTTTCCAATTGAATAAAGGGCAGCCAAATGGATAAAATTCTGAGTTAACAAAATTTTGAAATTTTGGGACAGCTAGAAAAAGTTGTCCAACAAGTTCCGGAGTTGCAAGGGATAGGCACTAAAAAGGAAGAATCCATTTTGCATGTTGAGGAAGAGAAGTTGAAGGTCAAAGCCAAGATTCCAGGTACTATTGTTTATTTTCAGTTTGCCGCAATTTTCAGAACAGCATATGAAGATAAGCAATTTAATTATTCTCATGACAAAAATTTGTTGCATCACCCTCTTGCTATGTTCCTATAACATTTTGCTCATCATGAAGATCATGCCAAGAATGAAGACAAGACGAAGGGCACTGAATGGAGGAAGGAATCTTTCCAAGAGAGTCTAAGGACTGGGAATTGCAAATTCCCATTATGGATGTGGGATCCACGTGAGACTTACAAGCTTAGTATTGTTGTCATACAAATTCTAAGTTCTTTGACACCCATCCAAGGAGGTTGGCAAGGCCTTTGGGTCTTGGAAAGGAAAGATAGAGTGAAGAGCATGTTGAAGTGCATGCAAACCACTCCAAATCTTGATAAGCATGTTCTTAGGAGGCACTCTAAGATGTGTATTGAAGCCAAAAACACAAGTTGCAGATGTTAGCGTGTAGATTTTCCAATTCAAGTCCAAGTTTATTGGTGTATATGGGATCTGGATGGTTTGGTGAGGATCAAGGTAAATCTCACATTCTCATTTTCAGAACAATAGTATCGAAATATGTATGTTCAGCCCCTCTTAGATAATCATGCCTTGAAGGAAGCATTTCTAAATCCCAAAGCAAAAGATATTAAAGGTGTCGCGAAGGGTGGACGAGTTATGGACAGCTAAAGGTATGAGAGAGTTTCAAAATTGATGCTTTACTAATATGGCATCTAGGGTGAGCTGTTATAAAGGGCAACATATACAAAAAAATGAGCCAACGACGATTTGGATATTGGTTAGTGCCCCATGGCAAGGCTGCCATCATCATGGACCATTGTCACTGCATTTGAATTCATGTTCGAATTCGTGGAGGATAATATTCGTAAAAAATTCGTTACTAAAACAATTAGCGATAAAATTTGTGATTAAATTCGACTTAAAAATATATACATCTAATATATTTTAAATCTATATAATTAAAAAATATATTAAAAAAAATCATAAATAATAAATTTAAAACTATTAAATATATACACATATATATTATCAAACATAATTATAAATATATTATATTATATATAATATACTTATAAATTATATTATTATATTATAAATATACTATATTATATTAATATATTAATATTTTATAAACTATAAATATGATATAATATATTCTATTCTTTTAATATTAATATTTAATAAACTATTAAATATAAATATAAGAGATATTCCAAATCATGATATGTTCAGGATAATAGTAATTAATGAGCAAAAAAGACTCGTACAAACGATTGAAGTGATGCTATCTCCGACGGTCCAGCGGGGCCAAATTGGGATATTACGGGTTATTCATCAACATCATGGTGAATATCATTAAAATATTAACAGCTGCTATGTAGATCAGGATTTGTGCAATAGCTACGAAATCCTCATTCAATAGAGTATAGAATAGGGATATACAAATAATAACTAGCCTCAATGAAAGGGCAAAATAATTTATATTAGTAAGTAATACTACTCCTAGACCTCCTAATATCAGAGTATTGAATAAACTATTGAATGGATATGCCACAAAGATCTTAATAAAACTCAAAATAGTAATGCAAGATATTAACAAGGTTCAACAGCGATAATTTACGGGAAGATAAACGTTGACACCAGCAAATTTACATCATTCACCAAATCGAGTGGACATTTGGACGGGTTTTAAATTACAACAAATTTAGCAGCTAGCAGCTCCTAACAAACTGACACAGTCGCGGCTTGCGCTCTCACACACAGTGCTCATAAAACCTTAAATTGCAATGTTTACCTTAAATCACAATTTTTAATATTACTTCTACTCAGTAAGCCATAAATGATGAGTTTAAACCCTAAATCACGATTATTTAATATGGTTTTTTTATCTTGGTGAATTAAATCGTGATTTTCGACGAATTTTAAGCTAAAGGTTGAAGTTTGCCAAATTTCGAATTTGTAACATAAAGTTTGGCGAATGTGTTGACTCTGTCATGGACCACCACATGAAGGTGATGATGAAATGAATGGCGCTTGGAGTAACAAAAAAGGTATGGATTCCTTCTTTCCAGTTCTCAATGATGTACATATGGATGTTGGAAGGTGTTGTTTGTCTAAAGGGGCTAAGGGAGTGGGCAAATCTGAGTATGGCCAGCCACTAAGGTATGTTGAAGACCCCTCAGTTTCATGTTTTAGCGACATTGTAAATTCTGAAAATGAAGATTCAGAGCAACTCTTCCATAGGGTAAAAATTCCACTGGTGAATGGAATACGGAAATCGTAAATGGTTGAGGAATAGGCCTATGACATACTTAGAAAATTCTAAGGTTTTTGTGCAAAATCAGATTGTCCCATACATCAAAAATTCTGAAAATTGTGAAGGGACAAATTTTGGAAAATGTGTACAGGGGTCAGCCCTATGCATGGACAATAAGGTTGAAAAGTTTGGTGGAAAGCCAGCTCCATTCAGGTACAATAATTTCTGGAAAATTTGGTAGGATGGCTACAAATAATCTTCAATTCATGAGGAGAGGAAGACATGATAGGGACAACACCATAGAGGGAAAAAACCTATAAACTTCATGCATTCATGATGCATATGGAGAGCATGTTTGGAAAGGGCAGCAAGAGGATAAGCAATGCACTTTCATTTGGGCATCATGGCAAGGTTGCCCACCTCACCAAGGTATCCACACAAAAGGTATGATTCCAAGGTTGTTCAAAATTGTTTATTTCATTGGTGAGACATGCCTTTGGTTTGATGAGGAAGCTTTAAGGTACGTTGAGAGCCTTAAGGGGTATAGGGCCACATTCCCAAGGAGCCACTGTTCCGAGGTACACATACAAAGGGAGATTGCTATAAGGGGCAGCCATGTTATATTTCCTTATCATGCTATTCATGACCCTTCCAGCCTCTCTAAAATACATTGTAGGCTCATGGTACGTTCTTTAAGGTTGAGATGTATGAGGGAACTCCCTAAGGATGAGTTGGGAGTTAATAACTTCAAGTTTTTTGGCAAGCACAAGGCTGTAATCTTCAATTACAGGACTTCAAAGGCTAAGTACAGCATTGTTTGTGGAACCTTTACCAACAAAATGAAGGGTCACGGGGATGAGCATTGAGGGATGAATTGTAACCAAGTTGAGAGGGTTTCCAATCATAGAAGTGATTTGGAGAAATAAAATATCATGCTACAACCATATATGGATGAACATAAACAAACCTTGGGGAATCTGTGAGGGTAGAAAATCTAATACCATGTTTTTTAAGCATGGTGAAGTCTGCAGAAAAGTGTTGCTGAACACTCTTGTTTTCACTAACGTATTTGTTCTATGTGCAGGATCACCATTAGGATTGGATTGTGACTATTTTGACACATCTTCAACCCCCACGGGGTCCAATTTGTACCTGATTTTTGAAGGTACAGCCCATCCATACAGTGAAGAGCTCAGATGGCATGATCACAGCCCTATAAACTCCAATCACAGCAGTTCCTTGAGGATATTTCCCTTCCATATAACGGAGCACATGAGTATAAGAGTGGAAGATTGGATTACAGCCCTTATGAGAAAGCTTCCAGCCCTTAGGTTGTTTGGAATTGTGTGCTGGAAGGATGGTTTTAAGGGGACTAACAGCTGTTATGTGTTCCATAATGAAAGCTACAACAGGGGCAGCCACTTAATTGAAAAAGGATTGAGCTTGGTGGTTATTGCAGAGAGTACTAACAGCTGGTCCATGCCTAGCAATGGAAGGTACAGCCATGACAACCTTTCATTTGGAGAAGGAAGGACTACACGATGCGGTATTTTTGTTCTTGACACATATGGGCAGCCATAATTTGACAGGGACAACAGCAAAGGGGTGCAACATGAGGTTTCTCTTCCATGGAAAACAACTACAGGTGGACTTTGCATGGGACAACTTGTTGGGACAGCTCCATGGATGTTGCTATTGCTTGATGACAAGCAATTTTGGGCAGGGAGGATTGTCATGTCCCCTTTTCGGACATGAGTGCAAAAAGGACCCTTAGCCTTATTGTTTGATGTTTCTTGTCGGCGAAGGGAAAAAAAGGGATTAAAAAGAAAACACTACCCTCTCTTCAATAAGAAAAAGGTACTCTCTTGTTAAGACATTCTAATTTGAAGCTAAAGAGGGGCCTTTTTGGGTAATGGGGCTCTCATAGTCCATTAAGTGATTTCAAAAGCAAATTGACCTTATAATTCATTGTGCTTTCCCTCCAAATTGGGCGCTCCACTTGGGGAGTGGGTATTTAAGGGGGAGATGATGCATTTGAGGAGGATGTTGAATTCGATAAAAAAACAAATCTTTAAGATTCGAGCATGAAAAGCTTGGCTTATACCCTTGAGGATGAAACCCTTCTAAACCAGCTAGGGCAGCTTCATATGGAGGCTGCATTGTGTGAATTGGATCTACAAAATTGTTCTAAACACCATTTTGTTTTGCAGCAGGTGCGGTGAATAAGTTCAAGGGCTGGATGCGGGTATAAAGGGCATAAAAAGGGCATCAAGTGGCAGCGAAATACCTAGGGCTTGCAGTGAACCATGAGGGGAGGTCAATGGCCCCTCCCTAGGGTTGGGCGAGGGATTGCTAGGGCTCTCTTGTCCCTAGTGAGAGGTAGAACCGCTGGGGATGTTATTTTGAATTTAATTGTAATATTTTGCAGCCTTGGCGATTTGAAAGTGTTGGGTGAATATTTTGTCGGCCAGCTAACTGGTGACCAAAATAGTTCCTATCACCACAGCATAGGAAGATTGGTCATCCAGGTGTGCAGCTTTACTACATCAACCGGAGACAAATCTCTCCTCTCATCAAGGGGAGGTTCCCTATTAAATATGCGGAGGCTATATACTATATATATATGCAGAAAGTAAGACACAGGGGTGAGATAAACCATCCATCTCTTTTCTTTCAGAGATGATGCTAACAAACAGAGGAGAAATCTTGGGTGATTGGTAAAAATACTTCTCTTCTTTCAGAAGTAACGTTCAGCCAAGAGCCAGATCCCTTCCTGGATAGTAGAAATCCTGATGAAATGACAGAAGGCACTTCTCTTCTTTCAGAAGTGCTTGTTCTTGCAAACAACATGAATCTTTCTGGTAAGTAACTGGTAACCAAAGGTGCAGAGTAACCAACAGCCTGAAATGTAGCGCAAAGTCTCCACCTCGACTGCCCAAGAGTGAAATACGAAGAACAATGGGGGCACAAAGTCGTCCCAAGGTCCTTTACACAGAAACATAAAAGAAAAACACACACTGAAGACAACTATGACAGCACAAAGTCTAAAAGTAGTTGGCTTCAGGACACCTTCCTTATCACCTCCACTAGTCCTGCTTGTTAAATCAAATAAATAAGAATGCTTTCAGAAGACAGACATAAGAACAATCTCCTAAAGTAGCACAAGCTATAACAGCACAAAGTCTGCAAGTAACTTGCTTTCTCATTCAATCAAAGAAATATGAATTACAATCTGAGCTCAAAGTCTCAGTAATGCCTTTCAATTCGGGCAGAGTTTCGCTTCTGGTAAGGGAAAGATCTCCTTAAAACAATAAAATAGATTACAATATATATCCACCAAGCAAGGCTTGGCACTCTCTCCCATGGGACGGCCCATGCTGCAGTCAACGCCTTCAATGCGCCTTTAGTTCTGCCTGGAGGGACCATGCCTGGAATAGTGCGTCGCCTTAACTATGGCGTGTCTATTCATCTAATATGTCTTTTCTTGGGTCTGGATCATTTGATCAGTTCCCTCTGACGTCTGTGCAATTGTCCATTTTGTCTTTACTCCAAAGGAGACTAACCGGTCGCGCCTTTGATGTTTGCAAGCTCGAAAATCTACTTTGCGGACTGTTCCATCTATTGGAATAACTTCTGCGCAGATATTTCGGGCTTTTCCCTCTTTTCGCTTTTGTCTTTTCCAACTTTGTCTCTTTCTTCTGCAATTTGAACTATCGGACTATCTTTTCAGCCAGTCTCTTGGTTCTTCCTTCAAGTTCTGCGCTTTATTTGAATTTCAACAGTTATTCCCTTACCTTAAATCTGATGTCTGCGGGGACGTCATTGGTTGACTGTTTCAATGATTCGGGCGGCCTTCTCGGCTCCTTGGTTCAATCGCTTTCCTGCTCCTTAGTTGAACCATCGCTTTCATTTGAACTTGCCTTTGGAATCATCCATGTTGCTTCTCTCTTTGCTTGAGGCTGCCTTTGAACTGCTTGAACCTGTGAACCATTGAACTTTGAACTCTTTCGGTTCAAGATTCAATCAATTCATTGGTTTTTTCCTCTGCGCGTCACTTGTTCTTTCTAAGCTCTTTGATCTTCATTGCATTGGTTGAACCTTTGAACTTGTGAACTCGTTGAACCTTTTGGTTCAAGGTTCAACGGTTCAATTGGTTCATTCTTTTTATTTGGCTAAGTCCTTTTGATCTTTTTGAACCAAACACGTTGAACCATTCGGTCGTTGAACCTGTTGAACCATTGAACCAAAATGGTTCAATGGTTCAAGCCTTGCTTAGAAGCTTGCCGATGAACTCTTTTGGTTGAACCAAGCCACTGAAACAATCCTAAAAATGACCAAGTGTTGGAAACTTGTTCTTTCCTGCAGAGTCCGTAGAAATCAACCTATGAATTCCGTAGAACTAAGTTCATAGTTTTCTCTAAGTTTCTCTCGAGCCTTGAAAGAGTCTGTAGAAATGAGCCTGCGGAGTCCGTAGTTTTAAGCCTGCAGAGTCCATAGATTTCTGAGAAAGCTTTGAAAAATGAAGAACTTGAATGCTCAGAAAAATTTTTGAAAGGGGAAGAGAGGATTTTGGTCTGTAGGACCAAAATAGTTCAAATGTTGTCCCAAAAATGAGTGATATTTTTGGGGGACAACAGCTGGCTCCAGTTGGGAAATTCCTTCAGTTGAAAACTTGGAATAGCTGAGGGGAGTAGAAACCAGAATCTCTAGTGCCTTGAAGTGTGCCATTGGGCTACGGAGTCATGCTACCCAAAAAGAAAGGTGCCAAAAATGAAAACGAAAAGCACAAAACAGAACTAAAGACTATACAGATATACATATGTACAGGTGAACTTATCTGATACTTCAAGAATTGAAGTACTTTAGACGATGCTCCTTGTGAGGTGAAGAAAAGGGGATGCCATTCTGATAAATCAGCGGGAAACCATTCTGTCCCCAGAAACGGTGACGGGCGAATGGAACTCTCCACCAAGAAATCAATTTTCTGCGTCTTCCTCTTGGCTCTTTCTTCTTGCCCCATGGCAGGACGTGGTCTTCAAACTGAAAACCAAAACTCCTTGCTCTCTTGGTGAAGGGTTCCTTTTGCTGATTTCGAAGTACAGCAGTATGGTCCACCATCATAACGTGTTGTTCTGCTGGTTCAGTCCAGCACATGCTTTGATTGTCAGCATCAAACTCTTGACAAACCATCAGCTCAGCATCTCCTTTGGCGTGAAGGAGTTTGACCTCTTCACCCTGAGCAATCTTCAATCCGAGCAATAGAGATCTGCATCCAGCATGAGTGGAAGAATTGCTGCCATCGGATTCCAGGATCCAAGCATCATCAGAAGCTGATCTTTTATTATATTTCTCTTCATTGGAGATGGAAGATCCTTCTTGATTTGTACTGCGCCCTACCAATTCTTCGTATCCTTGATTTGGATCAAATCCTGGATTGCCAGCCACGGGACTTTGATCAGCTGAGACATGAGCATCCTCTGTGGTCAAGGAGGAATTACCCCTGCCTGAAGGCTCAAACTGAATTTGAGCAGCAAGGGCTGACATTTTGGTGACCACAATCTTTGCCTCAGACAGGTCCACACCTAGCTCTTCATCAATGTTTAACTGCTCAGGATTGGCTTGCAGGGGTTCAAACTCATTCATTTAAATTTCGAATTTCTTGACATGATCAATCATGTCAAATGACTGAGATGGACTTGAAAGAGAGGATGGGAGTTCATCCTTTTGGTTTTTGGGAGGGGGAGGACTGATTTGCGAAGTTGAAGTAGAAGGTGCAGAGATGTTTGATGTACTAACCTTCTTGGCAATCACTGGGTCCTTTGACTGGAAAGGCAGAGTGGTTCTTCGCTTAGCAATTGGAATTGCAAGCTGATTTCGTTCCTCTGTTCTTTCTTTATCAGCTTGCTGGGCTGACTGATTCTTGGACCGAGTGAATACTGCATATGATTCTTCGACTGTTTTACCTTCACTTCTGGGTTCATCCTGGTAATTCAGAAAACCATTGTGGGAGTCGCCAGCTGATTCTTCTAGATCCTCCCTGAAGAGATCAGCACCATTTTCTTGCTCGAACTCAGGTTGGAAATATGAAACATGTTCTGTTTCCAGATATCCAACTGCTGAGTTGGTTGGAGGTGCTTCAAGGACAAGGTTCCTCTGTGGGGGAGGAAGGCGATTTGGTTGCCCTTGACTTCTGGCAACATTGTTTTAATATGGCTGATTAGAGAATGTCCTCCTTGGTATATCTTTATATAGAGGAGCAGAAGACACACTGTGCCATTTGCCTTTTCAAGGCTAGCAATGCATTTGTCAGCTTTTGTACCATTGGGTCAATGGTGGTTGTGGGTGAGCATTCAGAAGATGAAGAGGGTTTACTTCTATTAGGATCTCTCCTTATTTTTCCTGCCAAGATAAGGTCATCTTCTAGCTCAATAGTCAAGTCTTGAGCAACCTCAAGGTCTGTGTCCAGCTCGTCTCAACAGAAAACTCACTTCAGGCAGCGGTGAGTTGATGAAGAAACACCTGAGATTCTGAGGTGTCGGCTGGGCGACCATGGGAATCCTGTGCCTCAGCGTGTTGAACCTGGCAATAAAATCCCTCATAAGCTCATGAGGTTCCTTCTTCATCTGAGTGAGTTGGGCTAGCAAGGCATGTGCATCTTCTACAGGCTTGAACCTTGCTTCGAACTTGGCTTTGAGTGTATCCCAGTCAGTTACTGATCCAGCTTGCAGATGGTAGAACCAGTCTGCAGCAGCGCCTTGTAGTATCTCCACAAAAAGCCTGACTGCCACGTCTTCAAATTCCACCTCGATAACACCACAAGTTATGCTGAAGGTTGCAATGTGTTCATCAGGGTGAACTATCCCATCACCAAAGAATTTGAGGAAATTCTTTCTTGAACTGTGTGGAAGTTCATGCAGAGGTGGAGTCAAGTTGAGTGGGCCAAAAGAGTTACCCCAGGGGCCTCGAACTGCCATGATTTAATAATGAAAAACAGGGATAACAAATCTGGGTGGAGTGGCCAGATTGTAGAACAAAAATGGAAAAGAGCAGGACCTGCTTCAGCTTGAGGCTTGAGGTTTCAAACTGCGCACTCTTTTTCAGCAGCTCTTGTTTTGCAGACCAGATAAAATAACGGAAGTAAAGGAAGATGGTAAGGCTATAATGATAATGGGTAAGACATGGAACGGAGTCGCCAGAGTCTGTAATGGATAAGGGTTATAATGATTATGGGTAAGCCACAGGGGATGTTTCAATCTGAAACTTGTGGTTCCAAATTGCACAAAATTACTGTCTCCAGCGGAGTCGCCAAAAATTGTTGAGTAAATATTTTGTCGGCCAGCTAACTGATGACCAAAATAGTTCCTATCACCACATCATAGGAAGATTGGTCGTCCAAGTGTGCAGCTTTACTACATCAATCGGAGACAAATCTCTCCTCTCATCAAGGGGAGGTTCTCTATTAAATATGCGGAGGCTATATACTATATATATATGCAGAAAGTAAGACACAGGGGTGAGATAAACCATCCATCTCTCTTCTTTCAGAGATGATGCTAACAAACAAAAGAGAAATCTTGGGTGATTGGTGAAAATACTTCTCTTCTTTCAGAAGTAACCTTCAACCAAGAGCCAGATCCCTTCCTGGATAGTAGAAATCTTGATGAAATGACAGAAGGCACTTCTCTTCTTTCAAAAGTGCTTGTTCTTGCAAACAACAGGAATCTTTCTGGTAAGTAACTGGTAACCAAAGGTGTAGAGTAACCAGCAGCTTGAAATGTAGCGCAAAGTCTCCATCTCGACTGCCCAAGAGTGAAATACAAAGAACAATAGGGGCACAAAGTCGTCCCAAGGTTCTTTACACATAAACATAAAAAAAAACACACACTGAAGACAACTATGACAGCACAAAGTCTGAAAGTAGTTGGCTTCAGGACACCTTATTTATCACCTCCACTAGTCCTGCTTGTTAAATCAAATAAATAAGAATGCTTTCAGAAGACAGACATAAGAACAATATCCTAAAGTAGCACAAGCTATAACAGCACAAAGTCTGCAAGTAACTTGTTTTCTCATTCAATCAAAGAAATATGAATTACAATCTGAGCTCAAAGTCTTAGTAATGCCTTTCAATTCAGGCAGAGTTTCGCTTTTGGTAAGGCGAAGATCTCCTTAAAACAATAAAAGAGATTACAATAAATAGCCACCAAGCAAGGCTTGGCGCTCTCTCCCATGGGACGGCCCATGCTGCAGTCAACACCTTCAATGTGCCTTCAATTTTGCATGGAGGGACCATGCTTGGAACAGTGCGTCGCCTTAACTATGGCGTGTCAATTCATCTAATATGTCTTTTCCTGGGTCTGGATCATCTGGTCTATCCCCTCTGACGTCTGCGCAACTGTCAATTTTGTCTTTACTCCAAAGGAGACTAACAGGTCGCGCCTTCGATGTTTGCAAGCTCGAAAATCTACTTTGCGGACTGTTCCATCTACTGGAATAACTTCTGCGCAGATATTTCGGGCTTTTCCCTCTTTCCGCTTTTGTCTTTTCCAACTTTGTCTCTTCCTGATGCGATTTGAGCTATCGGGCTATCTTTTCATCTAGTCGCTTGGTTCTTCCTTCAAGTTCCGCGCTTTATTTGAATTTCAACGGATATTCCCTTGCCTTAAATTTGACGTCTGCGGGGACGTCATTGGTTGACTGTTTCAACGATTCGGGAGGCCTTCTCGGCTCTTTGGTTCAATCGCTTTATGGTTCAATTGCTTTCCTTCTCCTTGGTTGAACCATCGCTTTCATTTGAACTTGCCTTTGGAATCATCCATGTTGCTTCTCTCTTCGCTTGAGGCCGCCTTTGAACTGCTTGAACCTGTGAACCATTGAACTTTGAACTCTTTCGGTTCAAGGTTCAATCGATTCATTGGTTTTTTTCTCTACTCGTCACTTCCTTGTTCTTTCTAAGCTCTTTGATCTTCATCGCACTGGTTGAACCTTTGAACCTGTGAACTCGTTGAACCTTTTGGTTCAAGGTTCAACGGTTCAATCAATTCATTCTTTTTATTTGGCTAAGTCCTTTTGATCTTTTTGAACCAAACGCGTTGAACCATTTGGTCGTTGAACCTGTTGAACCATTGAACCAAAGTGGTTCAATGGTTCAACGGTTCAATGGTTCAAGCCTTACTTAGAAGCTTGCCGATGAACTCTTTTGGTTGAACCAAGCCACTGAAACAATCCTGAAAATGACCAAGTGTTGGAAACTTGTTCTTTCCTGCAGAGTCCGTAGAAATCAACCTATGAATTCCGTAGAACTAAGTTCATAGTTTTCTCTAAGTTTTCTCTCGAGCCTTGAAAGAGTCCGTAGAAATGAGCCTGCGGAGTCCGTAGTTTTAAGCCTGCAGAGTCCATAGATTTCTGAGAAAACTTTGAAAAATGAAGAACTTGAATGCTCAGAACAATTTTTGAAAGGCTAAGAGAGGATTTTGGTCTGTAGGACCAAAAAAGTTCAAATGTTGTCCCAAAAATGAGTGATATTTTTGGGGGACAACAGCTGGCTCCAGTTGGAAAATTCCTTCAGTTGAAAACTTGGAACCGCTGAGGGGAGTAGAAACCAGAATCTCTAGTGCCTTGAAGTGTGCCATTGGGCTACGGAGTCATGCTACCCAAAAAGAAAGGCGCCAAAAATGAAAACGAAAAGCACAAAACAGAACTAAAGACTATACAGATATACATATGTACAGGTGAACTTATCTGATACTTCAAGAATTGAAGTACTTTAGACGATGCTCCTTGTGAGGTGAAGAAAAGGGGATGCCATCTTGATAAATCAACAAGAAACCATTCTGTCCCCAGAAACGGTGACGGGCGAATGGAACTCTCCACCAAGAAACCAATTTTCTGCGTCTTCCTCTTGGCTCTTTCTTCTTGCCCCATGGCAGGATGTGGTCTTCAAACTGAAAACCAAAACTCCTTGCTCTCTTGGTGAAGGGTTCCTTTTGTTGATTTCGAAGTACAGCAGTATGGTCCACCATCATAACGTGTTGTTCTGCTGGTTCAGTCCAGCACATGCTTTGATTGTCAGTATCAAACTCTTGACAAACCACCAGCTCAGCATCTCCTTTGGCGTGAAGGAGTTTGACCTCTTCACCCTGAGCAGTCTTCAATCCGAGCAACAGAGATCTGCATCCAGCATGAGTGGAAGAATTGTTACCATCGGATTCCAGGATCCAAGCATCATCAGAAGCTGATCTTCTATTATATTTCTCTTCATCGGAGATGGAAGATCCTTCTTGATTTGTACTGCGCCCTACCAATTCTTATGCCTGATTTGGATCAAATCTTGGATTGCCAGCCACGAGACTTTGATCAGCTGAGACATGAGCATCCTCTGTGGTCAAGAAGTAATTACCCCTTCCTGAAGGCTCAAACTGAATTTGAGCAGCAGGGGCTGACATTTGGGTGACCACAATCTTTGCCTCAGACAGGTCCACACCTAGCTCTTCATCAATGTTTAACTGCTCAGGATTGGCTTGCAGAGGTTCAAACTCAGTCATTTGAATTTTGGATTTCTTGACATGATCAATCATGTCAAATGACTGAGATGGACTTGGAAGAGAGGATGGGAGTTCATCTTTTTATTTTTTGGGAGGGGGAGGACTGATCTGCGAAGTTGAAGTAGAAGGTGCAGAGATGTTTGATGTACTAACCTTCTTGGCAATCACTGGGTCCTTTGACTAGAAAGGCAGAGTGGTTCCCCGCTTAGCAATTGGAATTGCAGGCTGAGTTCGTTCCTCTGTTCTTTCTTTATCAGCTTGCTGGGCTGACTGATTCTCGGACCGGGTGAATACTGCGTATGATTCTTCGACTGCGTCACCTTCACTTTTGGGTTCATCCTGGTAATTCAGGAAACCAATGTGGGAGTCGCCAGCTGATTCTTCTAGATCCTCCCTGAAGAGATCAGCGCCATTTTCTTGCCCGAACTCAGATTGGAAATAGGAAACATGTTCTGTTTCCAGATATCCAACTGCTGAGTTGGTTGGAGGTGCTTCAAGGGCAAGGTTCCTCTGTGGGGGAGGAAGTCGATTTGGTTGGCCTTGACTTCTGGCAGCATTGTTTTGATATGGCTGATTGGAGAATGTCCTCCTTGGTATATCTTTATATAGAGGAGCAGAAGACACACTTTGTGCCATTTGCCTTTTCAAGGCTAGCAATGCATTTGTCAGCTTTTGTACCATTGGGTCAATGGTGGCTGTGGGTGAGCATTCAGAAGATGAAGAGGGTTTACCTCTGTTAGGATCTCTCTTTATCTTTCCTGCCAAGATAAGGTCATCTTCTAGCTCAGTAGCCAAGTCTTGAGCAGCCTCAAGGTCTATGTGTCCAGCCCGTCTCAACAGAAAACTCACTTCAGGCAGTTGTGAGTTGATGAAAAAACACCTGAGATTCTGAGGTGTCGGCTGGGCGACCATGGGAATCCTGTGCCTCAGCTTGTTGAACCTGGCAATAAAATCCCTCATAGGCTCATGAGGTTCCTTCTTCTGAGTGAGTTGGGCTAGCAAGGCATGTGCATCTTCTGCAGTCTTGAACCTTGCTTTGAACTTGGCTTTGAGTGTATCCCAGTCAGTCACTGATCCAGCTTGCAGATGGTAGAACCAGTCTGCAGCAGTGCATGTACGAGTGTTGGACATGTGCAATGCAAAGAATGTCCATTAGGGCCTTGAGTAGATAGCATACCTGTAATTGCAGAAAGAGAGGGTGGAAAGAGGAAGCAAATCCCTCACTCTTTTGGAGTTTTCTCAAATTGAATTTCTCCAGGGTAAAATTTGTCTCTTGCAGTTCTGTTTGTGTTGTTTTCTTGCTCAACCATATGTTTGGTTTCTTTTCAAATATGCAGCACTAAAAATTCATTCTTAATCACATTTCTTGACTGTTTTATGCAAATTTATATGCAAACAGCAATCTAATCAATCAAGTTGCTAGAATTTTAAGTATAGGATTTGTATTGATGAATTTTGTGTGGAATATTCACCAAATTACAGATCAAATATGCACAAGGCCTGTTCCATTGGTGTAATAAAAGAAAAAGCTGGAGCAATATCGCCGACAAACTAGATAAAATCTTGATTCCAGACCAATGGATTTTCAGAAAAGCAAATAGCTGTGAGAGCTAGCGATGCTACGCTCTTTGATCATTGGCTTATCTCTTTGGCCATTATTTCTCAACCTGCAGTGGACAAAAAGCCTCTATTCCAGGTTTAGCAGATTTGGCTATCTCACATATCATTCAAACAGAAAATAGAACAATGATGGAAAGAAGTTGGATCCATGCAGGGCCTCGAGATGTTCAAGTTTATGGGGAATTAAGTCATCTCAAGTACAAATTGAAAGGCTGGAACAAAAATGAGTTAGGAAATATCTTCACACAAACCTCAGATATAAAAGAACTAGAACATGCCCATAAGCAAATAAGGTATAATGGTTCCTCACAAGCTATGGAAAATGAGGAACAATCCCTGATACAGACTGTTGCCACTCATTGCAAAAAAGAGGAACAATATTGGCAACAAAAATTAAGAGAACAGTGGATTGAGTAGGGGGACTCAAACACCAAGTATTTCCACAAATCTGTTGAATAAGCAGGTCATCAACTCAATGCAACAAATAAAAATTGCCATTGGCACAGTACTCTATCGTAGATGATATCATGACACATGATGTTGAGTTCTTCCAAGACATTCTAACAAAGACCCCCAATAATGAGCAAAGAACAAGAGTCGAGGGATTTCAGAAACTAATTAAGAAAAAGGAAAATAACATTATAGTGAGGCATGTCTTAGAGGAGGAATTAAAAAATATAATATTATCCTTTCGACTGGAAAGAACCTTTGGACCAAATGGATTTCCGGCAGGGTTGTAGGATAATGTGGGCATGCATATTCGCATGCTGGATACGGATATGGGTACAATGCAGCTCGGTTACTGCTCGGTTACTGTATCCTGCCATATCTAGATATGGGCCCATAACTGGGCCGTATTGGATATAACTGGATATGGTAGCATATCCGACTTAAAAGTTTTTAAAAACCTAACTTGAAAAAAAACCCTTCAAAAGGCTAAAAATATAATAACAAACTGCTGACGATCCTCTAAAATGCATTTTAGCAGCAGCAATTGAGGACAAATGAGTTTTGATTCGCTCTTTTAATTCAAAATTTCACATTGGCTTTGCTCAACCTGCTATGATTTCATTTCATTTGTTTCCTTTGGCCTGCTTCACATCTTGTTTTTCTTTTCATCTATTTTCCTATGGCCTGTAGTTGTACAATCTACCATTTCTTCTCTATCCATGGAATACCCAAATTCTTACCTTTCCCGTAGGCTGGGAGCATAGTTACGAGGAGGTGAGTATTAGCATGTGCTGTGCGGAGATAGGAATGGGGATGAGTACCGCAGTTTTTAGAAAAGTAGGGGACCAGTACTCGGATATAAGAAAAAATCTATATATATGTATGTATCTAAAACTTAGAGAAAAAAATATTATACATCCTAATATAGCCTAAGAAAACCATTTATGACTTTTGAAAGCAAAGAAATTAGATGTCAACAACAGACGAGTAATTATATTGACATTTGTCTTTGATATATTATCATTATCTAGGGTCAAGTGTAGAAAATATATTTAAAAATTAAAACTTTTAAATGCAAGTCTTTGAGACTAGTCGCAGTATCTAAGATGCATGTCTGGTGGTAAGAGACAAGTCTCCGTGCAACATTGGCTGGGAGTGTGTAATTTACATACATTCTATGTGGTTGTGAATGGAAGAAAAATGATTTGTTAGGTTAATATATAATGTTTGATATTAGATAATGTTTATTAGAATAATAAAAAAATGATAAATTTAAACATTAAAATAAATTTAGATTAAATATTAGATACTATTTAACATTCAATATTAAATAATTTATCAATTCTGTGAACATTAAAATACAATATAGTTATGTTTTAATTAAGCATTGATATTCTTGAGATAGAGGAATAAAAATTACCATTTAGTAGTATATGTTTTGTTTTAAATGTAAACCGACAATTAATTTATGTTTTAGCAAACTTGGGTGTTTATAAGATATAGGTTAATTTTTTAATATTTCAAAATAATTGTTTTCCAAGTTTAAATTTTAGATTTATTAATAATTTGATTTATAATTTAGTTAAATTTGCACAACTAATAAATTTATAAATATTAAACAAATTTATTTATAATCTTGTTAAACTTGCACTACTAATAAACTTATAGATATTAATCAAATTTAATTTTAATCCAATGTATAAATTTGTTTATAATTTAAAATTGATAATTATTATAAAATTTATTTATAATTCTATTATTCATTTCTTTTAATTTATAATCTAGATTATAATTATAATTATATGTGTGTGCATGTGTGTCGTATCCATATCAAGGGGTCTTAAAAATTTGTTGTATCCGTATTCATATCCATATCCGCATCCACGCAACTCTGATTTCTAGCTTTATTTTACCAAATCTTCTGGGAACTAATTAAAGGATATTTGTCCGCCATTATTGAAGAATCTTGTTGAAATAAGAAAATGCTTCAACTGATGAATGCTACAAAACATGTTCTCATTCCCAAATTAGCATATGCTAATAGATTCGACCAATATCGGCCAATTTTCCTTCACAATATGGTCTTTAAGATTCTTTTCAAATTGATTGCCTGAAGGATATAGCCATTTCTTGGATAGATCATCTGAAAGACTTAATCAACCTTTGTCCCTGGACGGAAAATATGAATAATATTATATTTGTCCAAGAACTTGTTGGGTCATGTGATCCAAATTACATTGTTGTTAGTTGTTGTACGAGGCATTCATCTCCTAGTGAGACACCCACCTTTAATAAATAAGTTAAATATAGTGTTATGTTAGTTAATTAATGTTAGTCATTAATTTACTTGTATTAGTAATTTTATGGGCTTGTAGTTAGTTGTTTGGACCATTGGGTCCCGTATGTAAACCATGTCTCATAAGTTTATTAAAACTTGAGGGTGAAAGAAGAATGTAATGAGTGAGTGTTGCTTCTTATATGAAACAAACATGTAGCTATATTTCCATTTACTCGTGTGTTAATTTTTCTAACATTGGTATCAGAACTAATGGCATTGGTTCCTTCAGGAAGAAACCATGGAAGAGCCGTGACGGAGATGAAGAGGAATTTTTAAGGATTTTCCTTGAAGAATTTTCTTTGGCGAGTTTTCTTCTTTGGAGGTTTTTATAATTTTGTATTTACTGAAGCATTGTTTTCGGGCTGCTTGAAGTTGTTTAGGAGCTTGGACTAGTGTGCCTACTGAGTTAGGGTCGTTGAAAATTCATCTAACCATTACCAGAAGTGTTATTAATTTGCCAGGGGTGTCAAATTTGTTGGGGGTGTGATAAATATAGCGGGAAGCATTGCATTGGCTGAAAATCAAGCTTTTTGACTATCAAGGCATTGAGAACTTTCTCCGAAAGTGTTGGAGCGCTAGAAAAATGCCTAAAAGTGCCATTTTTACCTGAGGGGCATTAAAACTCTTGTTTGGGTGTTGCATGGAAAGTCGAGCCTTGAAATGCTTTGCCTGGGAGGTGTTGGGAAACTTTGTTGGGCATTTTAGGACCATAAATGTTTTGACCTTGCAAAAGGCGTTGGAATCCGAGGCATTCAAATCTACCTAGGGGCATTGAAAATTCAGTCTAAGCATTGAAAGTCTGATAAAAATTAATAAAGTTTATTTTTAACTATTTCTGGGCTTTAAAAAAGGGTGTGTGGGCCCCTTGGATTGCTGGGTGTGATTATTCTTGCTGTGGGATATTGTATTTTACTTGTTGGGCGCTTCATGTCTGTATGATAAAAGAAAATCTCATGTTTTATATTTTTTTATTTTTAGTAGTCTTCAAAAAGTGGTTTATATAGAAACTGTGTTTGTCTCCATAGCATGCATAGACGAGTTCGTAAAAGGCATTGTAAATGTCACGCCCCTTTTTTGATAGGGACATCATAGAAGACCCTTAGCCTTAACTTATTCCTAGGGGCTAAGGGACAAGCATGGAGGGAAAAGAGTATTGAGTGTTTTGATTGAATATTTTTAAATGAATACCTTTTTGAAAGTTACTTTATGTTTCTTATTTCACTTAAAGAGGTGACCTTTAAGGGTCACAAAGGCTTAAGCGATTTTAAGAAAAGATCATAAGAAAAGGTCTTTTAAATTATTTAAGTTACCCTCCCTTCCTTTTTTGGGCACCACACTTGGAGGGCTATAAATGTAAAAGAGGAATCATTTGGAGAGGTTATGTTATGTTTTGATATTGCATCTTGGTATATTAGGGGACGAAAACCCTTTTTCTTCATTGAGGTAGCTTCATTCAGAGGTTACCATTGGAGTTATCTATTCCTACAAGGGTGTTTTAAACACCCTTTTGCTATTTTTGGGTTGGGCAACTTGCTTTTGGTGAGTGGCGACTTGGTTTGTGTGTGAATTCTCATGTTTTTGGGGGATTTTGTACCCTAAGGACAATTCTAGAATTTATCCTATTTTTATGTATAGTGGCGACTTGCTTTGGGAAAGGTTTGGACTTCATGTGAAGGTCAATTTATCTTGGATTAAATTCTGTAAATTTCCTATAATATTCCATCTTGGGCGATTGGCTTTTTGCGCTTTTTTAACCACAAATACATTTAGAAAATTCTCTAAAAATTCTGCCTTTCATTGCAATAATATTTGTGCAATTTACTGAGAGTTTCATGAGATTTGTTGCATGATAAATCAGCTATAATTTTCAGTTTAATATTTCAGCCAATGGCGCCTAGGGTTTTGAGGAATAATTCTACTTTTAAAGGGCCCTACCTTCTTGTTTGGATCAGTGAATGAGTGCTTAGGGTTTGATATATTTTTTAGCTAATTTTAAGCTATATTTGAAGGTGTTTTGGTAGCTAGGGTTTGCTTCTATAAAAATCAGAATTTTCCATTTTGAAGCAGGGTTTTCAAATAATTCTAATATTTAGCAAATCGTCCTATTTTGGGACATTTTAGTAAAGGCTTTGAAATTCTAGATGTCTAGGGCTTAAAACTTTGCATGTTCTTTTCACATTTAGTGCAATTTTTAGCATGTAAATTTGGGTCATATTCAAGTTTAAAATATTAGATCTCAAGTGGTAGTTAAGACAAGTTGGTCAAGAGATTGGTTGTAAGACATTGAGCATATTAGAGATCAAGAGGTCCAATCCCACTAAGTGCAAATCAATTTTTTTAAATTTCGTTATTTTTAGTGCATTTGGTCTATGCCTTGCAATTTTTTGTCTAGTTGATGTTTTGCATAAACATAACGATGTCACTCGTTCCATAGGTTTTAGAACATTCAAAGTCCATAAGAAGGGTAACTCTTTTGATTTGGAGGTCTCCCCTTGTAATTTTTGAGAAAAATGCATAAACAAGGAGTGCAAAATGTTTAGTATTGCATTCTTGGTCGAATCCGACACCCTGTTGTGAAACTAAAAATGGGAAGTTTGTGCTTAAACACTCTGAATGTAACAATAAAGGTTCTTGTTGTTGGTGTTGTTAGAGACAAACAAGTTGCATTTTGGGTTTTAGAAGCCCTTCGGGATCAAATAAGGTGACAAAGCCAACGACCCACCCATCTTGAGTTCATTGCTAGCTCTAAGATCAGGTTTTGTTGTAGTAGCATTTTTGGATATATGATAGGATTTTGATGTTTTTTCTATCCAAATTCTGTTTTTGAATTATTTGATATCATTGATGAGGAGTAGACTAGTTGTCTAGCGATGTTTTTTGCTGCATATCTTTTTACCTCTCGTTTGATAGGGGGAAGATACTATATTGGTTTTTGATCAGTCGTCAATAATTGTATAGATAATAGGGGTTTGTTAGTACTAGTAGTGTTGAGAAAAGTAGTCAATGTTGTTGGGCATTAAGATAGATGTGTCGTAATTATTACCTGGGACATGGATCAATGTAGTTGAGCACGCCCATGATGATAATCATATTGCAGTATAGGTATAGATTGTTAGAGGGGATGAGTATACCTAGGATGATGCTCATCATTCATGTCACGATCGGATCTAGGTTTGTGTAATTGACATTGTCTAAGTAGCCGATACGGGTACGAGTACAAGTATTGGGTATGTGGATACGAGGGATTGTTTTTTGGGGGTTTGGGTACGGTTGGGTACGACCGTCCAAAAATATATATAAAAAATTAAAAAATAAAAATATAGCCATATAAGCAAAATTAACCACATAGTATGCATAGAGGAAACATAATAAGTTAAATAACCAAAAAAAATACTAATAATTCGATGCCAAATATCGTAATATTCAATTGTCGAACGTAGATTAGTCTTATTACAAGTACATAGTGCAAATGTTACAATGTATGGACAAAAATAAAGACAAAAGAAAATGCACTCTCTGCAGTTTGGTGAAGATTACAATGAGATGACCTGGTGTTAAATCAACTGAAGACCATGGCCTATTCTCTTCTTTGAGCTTTTTCATGAGTTGAGCTTTCGTATTATACCTATGCAAATGATCTTACTGTATGTACTACACAAAAAGAGTCTTGGAGAACCATATTTTTGGGACATAGAGGATAAGCAAAAAAAGACATTGATGTCAACCTCTTCCTCATCTTGATCATGTTACAAATATTTATTCCCTTTATTTTAGCAAGGCTGAAACACGATCAAATAACTGGAAGACTTGCTGACTTGCTCTGGGAAACCTTCATAGGTGTTATATACAGCCCTAATAAAGAAGATACAGATGAATCGACTGAGGCTCACATTTTGAAAACACAGCCAGCCATTGAAACAACGAGTGAACAAATATGCAATGGGAGGTAAAAATGCAATGAAAGGTAAATGTGTTATCTTTTGATAAAATGAGGATGATTCATGCTTTTAGGGTTGCAAATGCACTTTAAAATGTTTTTAAATGTTTTTTGAGGTCCATATTTGACTTTGACCGGCAAAATAAGGAGGAAAAAATTAAAAAATACGCTTTTTTATGGGGGGTACGCCATCCCTATGCCCAAGGTACGCCCCATCCCCTGTGGGTATGCCCGGGTATGTCCTCAAAAGTACCCAGCCGTACTCGCAGGGGTTGGGGTGTACTCTAGGCGTAGGGCTGGCGTACCACCCTCGTACCCATACCCGAACGTATTGTACCCATACCAGCTGGGGCTTACAGGCGTATCTGGTAATGTAGGACATTGTTTGTGTCCTGATCACAGGCTTTGCGAAGCAAGATTGGTTGATCAATTTCATGTACAAAGTGCCAATTTCTTGGTTGTGGCATATATTTTTGGATGGCTTCACTGTCAGTTGCTTGAAATCATTACATTGTTCTTAGTTGTTAGTTGTTGTACGGGGCATGCATCTTCTAGTGAGACATCCCCTTTCAATAAATAGGTTAAATATAGTGTTATGTTAGTAAATTAATATTAGTCATTAATTTAATTGTGTTAGTAGTTGTAAGGGCTTGTAGTTAGTTGGTTGGACCATTGGGTCCTGTATGTAAACTGTACCTTGCAAGCCTATTAAATCTTGAGGGGGAAAGAAGAATGAAATGAGCGAGCATTTAATTTATGAAAGCTTATTTTATAAAATAAACACGTAGCTATCTTTTCCATTTACCTATGTATTATTTGTCCTAATAAAACTTCATTCTCTAAAGGTTCAAAACATACCAGAAATCCTAATCAAGCTTGATATCTCCAAAGCCTTTATACATTGTTGATTCTGCATTTCAAGATTTTTAAAAGAATTTGCCAGGATCTCCATATCAACGAATGCCCATGGTGAAGTGATCATGCGAGTCAAGCAAGCACACATCACACTGTTGAAAGCAATTGAAACCATCGACTGAGAATATTGCACAAAGAGATTGAATTAAAAAATGGAGATAAATTGCTTATACAAATGCTCAAATTTCACAGCTCTCAAAGCTATCACAACTCAAACTGAGTAGCTCAAACAATCCACAATACACAAAAGAGCAATAGCTCTCTGGCTCACTGAATAATAAATACAAAGGGAGAGAGGTGTATATATAGGTTGGAGAGAAAAAGATACCACACATTCCAGTGAATGTGGAACTAACCTTTCCAAGTAACCCAAATGACTTCCAGAGCCCAAGCATGCAAGCTACTACAACCGTGTAGGCAAAACTTAGTGAAAAAAAAGACCTACACCAACATCTGCCCATAAGCGCAGCTTAAGTGGGTGATGATACAAAAAATGGGTCCTGGCAACAAGCCCTGATAAGGTACCCAAGTACAATGCAATCCCTCATACATAGAGAAGAGAAAACCCAGTGGGAAACCACCCCACCCCCCCAAAAAAAAGAGAGAAATGAAGAAGAGACTAAAAGACCTCTCAAATGATGATGCTGAAGCAATCAATACTCCAAGTACAACTCGCAAGATGATGAAGGTCGATGACGAGATCCTCTCCCTGAAGACTGTAGAAGCTCCATTCGCATCAAACAATGTTTCTTTCCTTTGGCAAACAAAGAACCCGATGTGTGTACTGAAAATCTGCCCATTCATTGATATGGAGATCCTGACAAATTTTTTTATGGTACAAAGCAGATGACGCCAAGATTGAATAGGACGTAAACCAGACAATAAACAATACGTTGATCTCCCACTCTGAAACAAGACGCCTCCTTCCAATCTCAAAAAAGTTCTAACATTTGGCAAAAGTCAAATCTCCAACAACGTGTTTCTCCTCCAAATCTGCAACGCCTTGGCAGAATAAGCCAACGTCTCTGCAAAAAAAAATCCACAATACACAAAAGAGCAATAGCTTTCTGGCTCACTAAATGATAAATACAAAGGGAGAGAGGTGTATATATAAGTTGGAAAGAGAGATACCACACGTTCTAGTGAATGTGGGACTAACTTTCCCAAGTAACCCAAATGACCTCTAGAGCACTAAGCAAGCTAATACAACCGTGTAGGCAAAACCCAGTGGGAAAAAGGCCTACACCAACAATTTTGATTTATGTTAATCAATTACCTCTTAGATTAGTAGTTGTACTTGAACTAGAGCTCACACTATTGCTATTAATGGAGTTATAGTGAACACATTCCGCTCCTCAAGAGGCCTATGATAGGGGCATCCCTTAAGCTCTTACCTATTCATAATGATGGGGGAGACTCTTTGCAGATTACTAGTGGATGCTAAGTCTAAAAACCAAATATATGGGCTCCCGCCTATCGAATAAGGGGTAAGATTGACCAACTAAACTTTGCTGATGATACGCTTCTCTTCTCAACTCTCATCTTGTGGGAATTCTGAAAGCTTAACAAACTTCTGTTCAAATATCAAGAAGCCTCAATACAACAAATAAACCGTAACAAATCCCATATCATCTTTGCTAACATTCTTGCCAAATGAAGGCGAGAAATTCTTAATATTCTGCAGTGTTAGGTGTTAAAATTTCCTATGAAGTACTTGGGATTCTCACTCGACACGCAAACCAGTAAGAGTTTGTGGGAATAAAAATTAGTCATATAAAGATGAAATTGACCCATTGACAAATAGATGGCTCACTTTTTCTGGACAAGTACATCTCATACAAGCTGCCCTCCAGGCTGTTTCCATCCACTTACCCTCTCTTCTTCCAATACCAAAGAAGGTTGAAGAGCAGTTCATTGATATCCAACACAATTTTCCATGGGGGTAGTGGAATAAAAATTCAATCACCCCATGGTATCTTGGGCCAAAGTTTGCTCAATCAAATGGGAAGGGGGAGTAAATATCAGAGGCATCAAGCTTTTCAATAAAGCCCTTGCCATGAGAGCATCCTGGGGACTCTAGAAAAATTCTACCTTTGTTTGGAGCACCATAATTAAGGAGCAAGTACCTTATGCAATCTATCGAGGATAATATAAAAGCCACATAGGGAACTGCTCTCTCTGGTACTGCTAAACATCTTAGAACAGGCATGAAACTTATTGCCAGCAAACTTACTTGGAAAATTGGAAATGGGGAAAGTATTATCTTTTGGTAATACAGCTGGAATGGTCTTCCCTCTCTTACAAGTCCATTTTTTGGAGTTGGAACAATCTCTCAAAAATAAGGGCTTCAGCACATAGCTGATTACACTCAAAGATTTAATTGCAATCAGATGTCACGGGACACCAAAAAAATTGAAATTGGTGGATCCAACCAAACAATAAAGCTCAGAAATTCACTGAAGGAGCTATCAAATACTTTCATCTTCTACTCCAAACACAAAGATCATTTGATTTGGCCCTTCACACAACATGGAGATTGTACAATGGCCTCAGCATATCAAATTCTTCATCATTGGGATTGTCCTAAGGACAACAAAAAATGGGTCATCTTTGGGCTCTTCCTACATGGCCAAAACTCAAAGCTCTCCTGTGGCTCATCATGCATGGTAAAATATTGAACCTTAGATGAAATTAGCCAGCCTTTTATATGGTAAATACATGGCATATTTAAGGAAAATAAAAATTGTCTATACCCCTCCCCGAGCAAAAGGCTTCATTACCCCGATGACCAGTCCAGCATGTGACCCGAAATGTCAATGATTAAGATGTATACACAACTTCACAAAACTCCACAAAGGTATAAGTGATGAGAGTCTTACTTCAGGAGATGGAATTGGAAAATATATATGTAATATCTTTTATGTTCCTTACTTTAGAAAGAATTTGCTTTCCATTAATCAAATTGAAAATAGAGGTAGAACTTGAGCTTTATTGTGATCAAATACTTGATCAAAGATATCATTTATGTTAGCAAGATTGTTGTTACAGTCATAATAGAGAGATGTATGCATAAGGTCAATACCAAAAATCTTATAGTTTCAAATCGTTGTCTTTGGTCAAGACTCGAGTGAGGAGAAGTATTTAGAGGTAGTTCAAGAAATGACACGTAGCTTCAGTCACAATTCTTGATGAGGAGATTGAGGAAATGTGTAAAACTGATTTGGAATTCTGAATAAATGAAGAGTTTGGAACACATTACTTGTCAATAGGAATAAATTAAGGCTAGATGCAGTGGTAGTTCCTATTTGCATTCACAAATTGAATGCATGAAAGCTGAAATTCAACAACATGAAGAAAGCAGTCAAGCAACAGTGGGCGAGTTATGGGATGGAAATAAAAACTTGAAAAAGTAAAACATTGCTTTGGAAAAGGAACTTGTACTTAGCAAAACATTGTCTAGTGGGACCAAGTATGGATACCCTCGTGAGCATTATGGGAAGACAAAGCATAATTCAGATAAGTATTGGCACAATAATCCATGCAACCATTGTCCAATAACTAATCATTCCTCATGTTGATATTGATAAAAGTATGAAAATTATAGTTGGACCAATTATGACATTGATCGTTGCATACATAATAAGCTTTTATAATTCAGCTTACATAACAAAATATAAGTTGGTAACACATGCTGCCAAGGAGTGGACTCAACAAAGGAAGTTATTATGTGAATGACAATAACCATTGGGGAAGAAATTGTGAAGCAGTTTCAAAAGATATGCGATATAGGTTTTGAAGAACAACTAATATATATTTGAACTTGAGAGCTTGAATGAAGATGTGGATGGTGATGATGATTATGGGCGGGTCAATCCAAATGTTATGTTTTGGGTCCCAAGAGCTCCAATAAGGGTTGCTGAACCTTTTTTGAAAATCATTTGGATGTCATTTGTCTACCGAAATAAATATTATTGGGGGAAATTGTATTAATGTTTATATATGAGTTTGTATGTGTAGGACAAATTAGGGTTGTAATTGGTGTCAAGTTGGTCATGAATGGACCCATGTCAATTTGGTGTCATCATCTTGTATAAATATAGCTTTGTTGTGTCATAATTATAGTTCCAAAAATTGCCATAAACTTGCGATTAATCGCGATAAATTGCAATCCAACAGTGAAATGATATATCTTATGCAAAATCACAAGAAGATTCACGACAATTAATTGCTGATTCATGCCAAGTAATATCGTCGATTACTCGGCAAAAATTGCCTATTAATCACCACGACTCACCAATGAAGGGATAAAAGGTTCAAAAACCCCCAAAAAATGTTTTAATTCTTATTTCTGCAATTTCGCTCTACGCTTTTTATCTGAGAAATTGTGAATTGTTGAATACAGTGCAACCCTGCAAGGAATACATTATTACAATATTATTGATTAGTGATTACATATAGTGAATCAATGATAAACTGGGCCCTAGGGTTTTCTACATTTTCAAGCCTTAAGCCCAAGGAATACATATTGAAGTTTGATACATTGGCACAAATACATTCTACATCATAGCCATAGCCTACAACACAACCTACTGGTATTTGCATTTATTTTCATTATCTTTGAAGTTTGAACTTGAAGTACTCCTTGGTCCTTAATAAGACTATACCTTTCTACTATTCTAGCATGAATCATAATATTTAATTCATCTTCTAAGTTCTGCTTCTTCCTTTGATTAACAACTAGGGTTAGATAATAGATTATATTTTTTTCTGTTTTATAGGGTTTAAGCTGGTTGTTTAAGATGACATCGACATCTGTTTTAGCTTCCCATTGTAAGCCTAAGTCCCAAGACCCTTCTTGAAAGCATTGTGAACCAACAACAGAGGGAATTGTGTTATATGCAATTATTTTGAGATGAAGATAAGTGGAGGTGTGTATCGCGTTAAATATCACATCGCACAACTACCAGAGAATGATATGGCATTGTGCACAGAAGCACCACTTGAGGTTCAAATAAAGATGGCTACTTACCTTGAGGCTTATGCAGAGAAAAAAAAAGAAAACTTATGCACTTGCAACCCTAATGAATAGGAGGGCAGTGAGGGATGATTATGACATTGAGGCCTCTTCTATTGCCCCAACTTCAAGGGGTCAAGGACGGGGACATGGCTCATTCACTGAAGATAATTAGGCTATTTTTTTGGCTCCTTAAAGTAGTTTTGAGTCACAACCTTTATTTGAAGGTATCGATTGGACTCAGAAATTGCACAATGAAGCAAGGATAGCTACGACAAACTTTTGGTATTACAACATTCTTTTCAACATGGCGAAAAATCCATATTGGGAGAATTTGGTCACTGCATTGACCGTTGTTGGGGAGGATCCTATTCCTCATGATTTGAGTGGCCCGTCCTTGGAGAATTTCGTCAAACATATGCCAGCTATTGTAGAAACAAAAAAAAGGCTGCACCATTTTGTCTGATGGGTGGACGGATGGGAAAAACCACATATTGATTAAATTTCTAATAGCTTCAAATGTGTAGTTGGTCTTTTTGAAGTCAATTGATGCCTCCCATCAAGTAGAAAATGCAAACACTTTGTGTGATATGTTGAATGTGGTGGTGATGGAAGTGGGTGTGCAGAATGTTGTTCAAGTTGTGACAGACAACACGACAATATATGTAGCAGTAGAAAGACTTCTTTTGAGGAGAGGCACTCTACACTTAGTTGGACCCCTTGTGTAATTGATTGCATTGATTTTATACTCAATGACATAAAAAAGATCTCATGGGTGTAAAATGTGGTTG
Source organism: Torreya grandis (assembly GCA_037957365.1). Lineage (NCBI taxonomy): Eukaryota > Viridiplantae > Streptophyta > Pinopsida > Cupressales > Taxaceae > Torreya > Torreya grandis. Next base: position 853,327 of record JARHVA010000075.1, read on the forward strand.
AAGAGGCAAGAAATATCACCAAGCTCATCTACAATCATAGTTGAGTGCTAAACTTGATGAGAGAACACACCAATGGAAAGGAGCTTGTTCATTCGAAAGTCACACGATCACCACAAACTTCATCACATTACAAAGCATTGCAACTTCACTAACATCCTCTAAGTAGATGTTTGTGAGTCATCGATGGTTGGAGTCTTCATATGATAGGAAAACTGAAGGGGAAAAGGTTGTGAAGACCATTTTTTTATCATGTGTTTGTAAAGCGCATGGCTGAAATCTTTAAGGTAACCTTAAACTTAACTATTTTTTATTTATATTTTTTTCTAATTTGATTTTAAATTTGTACATTAGGTGTCAGAGCTTTTGATTTGAGTTCTACGGTTGGTGAATGGGGGAGAAGCCCAATGAGTTATTTGTATGAAGCCATGGACGTGGCTAAAGAAGCTATAGCCAAATATTATGGGCACAATCAAAGAAAATATTAACCCATTTGACGCATAATTGATTGGGGAATGGAATAAGATGCTCCACCATATTCATGCAATGGCATACTATTTGAACCCTAAGTTTTTTTTATTTCTATTCATTTAAGGCCAACGAGGAGGTTATTGAAATGTCCCCAAATGGGACGAAATAGAAAACAAGGGGGTTTTCTCAACTTCCTCTAAATCTGATCTGAAAATTAGTAAACCTTAGCTTGAGAATTAAATTCTCAAAACCCTTATTTAATGCAAAAAACTTTAGACACCAAAAGTGAGGGTTTTGTAGAGAATTTTTACTAATTAAACACCTTGAAATAATCTGAAACTAAATAGTAAATTCCAGATTTAAATCCTCTTAAATGAATACCTTTTTCTCTCCTTTTGCCACAAAATGATGAAGGAAAAATCAGATTTTATCACCAATTTTCTGCCATTGTTTGGAGAATAAAATATCTTAAAAACCCTTGCAAAAAACGCTGCCAACTTCAAAAAATTATAGAAAAATACCAATGCTATATTTTGACATATAAATTGCCAATTTGACCCTCTTAGGTCAATCGCCACACTCTTGGGAGCCCTGAAAAATTGCGGAAAAATAGGACTATTCTAGCCTTCCACAAACAAGGTAATATCTGGAAAACTGTTAGAAAAATTAATAATAATTCTGAAAATCATTTATTAATTTTTCACATTAAAGAAACCTTTGCAAATCGTCCAAAATACGTCAATAATGATCATAAAAATATTAAATAATTATAGATAATTATTTACGAATATTTTGACCGAATAAGGCCTTCAAACCCTAGTGTCCACCTCTCCAAGTGGTTCACTCCACTTGCAAAATTAAGATAATAATATAGCAAGCCAAAAACACAAGAAACATATGATCAAACCCTCAAAAGCAAGCGCCAAAACCCTCTTAGGTAGTTCGCTCCACTTCTAGGGCATAAAACAAGTTTTTCTTTGCAAAAGGTGGTGTCAATAAACACCTTTGTAAGATTGATCAATCACCAAGTAGAGCAACTCTATTGGGCATGCATCGCAATAGCCTTCTTCACGTAGGAAGAACAAGATAACAATTTCAGCATATCCTCCTTGAAGCCTTCGCTATGAATTTATAACTTTCCAAAGGGTTTGATCCCCTTTGGGAAGAAAAATCATACTTTCTTATCTTCACTTTAACTCCCATGCTAAAATCTCCTTTTTGAAAATATATTAAATATTAGCCTTAATTAAAATAATAATAAAAATTACTTTAAGGTCAATATATTAATATTTATTTCACTTAAGCACTTTAGTGGTAAAAACCACTTTTAAAATATTTAATTAATTAATAATTGCCTTGTGATAAAAATCAATATTTCGACAATTAATAAATAACTAATAAAACAACTCTCCCCAAAAAGGGCTCCTTTAGTCTATGGGGAGATAGACTAAAGGTCTTCATACTTGTTTAATTAAGAGCGAAAAAATAGGGACATTACAGTCCTCCCCTCTAAAAATTGTTTGCTCTCAAGCAATTGCAAATTTGGATGCATTAAATTTTTTTCTTCCTCCCAAGTAGCATTCTCAACTGGTAGATCCTTCCATTTGATTAAGTATTCATTAAGACTTCGGTTTCTTAATCTTTTCTCACGAACCTCCATGATAGTTTCTGGAATTAATATAATTTTGCCTTCCTCATCCAATGGGGGCAGCTCTAAAGAAGCGGTAGTATGCTGTCCAAGAACCCTTTTAAGGCAAGAAACATGAAATACATTATGGATCTTACCTTTTTCTGGAAGCTCTAATTCATATGCCACTTCTCCCACTTTGCATTTTACCTTGTATGGTCTATAAAATCGTGGTTTAAGTTTTTTTGCACCACTTTGTTTTAGTGAAGATTGCCTATAAGGTTGCAACCTTAAGAAGACCCAATCTCCAATTTCAAATGACCTTTCCATCCTATGTTGATCTGCATATAATTTTTGTCAATTTTGAGCATTTTGCAAGTTTTCTTTTAGAGCTCTCATGATATCATAGCTTTGTTGTACCAAGTCCTTTGCCCCAGGGACTCTACTATCTATTATAATCAAATCAATGAAAGAACGAGCGTCATAACCATAAAGTGTTTTCAAAGGAGTCATACCTAGTTGTATTGTAACAATGGTTAGCCATATGCAACCATTTACCCATGTTGACTGCTGTCCTGAAATGTAATACCTCAAATATCCGTCCAACCATTTATTCATGATTTTTGTTTGTCCATCGATTTGTAGATGATAACTGGTGCTAGGAGTGAGCTCAGTACCTGTTAATTTAAAGATTTTTTGCCAAAATATACTCATGAATCTGCTGTCCCCATCACTCACAATATTTTTGGGCAGCCCATGTAACTTAGCTAAAACTCTCCTTAGAAAATACATCAACTACCATAGGAGCATTATACGTAGCTGAAAGTGAGTGAAAATATGCAAATTTCGTAAGTCTATCAACCACAACATAAAGACAATTTTTACCTTGAACTATGGGCTATCCGGTAATGAAATCCATAGAGATACTCTCCTATTTTTGTGATGGAATGTGAAGGGGCTGCAAGAGGCCTGCTGGGAAAACATACTCACTTTTATTCTTTTGGCAAATGAAACACTCTTGAATGTATTTGAGGACTTCTCTCTTTAAACCCTTTCAATAAAATCTTTCCCTCAAAAGTTTGTAAGTTTTAAAATACCTTTGATGGCCCATCAAAGGAGTATCATGGGCAGCTCTTAAGATCAATTGCTTCAACTTGGATTTGGGCACCAAATAAACTCTTTCTTTGTAAAGTATGAGGCCATCCTCAATTTTGAATTTGTCATCAACAATTATTTCCTCAAACAGTTTGTTAGTAAACCGATTTTTAACATATTCCATGGTAATCAATTCTTTCCAATCTGTTGTTATAAAAGACATGGAATATATTTTTGCATCTTCTTGTAAAGCTTTGTTAAATATGGAAGTGATTTGAGGTGCTCCTTTGACCATACCTTGAAGTGTTACCTCTTTATCACCTACCTTGAATTTGAGCATTAAACTTTGGTAATTGAGGGTAAATTCCCCCAATGAATGTAACCATTGGACCCCAAGGACAAGATCCACCTCTCCAATGTCAATTACATAGAAATCATCACATACCTCATGTTTCCCCAAGGTAATAGGAAGCTTGGTGACTCTTTTGGTGCAAGGAAGAGAACATCCATCTGCTATGGTTACTTTGAAACCCTTGAAATCTTCTACAACCAAATCAAGCTTAGCTACCAATTTTTCGCCAATGAAATTATGTGTTGCACCACTATCAATTAAGATGATTACCTTGTGCTCCTTTATAGTCCCTCCTACTTTGAAAGGATAGTATTTGAGTGCTCCTGAAAGAGAGGCAAGAGTGCTGCCCACATCTTGTTCATCCTCTTTATGTGCATGCTCCTCATCTACATGGTCATTATGCTCAACATTAGTATCAAAATTTGAATCATTGTCAATTACCTCTATATAATAGACATGCCCTTTGCCCATGCAATGGTGGCCCTTGGTCCATGGATTTTTGCATGTGAAACATAGGCCTTGTCTCCTTAATTTGTCTCTTTCATCTCTCATGTTGCTGCTGCAGGGCAGCGATTTGTACGGTGGCACATATGGTGAAAAAGACTTATTTGGTGGCTCATTTGGTGGTGCTTTGGACTGCCCACCTTGTGTTCCTTGCTGCCCACTCAAATCAGTCCTTGGCTGCCCTGTATTTGTTCCTTTTGGCAGCGAATAGGTGGCTGTTCTTGGCTGTCCTTTTGGCCCTTCATAACCCCTATAGGCTGAACATTCTAGATCTAATGCCTTAGTGATGGCATCTTGCAAAGAGAGAGGGTTAAAAGCTTTCGCCAACCCTTTCAAGGGTTCAATCAAGCCCTCAACAAATAAAACAATTAATCTTTTTTCACTAATATCAGAAACCATTACTGAAACCTTTTGAAAATCAGCCACATACCTTTCAACATCATGCTCTTGTTTGAGTTGTGCCAACTCCTGAAAATGTTTATCCAAATTCTTTCTATCAAATCATTCCATGATTCTTTGGCCAAATTTTTCCATCGTAGCAATAGATCCATGGCCTTGTGTGATTAGGCCATGAAACCACCACTCATGAGCAATTCCCTCCAAATGTAGGGTGACAAATTTTAGAGCATCTTCTTCAAACATGGGGTTAAGTGACAAATGTGTTTCTAGCTTTTGTAACCAAGACTTCACATGAAGCTTATTAGATCCATAAAAAACAGGGAGAGAAATCTTACCCAACCTTTGTTGCAAGTCTCTGTGGGATTGTGTATTAGGAGCCTTTGATTTGGTTCCTTCCTTCAATTCACAAAAATCCTAAAAAATCAACAAACCTTGTGTGGCCAAGCTTAGGGCTGCATATTCCTCTCGGTGAGTATCCCAAATATTTTCTCTGTGTCCTTTTCTCCAACGCTGGTTTTACCTGCAAAAAAGTGGCATTAAAGAATTTTTGAGGTGGATTAAAAAAAACCCTCTCATCATTGTTTGAATGCCCTCCATTAGAGAAGCGATCTTTTTGAGGACGAGCATCTTTCAACATAGCTGTAATTTTCACACTCAAACTCTGTTGGAATTCTTTCCGGCTTTCCTTGATCAAGCCATGCATAAGCTTAAACTGTTCTGCAAAGAACCTTTGCTCTTGGTCCCCCATTTCTTTTACCCTCATTTGATAAACACCTTTGTAAAATTGATCAATCACCAAGTAGAGAAACTTTATTGGGTATCCATCCCAATAGCCTTCTTCACGCAGGAAGAACAAGATAACAATTTCAGCATATCCTCCTTGAAGCCTTCGCTATGAATTTATAACTTTCCAAAGGGTTTGATCCCCTTTGGGTAGATAAATCATATTTCCTTATCTTCACTTTAACTCCCATCCTAAAATCTTCTTTTTGAAAGTATATTAAATATTAGCCTTAATTAAAAAGAGTAGTAAAAATTACTTTAAGGCCAATATATTAATATTTATTTCACTTAAGCATTTTAGTGGTAAAATCCACATTTAAAATATTTTATTAATTAATTAATAATTGCCTTATGATAAAAATCATTATTTTGACAATTAATAAATAACTAATAAAACAACTCTCCCCAAAAAGGGCTCCTTTAGTCTATGGGGAGATAGACTAAAGGTCTTCCTACTGGTTTAATTAAGAGGGAAAAAATGGGGACATTACAGTTATGAATGGCTTCAATATATGCATGGAGAGGATGATCTCCAATGATGACATTAGAGATGGAGTTATTGAATAGTTGTATATTTACAAGAATGCAACGGGGAGACTTTTTTTTTTGGCTCTATGCATTAAAAGAAAAAACACCTCTCAGCGAGGTAAAAACAAATTGAGTCATTTGTTTTTACTTTTAAGTCGCGTTAATTGTAGATATTGGAACTAGACTTGTTTTATTTATTCAAGCCTAGTTGACTTACAAAATTATAAATGTGATATTTGTTGATGTGTGGTGAGAGGATTATGGTGCAAAAACATGAAATTTTCAAAGGCTAGCCATCCGCATTTTGTGCCAACCGTGTAGCTCTTTTGCATGAGAACATAATTGGAGTATGTTTGAAGTTGTTCACACAAAGAAGCACTACATGTTAAAAACACAATGCCTCAATGACTTTGTCTTTTTGCGATACAATCTTTATCTTCATGTGAGACAAGTCGAGGGAGTAGAGAGTTATGATGCAACCGACTTGGATCAAATTGACCCATATGTTGATTGGCTTGTTGATCATGCGGAGCCCATGTTTACTATGGAGGATATCATGGATTTGGAGAGGGAGACAGAGGAAACAATAGCATCATGGGCAATAGGCATAAAGAGGGCTTGGTGAGGATCTAGATGATATATTTGTGGATGACATTGTTGCAAAGGAGGGTTCTTTACCTTCCACTTCCTCAAGGCAGCCACAATAGACTTGTACTAGGTGCTAGAGATGAAATGTAATATGTATATTTGATATTTCAAAATTCATGACCCTATGAGCATTGTAGTACCAGTTTGCAACTTTATATTTTGTAGTTTGTAGTTTTTTTAGTCGAAAATTAATAGAAAATACACTTTTGCATTCTCTACATTCATTTATCATGTCATTTAACAATGTTTTACATTTTATTTAAGTTTATTTTATGAATTTATATGGTTTTTTAAAGTAGTAATAAAGTTATTGAGTAATTGCCAAAAAACTCTTGAGTCCCGAGTATGAGTCAAAATTTTGGGCTGCTGAGTACGATTTTTTAAACTAGTCATAATTGTATATATTTTGTGAGATTGATAATCAATTTCTCTCTCATTTATGTAATTATCTTTATTATTTGCATGTCTATCCTCTCTTGCACCTAGTGTGAATTTTGAGCTAATTATTGATTTTGTGAGAGTGAGCAAATTGGATGCAATTATAAAGTGAGTGATTAGCATTTCGATAAATTTTGAATGAAATAGTCTGGAATAAAATTGGAGCCTATATGCACAAGCTAGAACAAAAGTAGTTTTTCACCTTCTAGGTCCTTTAGGCATCGAGCAATTGGTCATGTGCCATGGTTGAAGTGACCAAGAGCATAGAATTTTCGGTCTTGAACAAAATAACTTTCTTAGGATTGAACTCTCGTCCTTGTCTTTTATATCAGAAAAGTCTAATCAATTTGGCTGCCTCTATTTTCTAAATTAAGGAATGCAAACAATTTTATTTTGTCTCTCCATTTCTCACCAAAATTAAAAAAAAGGAAGAATGAGTGGAAGGTGGTAGGATTTCTACCCCACCCTTTTTTCTTCAAATGGAGACAACCAATTGTGCCATTAAGGGATTTATAACTTAATGGAAAATTATTTCGATGATATGATTCATCTGCAAAACATTAGAAGGAAAAGGATACACCCCTACTTCCATGGGACCAGCCTGCCTTCATATAGCAACTTTTTTTTTAAAATCTAAAACTTTAGCAAAGTGAGAAACACAAAAAAAAATGTCAATTTGTTACCAAGGGAGATACGACAGTGATGGCAATGCGACTTATTCGAGACCATGAGAGGGCAAGTCTACCATAGCAACAATGCTCTTAGAGGGCATGGATTGACAGTGCTCCACAAAATATTAAGTAAGCTCTGTATGGCCTTGACTGCAGCTGGGACAGCATCTTAGAGGGAGCTGATCGGTAGAAAACATTGTAGCTAAATATAAACATAGTGAAGGCGAGGGTAAATAAAATGGAATGGCTTTGGGCAACATTGGAAAGTCTACAATAAACATCTCCCTTGTGGGTGAAATTGTAACTTTTATAGAATAGCTAGAGGAGTGGATAAATCATGGCATGAAAAAATGCATCATGAGAGGAGATTGAGTGTTTTGACTTATCTAAGAGACTGAAATAAGTATGGTTGGAAGCAATTCAGCAATTTTAGAGCAAATTGGCTGCAAATGACCTAGAGTTCTATGCCAATTTGTGTCCATTCCACAATCAAAATATGAGAAAGAAGCATAGGAGAATAATTGAAGGAATGAGGCGAGGCTTCCTTTTCTTTCATTGATTTAAATTGTTGAAATATACACATTTTTCTATCAAGAAATGCGAGTTCATGAACTGCCAAAGGAAATTTTGTACATGAGATACAAAATATATATTTTAATGTGACTTTAAGACCGAGTAGATAAGAGCATACAAAACTGTCCTCACCAACAACATCTTAGAGGCATTCCAATAATATATGATATGCCCATGTTCATTAAAGCAAAAAAAGTATAACAATTATACTAAAAAATACATCAAAAATTCAAGAATAGGGAAAAATCGAGAAAGGCAAATAATACCAACTTTGGAAGGGATAAAGAACCATGGAAGAACACCAATATTCTCAGTAACTGGGGTTTACATATTTTCAATTGACCAAGAGCAATCTTGAGGCAATGAGTCCAATGAAGTTGAAGATTATTAGGACAGGGATGGAGCTCCAACAATATGTAAGAAATGCTTGGCATGGAAAGCCATCTCTAAAGCGAGAGATTGCAGAGGAGAGTTCTAGGTGACCTAAATATATTGCCTACAACTATCCACTCTAACTACTTAATTAGTCACCCCCTTTCTAAAAAAGGAGGGGCAAACAAACAACATTTGAAGGGAGGGAGTCTGTAAGAAATGCTCGGCATAGAAAGCCATCTCCAGAGTGAGAGACTCTAGGGGAGAGTTTTAGCAATCTAAATATATTGCCTATAATTTTCCACTCTAGCTACTTAATTAATCACCCCCTTTTCCACGTTCCCCCTTTCTCAGAAAGGAGGGGCATCCAAACAACATTTGAAGGGAGGGAGCTAATCTATGGAGACAGCAAAAGACTGGAGAAAGTAGTACACAATCATCCACTACAACATTATGGCCATGGGTGCCAACATCGAAATCACCAGAGTCAGAATCATCTTGATCCACTTTGTCAAACATGCTCAAAAGCACCCCCACCAATCCTTACTTTATGCCACCACCATCCTTGTCATCTATTTGTGTGGCAACAAGAAGATCGATATTACATTGAGTTGCTAATTCATGGAAACACTCGGGAGTATTTTGATGCCGAAAACGTAAAGGTGTATTCTCTTGAACTAGCTTCTCTGCTCTTCTAGAGGTAAGTCTCTTCTTTTTGACATGGTGGCCAAAACTAGATGTGGTCTGATTCACAAGTTATAGAGGAACTAGCAATTTGGGACAAGTGAACAAGTTGTTTGTGGAGTTTTTGAGCTCCATCCCCATGCATCATCTACCATCCAATTGGGTTGTCTTGGTATATATATTCCAGATCCTCCTTTCCTTTAAATGTATTTAAGGATCACGTAAGTGCTTTAAAATAAAATATATTATATATATTTGTGAGGTACTTTGTCCTCTTCTATAGAGTCCATATTTCCAATAACATCCATGAACCTTGCCTTTATCTCAATCTGGCCATCTAGCATCAATTATTGTTAAACACTTACTGCTTGACTTTATTTCCCTCATTCATCCTCTCCAATAAAAGTTAATTTCAGGCAAATTTGGTTTCATTAGGCTGAGGAATTCCTCCCTTGCACAGGACTTGTAAATGGCTAAGGGGTTGGGGTGATTGCAATATCTGCACATCTCAATAATCCATCACCAACTCCGATATCCAATTGATCTTCATAATGTCTTTCAATGCATTATCTAGGCTCTAGAGCTTGTACAAAGCATAGTCTCCAAAAGGTATCCTTGTATGTAATGTCAACGAGTAGTCTATTAATTTGCATGGGTCTGCACTATTTATCAATACCTGCACAACATTAGAAGGCCCAACCTCCCCTCTGTAAGCATCAAGATTCTCAAATTGGATGTTTTTATCTTTGTGCTTTCTAGAACAATCAATGTCTCTAAGGGAGAAGAATCCTGCTGAAGATTTTATTATTAAGTTGATGAGTAGTTGACAGGCGATATCAGCATCCTTCCATGTCTACTTCATCTTCTCCAACTGTAATATTATCTTTAACACTTGATTTTATAGCAAATTTTTCCTGATCAGGGTCTCATTTGGGGACATATGAAGGCCTTGGTGCAAAAAACAATTTTGAACATCTTCTTGTAATAAGGAGTAACTGTAGTATGAAAGGGGTTAACTAGGCAAACTTAAACTTAGAAATTGCTTTATTTGCCTCATCCTGTACTTGTGCTATACAATTCATGTAACATGCTTGTTAAAAGGCATTTTTCTAGGAGAAGACGACACCCATTTTACACGTGCTTCCTTCCCCTTTCATCATCTTGTAGTGGTGGCAATGGCGGTTGGAAAGTGACTACGTGAATTGAGAATGCCCCCCTCATTTCAGTTTTCATTTGCAATCTAAGCAGCACAAATTTTGGGGAAGATTCATTTTGGTACTTTTACTTATTCCATGGCATGTGAGGAACAATAATTGCTGCTTCACCTTGCTATAGCTCCCTTTCCAATGTGCTGAACAAATGTTACACTTTCATTGGCTTGACATGCCTGATTTTTTAGGATTGTTTTGTTCCATGTTGGTGTTGCAACGGGTTTTAACTGCCCTTTCTGAAACTAGCCAAACTTATCAATGGTCAAAATGGTTTTTTCCCACTTCTTAATGTCCCTGTTCCTCTTGCTTCCACATTCTGTTTCTTGGTCTCCCCTATCTGGTAGCCAGGTCCCCTCCTTGGAGACTCACCGCTACTGCTGGATTCACTCTTTTTTGTTTTGTTTTATTTTGCGATTTTGAGATGTTTTAGAAACTTACTAGAAATGTGAAAAGCTGGAAAATGAAACTGAAGAAGTTGAAAAATTGGAAATGGGGGTAAAATGTTTTGAAAAACCATTATGAACAGTCGCTAGTTCCAAGCAAACTTTTGTAATGGCTTCAAAATCCTCCTTTTGCAAAACATTCCTCTTCAACTGAAAACAAGTACAATTTTCAATGGTTGAAGATGACTTCCAATGGATTAGAATATCTCTTAATAGCTGAAAATGGTTTGCTCTCACAAACTGAAAGGAAAATTAAGTACATGGGCACTTTTAGGATTGAAAAATCACTCAGGGTTTGGAAGTCATCATTGGAAAGTGGGACCCATGCCCCATAAAAAATTGCAAGTTCCTTCCATTTTTTTAAAAACGTGGCTGGGATGTGGGGGATGCCCCGGCATCCCTTGATGGATTTGGGGACAGCTGGGAATACGCCTTCCCCTATGTTGTGGTGATGCTTCCAGATTGTTCCTTTCTCAGTAACATGTCTCCTGAACATTTGCTCGGAGTCCCCTGAATTTCAGGGACATTGGGTACACCTACCCTTATGTCAGAAATGTGGCAAATGGGGAGGACGTGTTTTGGACCTTCAGGGACACGTTTCCTTCAAAAACACTGCATAAATTTAATCAAAATGCCGCCATTTGGGAAAGTGTTTATGAATTGTGAATTATTTCTGCAAAAAATTTACGAAGTTGGAGCCATACGTCATATTCAGTTTTTGAAAATATTCTTTCTATGATTGCAGGTCTATAGCAACATATATTCGTAATGTTTTTAGTGTTCTATTTTTGCTTCTAAGTTGACTGATCTCCATATTGAATGGATCTGCTTAATAGATCATCACCATCTTCAAGATATAAATGGACCATATTCTTACTGAAAATTGCAGAATTGTATTCAGATTTGTAACAGCCATGGTTCAACCCATTCTTTATGTCCTTAAGTAGAGCGACCTTTACTATGAGCTATTTTATATAACATTAGTTTCAGGTGCTAGCCAATCGTGTGTAGATATTTGCAATTTTTCTACAATTTTTTTGGCTGAAATTAGGTCTGTTCTAGAATGATGATGGTTGGAAAAAGCAGATGTATGCAAGATAGTGGTATTCATGTGAAATATGTATAACCAGACAAGTATTTTCAAGTATTATACTTTGGGAAGATATTTCTGATACTCAGTTTCTTCAAGTTCATCTCAAAGTTATGACAATCATGGTTTAGGCTATCTGCTGTTTCTAGTGGCTGTTTTCTAGATTGAGGCTTATTTTAGGTTGGTAATGTTATCTCTTTGCAAGCTTGCTCCATCTGCTCCCTTCTATTGTTATAGGTGCTTGCATTTGTTTCCCCTAAGATTATAGGAGGAGTAACTGCACCAACTCCAGTTGGGGAACTCGGAATGGTGGAGATGACACAAGCACTAAATTTGTCAGATGTCTCATTTGAGCAGGTAAATGGTTTTGAAATTCAACAGATTAATAAATGGACTTTCCTTCATCTCAATTCTAAGGATCTGCATCTTTGCAAAGTTTGTTTGTGGTTGTGTTTTATTCAGATATTCTCTTCTGCTTGATGTGAACCTTATGAGTTGACATGTTGTGCTATAGATTGGGCCTGACATTCTAATAAGTGGGTACCTACATCCTATTCCTGATTTGACGCCAATAATTCCTGCCATGGAGGCAACTTCTGCTGAGGTGATACTTTCAGCACCAGATGGATCAAGTATAATCTCCTTTTACAAAGCTTGGGATATGTATGGAGCATTCTCTAATTTTTCTCCACATCCAATTAGAATCCTTGATATGAATGGAGATTATGTTACATGGAAAAGCGTTGAGCACTACTATCAGGTCTGAGATTTATTCTTTCAAAAGTACTTATACTCACTTCTAGGTATACTATTTTCTGGCAGTCTGTCATATATACCCATTTACATGCATATGCCTTGAAAATATACTGCTTGCATAGTGAGGCTGAAGTCCTTTTACTATTATGCAGGCACAGAAGTTTGAAGGTGTAGAAGATTCAAAAGCACAGGAGTGTATTGAAAGAATAAAATCTGCAGAAAGCCCTGAGGAAGCTGCAAGAATGGGGAGGACTTTGGAGAGGCAGCAGCCTGAATTGGTAAGTCTGCCAAGGTTCCCTTCATGGGCAAATGTTAGCCCAGTGGCATTTTTTACAAAAAGATAAATATGTAATATGGCAACTATACTGAGTTTACATACAAATATTTTAGTCCAAAGTTTTTATATATACAAAGGTAAAAAGATAAAGGTAGTTTTCTAGTTCACCGCCAAGCAAGACACCGATTTGGTGTATGACTATACTGAGTTTACATACAAATTTTTTAGTCCAAAGTTTTTATATATATGAAGGTAAAAAGGTAAAGGTAGTTTTCTAGTTCACCGCCAAGCAAGACACCAATTTGGGGTATGAGAACACCTTGGGGAAGCCGACAAGCAATTGTTTTTTATTTGTTTAAATTGGGCACACACACCCTACTCCCTGCTGGATTCGAATCTGTGCCTCCTCTATGGAGTCCACAGGGCTCTACCGTTAGGCCCACTCAGACTATACCTCCTCTATGCAATTAGTGCTAATGCGCACGCGCGCGCGCACACAATTTGGTGTATGACTATACTGATTTTACATACAAATTTTTTAGTCCAAAGTTTTTATATATACAAAGGTAAAAAGGTAAAGGTAGTTTTCTAGTTCACCGCCAAGCAAGACACCGATTTGGTGTATGAGAACGCCTTGGGGAAGCCGAAAAGCAATTGTTTTTTATTTGTTCAAACTGGGCACACACACCCTAATCCCTGCTGGATTCGAATCTGTGCCTCCTCTATGGAGGCCACAGGCCTCTACCGTTAGGCCCACTCAGGCTATACCTCCTCTATGCAATTAGTGCTAATGCACATGCATGCACGCACGCGCACACACACACACACACATGCAGCTGCAGCTGCCAGTGCTGGGATGACTTGAGCAACTTTCCATATATTTGCATCTATGATGGGGAAATTTGCACAAATGAGGATCTGTGATGGAGTTGAGTTTGATACAAAAACTTTTCACCTTGAATTGGGTCTGAAAACCTGACATTGAAACACAAAATTCAACAACAACAAAGCCTATAAAGCTTGTAATAGAGGTTTGATTGCACTCTATCATATTTATCTGAATTAAAGGAAATCAATATGATTTTATTGCTTTTGCAGCCGATGGCCCCGTAATGAAGAGGAAAAGATTTAACTATCAGAAAACCTTCCCCAGGGCAGTAACCCATATGATAACCCTGTTAGAATCTCTTATTGAACCTAGAACACACTTTGTCATATCCTTCATGAGTTTTTAAAATCACGAGCTTAGGAAATTTCCAATGACAAGCACTACAGTGAAGACCCAAGCCTAGAAATCTTTTGGTAATTAAGGAGTACAATGGGTTGACCTAAGCATAAAAATACCTTTTGTCACTGCAGGGGCCATTAAATAAAATGAAGACATCACATTATCCAAGTGAGTCTTGAGCAAAATTGGTATCATTCCATATAGCCCCTACTGCTTAAACAAATGCGGAACAACAACGATTCCTTAACCTTGACCTAAGGTCATTTACTCCAAATTGGAAAATGTATAATTATTACTCATAAAAAGAAAAAAAAGTCTGATAAAGGTGCCAGTAGAAATAGGCAAATAAATTCTAAGATTGTGTGGAAAAGACCCCCTCAAGGTTGTGTTAAACTAAATTTTGATGGGCTGTCAATGACAACCCAAGTGAGGCTGTGGGAGGAGGAAATATAAGAGGTGCTCAAGGTCAACCAATCCTCATTGATGCAAATCTATATTGGAAAAGATACTATGAACCAAGGGGAAGCTCTAGCCTTAATTAAGGGCCGGGAAATTGGCAATAATAGGAATTGGAATGAAGGGTGACTCCATGATCCTGACTGATACCATGAAAAAGTGAAGGTGTAAAGCAAAGAGACGTAATGAGACAGGAAAGGCAGCCTTGTCAATTGGAGACTCCTTCCTAGATTAGATTTTCTCTTATACAAGAGAAGGGAATAAGATAGCCCACCAGAGCTGCTAACTGTTGACAATTCTTCCATAGGGCAAATTGTCTCTTGCCGCTCGGAAAATTCGCATCTCCATCCAAGGGAAGAAAGAAATCATTAAGAAGAATATGTTGTTTTTCTTTGGTAAGGGGCCTTTGCTGCAACAGGAAGATTCCGAAGGGATGGTTCATCAAAAGGCTTTTACTTCGGAAAAGTGCTAAGAAGAAAAGTGCGCAAGGTAAAAAACAAAGTAATTCCTTCGGACTTTTTGTCCAAAGGAATACGTCGGAGAAATTATAAACACCTGCAGGCCAAACAGGGGGAATCCAAAAGTCCACCCAAATAAGCAAAGAAAAGCCAAGGTACCCTTCAGAAGGGTCATTTTCAACAATCCCGAAGGGCACCTACCCTTCGGGAAGGTACAGGAACAAACTCAAAGCTTTAGCAAAAAGCGTGGGTGCCCTACAATTTTTCCAAAGGGCACAGAGGGAGAGCTAAATGCCCTAGCGGAGGGCACTTGGTCGGCGACAGTGCCTCTATGTATTCCCTGAAGGGCACATTTCAGAGGAAAAGACGAAAAGAAAACCTTCGGACTTTTTGTCCGAAGGAATTCGGAAGACTGCAAAGAAAGAAAGTCGATGGTAAAAAATCCAAGGGGCTTTGGAGAAGTTGAATTCAGCAAACATCAAAGAACAAAGTATTCCTTCGGGCTTTTTGTCCGAAGGAGTTCCTTCGAACAAAAAGTCCGAATAAATTCTAAGGAATGGCCGCGGAGAAGTCCATTTCATAAAAATCCCGAAGGGCAAGAAGGACCACTGTGACTAAACCCGAAGGGCAATTTTCCGCAGGCAATGAGAAAAAGGAAAGGCAAAGGACATAATTTCTTCGGACTTTTGTCCGAAGGAATTCCTTCGGACAAAAAGTCCGAAGAAATTCGGAAATGCTACGAGCAAGAAAGTCCGAGAAAAAACAAGAAAAAATGAAGGCAAAGCAGAAGGAAAACCTTCGGACTTTTTGTCCGAAGGAATTCGGGGAAATGACCAAAGGAGAAAACCCGACTACGAAAAGGAGCCCAAGCAAAGGAAAAAAGTACTTCAGAGAATAAAGCGAAAAAGTCAACAGAAGATTCTAAAGGAAATTGCAAACAAAACAATGCCAGAAATAGACAGGTACAAGCAGACCAGAATAGGGCAAAATACATGCAAGCAAGGGAAAATTTTCAAACACCGGTCAAAGCTTCAGTTGACTAGTTATTAAAGACACGCTCATCTCCGGGTCAACTCCACGCATTTGAGAGTCAACCAAAGTTCCAAATTCGGATGTCGAGTTGACTGTTCCAGATTTAGAGTTGACTAATCGTTAAACGCCGCATCCACTAGGAGCTTTCCATGTGAGGGAAAATGATCTCTTCGTTCAACTCAGCTTGTCAAACAGCCAACTCAGCTTTCAAACGTTCCAACTCGGCGCCAAGCAGCTCACGTAGAAGTTCTAAAATTGACATTGGCGTGGATTTCCATGTAAAGAGAGGTGGGCAGTTCATAGCAAAGACGAGTTCACTTCCTCAAGCGCAAGAAGCTTCATGCAAAGACAAAAGAAAACATATTTTTATTGAAAGGCCAAGTAAGCCTTGAGTTAACCGAAGTGAATCCTTCTCTTCAAATTTTCAACGTCAATCTTTGGCCTCTTTTAATTTTCTATATAATGGCTTTCAGCCTTGATTAAAAGGAATCCAATCTCTCTTGGTTAGACCAGACTCTGCCATTGGTGAGTTGGGTAACCTCTTCGATCAATAGGACTGTACTTTCAGATTTCAAGCGTTGGCATAGTGTATATTTCATTCAGCTATTTGTATAAGTGGTAGATTTCTCTCCCTTCCCAAATTCTGGTTCATACCTAGTTGCTAGATTATTTTTGTGCAGGTCATGTTAAAGTGTTCTTTATGTCTTTTGCTAAAGTTTTAAGTGGATGTGAGGTGGATGCAAAGTGTCTTTTATCAGACCTCTCTCCATCGTTTTCCCTCATAATTTGGTCATTAGATCGAACCTCTTCATGAAATATTTATGTATAAGTGATTGATTGAAATCTAAGGTCTTTCTTTTTCCTTGTTCATTCAGTGTTCAAGGTTCCAAATTGAGTGGATCAAAATTTTGGTGTATCACCCCTTTAGGTAGCATTTCCCCTTTAAGTTTTCCTTCTCCCTTTTCCACGATAGTCCGCAGCATAGATTAGAGATCCTAATTGATACATCATACAGGAACCAACGTTCTTTGGAGGTTCTTCTCACCGTTGAGGCACCCACCCTCGTGAGAAGATCCCATTGTTTCAGCCGAATAGAAGATTGGCCATTTCATGCACGTCTTCGAATTAGGGCGCAGCTCCAGGTTGACAACACTAACCTCATAGTCACTAACCATGATTCTCTTAGTGTTAGAGAGATAATTTGGTGCCTTTCTTTAGATGAAGAGTTTCAAAGATTCCAACTATTGGGATAGCATTGAAAGTGTGCAAGGTTGGTGGTGTGCGTATGCGTTAATTTCTAATTTACCTATTCACATTTATTTAAATTTTTTTTAAAGAGGAAGAGAAGAGGATTTTGGTTTTCCCATTAGAAGCAAAAACCATAAAAGGTCTCCTACTTCACCATCCCACCTTCTTATTCGCTCATCTGATGGTGATGATGTCACTTTATTATGAGAGGTGGTGTGGAGTAATTTAGCATTCCAAGCTTGCAGTGGGCAAATTCCTGAATCTCCCAGGTATTAATTTCCCATGCAATTTTTTGGAAGAGATTTCCTTGTTGAGAAGCTATTGGTTACCTTTCTGTGAAATTATATTCTATAATGGTGTTAGGGGTTTTTGAGCCTGGGGAGACCCTCCTTAGACCTGTTAGCCTTTCACTCCTGGTCTTTTAAGTGAGATGTGGATGAAGTGTGGGAGTTTGAATGGCTAAGCTGGGTGAGTGGTTTCTGCCGGAAAGAGATTTGGCATTTAAACCCTTGTGCTCTCCTCAAGTGTCCCTTTTGTCAGCCTGCTTGTGCTGTAATTATCATTTTGTAAGCTTGGGTAGGGTGCTGAAGCTGGGTCTTCGTATGGTAGAGTTACTACTTAATTCCCCTCTTTTTTACCCTATTCTCCTCTGTTTGCACCATGAGTTTCTTTTCTTAAAGGATTTTCTTTCATCTGCGCTCAAGGACAATGTATGTAGCTTCTCTTTGTTTGAAAATTTCTTAAATTTTTGTGTTGTGCTTAAAATTAAACATTCGATTGCGTTGGTTGTCGAAGGATTAGACTTTGGATTCCCATCTAAGTCTTATTTCTACACCCAAAGACCTGAAGAATTCTGGCTCGATCTTGGCCAATTTTTGGTCTTTTGGCTGAGCTCATTGCTTTCTGTTGAAAATGTCACATATGGCATGTGCAACAGGTGCAGGAGGGTCCAGGGTTATGTCTGGGGGAAGTTGTGGAGGGCATGACAAAGCAAAAAGCAAAATGAAAGCTATCTTTTACTGCCACCCAAAAGTGACTGAAAAGAACAGAGCTGCGAATGTGACATGTAATGAAATGAAAATTACACATCACCTCATTCATTAATGACAGTTTACAGTTCCAAAATGCACATTTGGGTGCAAAATATGTTTAGGTGTGCTAGGGACCTAGAGAATTTGGAGGGAGCAGACTTGGTGAAATCCATCAAAGGCATGATGCTGAAATCAAAAAGCACTTTTTGGGCGCTGAAATGTGTTTTATGTGGCTGAAAATTGCTCCACCTCAGGAATTCTTTAAAATGTTGGAGGTAGGCCAGTAAGGTTCTGACTTGCTTCAAGCCTTCATCAAAACCATCTAAACCTGGAGGAATCACTAGTAAACCAACAAAAGGATATTAAGGATGAAATTCTGAGATTCCACGTTTGCATGAGATCCCTCCAAGAAATGGTTATTGTTGTAGTTGGTCATTTAAACACGGTATTTCCAGATTATCTTATAAAACACTTCACACCTTGCTCAGCCTAGTCATCAGAAGAAGAATTAATCAAATTTGATTCCTCTGATGAGGGAAAGAAAGAAGATTTGATGTTGTTGACTTGAGAAATAAATCTTTTACGACTTGGATAAACCTGTAGTTTGAATTTTGAAAGTTTGTGATCATTGAATTTTTATGTGCTGGCAGCTGTGCATTTTGTTGATGGCTTCGAAAGGCCTTTATGTTTGCAGAATAAAAAACACAGACTCAGGTTTATATATTTTTTATAAATATAAAGCAGTTTTGAGACTGAAAGATAAGCTCTCCTTTTTTTTTTAAAATGCAGTCTGTTGGGTTCTATTGCATAGCCCATGGTCTTTCTACAGTGGCATACATCCATGTAGGAGGGATGCCCTGACCCCTTTTCAATATTAAGCCAATCAGAAGACCCGTAGGCTATTCTTTATTTCCCGTAGGCTAAGGGATAAAGTTAGGGAAATAAAGTAATAATAATACTTCAATTTTTCGGCATTGTTACGCATGCCTCCGGGACGCCCGAGATGTTCCTGTGTCGGAGGCATCTTCGGACAGGGTACGTCGAGGGGGGGGGAGGGTGTTTCCTACAACATAGACTAAGGCCAACTTAAAGTATTATTATTACTTTATTTCCCTAAGTTTATCTCTTAGCCTACGGGAAACAAAGAATTGATATTGTTCCGAACGTGCTCGAGCGTTTCCGGCAAGGGCAGGGAACAAGGGGTGGAACAAACAAAAGAAAAAATTAAAAAAAACATAAAAAACCTTTAAAAACTATGAAACCCTAGCAGGTCTATCAATCGTGTGTGTTGTCTATGTTTCGCGTTGATTTTGAATTGTGCAGTTGTGAGGGACTTCAACAAGCTGTGTTTGTTGTTGCTTGGCTGCGTTGAGTCCGGAGGAGTTGCATCGACCCCGGAGGAGTTGCGTCAAACGTGAGGTTGCATGGAGAAGCTGTTGACAGGTTGCACGTTTGGGAGGTCAACGTCGCCATAAAAGGTAAGGTTGTTTTATATGCATACGTTTTTATGTTTTACTTTTTGTTTGATTTTTTATTTTTGATTTTTGATTTTTTTATATATTTATATTTATACATATATTTTTGTTATTTGTTTGTTTAATTTTAAATTTTACAATTTTATTTTAAATATTTTTTATTTAAACTATATATTTTTAATGTTTATTTTAATTTGCTTTTTAATATTTTTTCTTAATTTTTTTAATGTTTATTTGTTTATTATTATTTTTTATAACATATTTTTAAAATTTATTTTATTTTTTGTAATTTTTTTTTTATTTTTTTATTGTTTGTTATTATTAAATTTCTATTGTTTATATATATATATATATAGACATACCCACGGCGTATCCAAATCATAGTCCTAGAAAAATGGCGTACCCACGTACCCGAGTCGTACTTGTACCCGTATCCAAACAACATAGGCCTAAGTCGTTTTTCTTTTATAACATAAAAATGACACTCATGCATTATTATTATTAAAGAAGGCCAAAAAATAATTATTATGAAGTGGATGAAAAGTAATAGTTTATTAAAAATGCTTTATTAATAGTATTTTTAATTACTTTTAGGGAAAAGTGAAAATAAAAGAAAAGGGTAAAAGTGAAATGTATAACCCTGACCCAAAAAGTGACAATTGAGTCTATATATTGAGAGTCCTTATTGTAAATCATTCAAGTTTATGATCAATATATTTTTTCAATTTGTTGAGCCTTCCAGTTCATCAGTTTCCAGCATAAGGACAAAGATCCGTATAGTTGGTACAAGTTGTGAGGACAAAACCCCTCACCATTCAGATTTAGGTTTGAGGATGAAAACCCTCTTACCCATTGAGGTGATTCCCTATAAGGATCACAATCGTGTAGACAAATTATATTATTTTCAGTTTTCTGTTGGCTGGATGTGATTAACAATTTCCAAAAGTTTTGTGAAAGTTTGTGGGATCAGCAAATGGGGTTTCTACTGTACGGACAGGGCTACCATACCTAGGAGAGGCCGCCATAATTTATTTCCCAAATCACTGCAGTAGGGACTGCTGTGCAGGGATTTAAGGGGGCAATGCAGGTCTGATCTGGGGAAACTTTAACTGCTGTTGTACTATTCAGTCTACCCTGCTGCCCTGTATTCACAGCTATTGCGACATCAAATCCAGTTGATAAATCCTGCCGTGAGTTGTACTATACAACACTGCCCTTTGCAGCATTCATTTGGATCGGTACAGCCATCCTGCTGTAAGAAAAAATAGACCGTAAGGGTTTCATTTATTAAAATTTATTCTTTTGGCATCCTAGGGTTTGGCTGGGAAACATTCAGCAGTCTATTGAAATTATTCAACATTATTTTATGTAATCATTGATTGAAATAAAGATTACAATTTGGTTTTAAAGTATTAAGTGTTGCATGTGCTAGTCTAGTATTTGCATGTGAATATAAAAATCAGAATTCAGAACTTTACTAGAAATGATTTACAGAAAAATTTGAAATTGTTTTTTTTTGTCCGTTTAGGGACATTTCAAAGGGTGTTTTGGCATAGGAGGCTCTGCATTTGGGTGGATGCTCTTATTTCCACATGATCCATTTTTCTACTGTGAACACGAAGGTGACTGAGTTTTTGAGCATACAAGGAAGCTGCAGATAAGCTTGAGGGTGATGGAAAATGCTATAAACAAGTCCAGGAAGTTCACAAAATGTAATTGTTTGTTTGAAGAAATTAAACCTTTCAAGGTTTATAAGAGAGGAACAAAAAAAAAATTGTGGGCTATCATGGCATTAGATCGCCAACTTCAAGCTGCCAGAAAGCTTCCTGTTCAAATTCAGGATGATGAACCCATCAGAATTGATGAAGAAGACAAGGAAGGTATGGAAATCAGTGTACCCCAAGTAATAAGTATTTCATCTCAACTAAACTCATCCATTCCTGTTGCTGGTTGGGTAAGAGGTTTTAGCCCTGTTTCTCCCATTTTAATTCAGATAACACTCCTCTTTATAGACCAAATCTCCCACCTCTGTATCCTCAGCAGCCTACCAGAGTTCACGGTATGTCTGAGTTGACTACCTGTAGCATGCATTTCCAAAACACTACCTCTCCCTTAACCACAAGGCTGAATAGGTCTTTCACTCTCAGTGGTTTTGCTTTTACTGCATTTGGGTATGGGAGTAGGGATCATGGTAGTTCACAGGCCAATAGAGAGGGTGTTAATCCAGAGGGTAACTGTCCCACTGCTGCCGCTCCAAGTTGTTGTCATATTTCCTCTCTCCAGCCCAATATAACCCGAATTTACTTTTCTATGGTCAGAGCTATTAATGGGCCGGAGTAAAGGATCAATCAGCTGGGGAATAAATTTAGCGAGCACGATACTCAAATCCCAAACTTGGGAGATTGCATCACTAAATTGATAACATATATTGAAAAAAAAATGAATGCATTAAACAATTGATGAAAATTTGGGCTTACCAGCAACAGAGATTCAGAGCATTGAAAAGCTTCTCATGTATAATCCAATCAAAAGACAGCTGCCATAGGCCGTGCAGGAAAATGGTATCACTGAAGCACAAGCAATTGATTGGAGTGTTCCAATCTACAAACCAATTGCCACAGTCATGAGGATCCAATGCCAACAAACACTCATACTGATCCAAAGCAGAAGGGACCTCTTGAGGGCCCTCTCATAATGGCTTTCTATTTGACATTGTCTATTTTATGGGAAGCATTGAAAGTCTTATCCTTAAAGATTCCCAAATTTGTCATTCAAGATATAGGAAAGTGAGCAAATATGTAGGTTTGTAATTTCAGTATGCACTATTAAAAATATTTACATAGTCTAGACTAGATGATGTAAAGTACTTAAGAGTACAGGTTGATGTGTATGTTTGTTGTCTTTTGCTCTTTGTTCTGGTTCAAAAGGATGTGGTGAAAAATGGGTCAGACCAGTATTTTCTCCTTTTTGGGTCTGTTTCATGATGCGACATCCTTTTTTATATATGAATATAAATTATTAAATACTTCACTGGTTTTCAAAAAATGTCTGTTCTACTTGCTTTCAACGCATTCTTTTGGCCTAGGGGGCGCTACACCGAATTTCATTTCCATATTGAGAATGGGTGAAGTGATTCTAAGATGTAAAGCCCCAAAGGAAACAAAGAATACAATATAGTGGCTGAATGAGTTTGCCTGTTAAACCTGTCCTTGAATCCGAAATTGTGATTATGGGCATATGAGATTGGCTTGGCTTGGATTGAAATCTTCTGTAATACATGTAAAAAAATCCTTGTTTTTGATCAGTGTATCTGCAAACTCCGCATTTTCAGTAGGATGTTATCAGGTGTTTCAGTTTTCTGTTGTGAAACGGGCTGTTAGTTTGTCATCAGGCTTTAGGCCATTTTTTGGTTGAGGCACTCATTGAATGGATAAGGGCGATCTTTGGGTATGTCTATTGGCTTTCCTTTTTTTGCGGGTCTGAGGTTCCCATATCCTCAAGTAAACTAAGCAAAAAAAATGAAACAGAAGACCACATAATTCCAGTTTCCGGATTAGTACATCCGAGCAGTTAGACCTGCATTTCTATTCTAGAAGCTGTTTCTGGTGTGTAAGCAAGTCTAGGGGCCCTTTAACAAGTGTCATAACATCTCATGTATTAACAGATTATGTTTTACGTATCCTAATGGGTTTTTTCTTTAACCTGATCTTATTTTCACAAAATTTCATTCTTTAAGATATGGTAGCTGCTTTTTTTTGTTTTACACAATGCTTGCAATGTTTTTGGCTTCAGTGTATCTGCACTGCTTTGTGAAAACAAAAAACAAGTCAGGCTGCTTCGTTGGTTTCATTCTGAGTTGGGACACAGTTTCCCAAGATAGCTATTGCTATGTAGGAACGAAATAACACGGAAATATTCTTCAACTCATGGGACTATATTATGTTCATATACCTTCATTGTGTATTACAGAGCTTGCAAATATTTTGTTATTTGTTGGAATACCCATCCTGCTATATATGTGGTTTTTGTGAAAAATTCTTTTACCATTCCACAGTAGAGTTGAGTTATATTCCCAATTTTAGATATAAATTTGTTCGGTATCATTTAAGTTTGTTGTATCCCTAAAAGATTGTTTTTTCTATGTGGAAGGCAAGAGTTTGCAATCCAAAATTACATCGTCTTATATGAAAGATTTCTTCAGGAGAATTTCTGTGGTCCTGAAGACAGCAATACTTGGCTTTGTTAGATATATCAATTATCTTTCCAAGTGATGTTTAATTTCATTTTCCATTAATAATGTTTAATTTCATTTTCCATTTACTTATTAATGCAGGTACGTAATAATTGGGAATCAGTTAAGGTTGATGTTATGTACCGGGCTTTGAAATGCAAGTTTTCTATGTATTCCCATTTGTCTTCCCTGCTAGTTTCGACTGCTGGATCTATTCTAGTTGAAGCTTCTCCTCATGATCTCTTTTGGGGAGGTGGTCAAGAAGGAGAAGGCTTGAACTACCTTGGGAGGTTGCTTATGAGGATAAGAGCTGAGTTCCTTGGAGACAATTCAGGAAGTCGCAGAACAGAACAATCAACAATTCAGTCACCAACAGTGTAAAAACAAAAATACCAATACCAGGAATAAATTCTCCATTTGTTTATGTATATTATTTCTGTATTATGTGTAATTTACCCAAATGATTGACAACGGATCATTTTTCTTGGATTTAATTTCTAGATGTACTTTGCGCCAATAACATTTTTATAAAGCCCTTTGGCAATTTTCAATTTTCTCTTGGAAGTGTTGCCAAAATTATTATGGCTCAGAGATGCAATTAATTCAAGTTTAATCCGGTATGTCCTTCATTTTATTTATTTCGAATGCTATAGAGACTGGAATAGCTAAATAAGTAGAAAAGGAATCAAGTTTCATAAATGAACTGCAATGTTAGTCCTTACTAGCAAGATATATGGAGATTGAGATTTTAACAACGCCCAGGGACCAAAACAGCCTATGGGACGCGAAGAACACAAAGCATTGTCAAAGAAGTGAGAAACTTCTGAAAGAGAAAATGGGAAAAGTTACATTCTAATTGGAGTCTCTACTGCTTCTCTGTTTCTGAAGGTTCGTCCTCCTGCTGTTCATTTTGATCAGAAGTTCTTCAGTTTTTTCAATTCTGGCCTCGCGAAACATGGTAGACAAAACAACCCCTGTAGACTGTCCAAGTAACTAGCTCAAAAGTTGTCATATACAGTGCATTCCATGATAAAGTGCCAGAGTCTCTACTTCACCCAAGGTGCAAAATAGACATATTCTCTCTTCCCACCTTGCCTTTGGAGTCTTCCATCTACCGACCTTACACCTCAAGCACCTACTTAAAGATGTGAAACCCTTCTCTTAAGAAAAAGTAAAGACATTTGTTCCTCTCAATAAAAAATTGCCACATGCACTTTTGCTAAAGGCAATATTTCTATTTTTAAATGAACTTTGAACTCTTATGAGCTCCTAATTGATTGCAGTGTGTGTTTGCCTTAACAAGAAGGCTTTTTGCTTATTTCGTAAAAATCAACACCTAGAAGGTATTTAAATATAATATGCAAATGTAATATAAATTTCTTAAATATAAGATTTCTAAGTGATTGATGGACTTGCATAACATTTTGTTTTACAATTATTTAACTTTTAATTATTCTGCCCAGGCACTTCATATAGGGTTCAACTTTTCGAATACTTGGTTTTGCATCAGCCAAAAGTTTGAACTTTGGACTTTAATCTTGATGAAAATAATTTTTAATTTAAAAAAAAACCCCTTATTTCTCCATGATGCAATTGACTGGGAGAATTGTTAAGGCCCCATGGAGGTATTTTTAAATTACAAAAATGATGGAATTTTAGCATTGATTGACCTAAGGTTGCTTATTTTCGTATGCATTGAATAACAGTGACATTTTATTTCTGTCCTTTAGTTTTTAAGCACAATAAAGCAAACCATATTAAAAAAAAAAGGTAGCATTGAATGGACTGGCCCGGCTTCCATATTTTTGAAAAGATGTCATTTCCATCTCAAATCCAGCCGGCATCTCAATAGAGAAGATTAATGAAATTGGAACTTATTTTTTTGGGGACACAGGAGATGAGCTATCATAAAAATGAGGTATTTGACTATTCTAATTCTTTCTTTGACTTTTCATAATTTATATTCTATCTTACAAAGATACTTCCTTTGCAGCTTGTGGCATGATTAAAATGTATAAACAAGGAGAATCAGAAGTTGATGTATTATGTATATGATCAAGCTTATCTGCAGAAACTACCATGGCTTGCAAGCTCAACTGAGAAAGTAGCATGTACGTTGTTTTGAAGTTTTTAAATGACAAAGGTCCAATTCAAACAATCAACCTTTTATACAGATTCTAAAGATTTTATTTTGTGCACTTTTGCAGGAAGAGTTGAAATTATCTTCAATGTCCATGCCAAAGACTTTGAAATTTGGACATATACACAGGAAGAGATTTCAATAATAAACGTTGTAGGCTGTAGGTTGTTGATTTTAGCATGGGTTCTGGCAGTACAATTTCTGAGAACTCGCTAGAGGAATTTTCCAAATCCTCCATTGAAAGTGATCTGCTGTCCACCAAGAAAAGCTAAATAAAGAATGAGTTGGTTTGAATCTGGACACGACAATCAGCAGACAATCGCCAGACAATCTTGAAGCCCTAGCAGGTAGGAGCAGAGAACGAGCCTTCATGTTTGGGAAAAACTTTCTTGTAAATAACATGTACCATATTCTTGTTCTGAGGATCTTTGCTTAAAACATAATTGGTAGTGTTTTCCCAAACAAAAATTAAGCAAGCGGTTGTGTTCCCAGTCAGTCAGGACAATCCATTGTTCCTGTTTGGCCACTAACACCAAATGCCTATCTTATAGGATTTATTTGGTCCAAAAGCTTAGTTGGCTGAGAATTGTAAAATTAATCTGTATGAATGATGAATAGAAGTAACACATCATATTACCTTGCACTAATAGATGAAAATATGTCTTTAAATTTTTTTTTCAGATTGAAAAGTACCTGATATTAATTAGATACAAAATAATACATTGTCAATGATGTATCTCGATAGTTTAGATATTACAATTGGTTACTTATTTTTCTCTGGGAAAATTCCGTCAAGCCTTGTGTGATTTGAATTAAGAAGATGATCTGGGAAACTGAGCACCCAGATGACCCTCAATCATATTCTTTAATGGAAATTAAGTTGTTCTTAATACAATTTGAAGATAGATGCTTCGAGATTGATACATCTTAGCATTTTTTTTTACATATATTTAAAATATCCAACAGTTCATAGCAAAAACATCCAAATCTACATCCATTAGTCAATAATTATGGTGTCAGTCAGCCCAGCATCTCCATAATCCAAATCAAATATAGGAGGGCGAGGGAGAACAACGGGGAAAGCCTCTCCCAGAGCAATTACACAAGTTTGAAGATTCTGCACCCTTATTACAATCTCCTTCAGTCCAAAGCGGGTCCTCTTGTGATTGATTCTGCAGTTTGTATCTGCCACAACTACATTCTGGTTCTTTTGACAACATCAAATGGATTTCTTCTCACACATGTAGTTCAATTCTTGGGCAGTGACAACATCGTCCTCCTTGAGCTCTCTGCTTGCCAAGACACATTAAAGCAACCATCGCCACATTGAATCATGATGAATCAACCGATATAAGGTGGTGCAACACGTAGCCATTAGGTTTTCAACATTAGACCTAGCGTCTCCACTCTTAATATATTAATTTATAAGTATATAGTATATATTATTTTATAAATATACAAATATAATTTTAATTTGATTTTTTTTTAAATATAAACATTCTCAAATAAAGTATTGCAATTTAGACCCAAAAAAAATTATTTCGTAAAAAAAATTATTTCGTAAAATATAGTGTTGTAGATTAAAAAAACAAATAATTTTTCATTTGTATACAATAACATTGGAGGGCACAAAAATCATGTATCATATAAAAAGTTATGACTATTAGTTAGACCATAGTGTTCATCGTAATCAACATCTTTATGATATCGTAACGATCATCATTTATCCGTTCATCATCTATGTCATGTTCATATAATAACTAATTGTTGTAGTCGAGATCATCTTCATTATCTTCTTCAAATATAAGACAATCATCTATCATAGATTGGTTATTGACCTATGAAGCATAATTAAATTGAGTAATCAAATTCTTAAGAGGTTAAAAATTTGTTAGATAACTTGTAGACACCTAAAATCGAACATCTCGTGTTGACTTTAACTATCATTACCCTAATTACTAATCCACACTAATATCATTATAAACCTTAATTTCATTCTTAATCCTATTTTTATCCCTAATTTAATCATCATGTCTTATCGTCTAATCCTGTTTACTATTCACACCATCACATCATAGCCAATTTATCGCATCCCATTTTGGCCTTGCTAATCCCACCAAATTCATCCCACATCATGGTAGATAATTAATCTATGTTAATTAACCCATCTCTAATAATAAATTCCACGCACATCCAAATATCCATAATTTCA
Organism: Torreya grandis; assembly: GCA_037957365.1. Lineage (NCBI taxonomy): Eukaryota > Viridiplantae > Streptophyta > Pinopsida > Cupressales > Taxaceae > Torreya > Torreya grandis. The sequence continues at coordinate 881,757 of JARHVA010000075.1, forward strand.
TAAATATAATCTAAAATCCTTGCATCAACCACCCATCATGACATCATCAAATCCACCCAAATCCCCATGCAATCTCATCAAATCAAGGCATAGGGGTCAAACTCTTACCAAGCGTATTCCTTATCTTACACAACCAAATTTATTTACAATTCACCCTCCAAAATTTGACTCATCCTCAACCATTAATCTTAGATCAAGATCAACGGTGTATATCACTTTCAAAATCCTATAAATCCAAGCATCCTCCTTCCACTTCCAACAAACAAATTATCCCTAGCCATATGTTGTCAAGATGAAGAGCGGATATCAATCATTAAAGCCATCCAAATCATCAAAATTGTCCATCTTGCAAGGGGAGGTGTTGCCCAATTGTTTATGCGGTCTCCACTGCTACATGCAACTACATTCAAGAAGCATTGAGCAACATCCCAATATCAAGTGGGTCAATCTTCTCCCTTGGTAGGTGAAGATATTGTTTCGTGCCCCTCTTTGCTTATCGGAGGTATTCATTTCAAGTTTGTTTAACATTAAATTGTGCTTTTGTTTAGTTTCTAACATTTGTATTTGACTAACAACTTATTGTGTGCATACATTTTGGCATTCTCGATGGGATCCTCAATCTCACAATCCTTTGCATCATCTCACTTGTTAGGTTCTTTAGGCTATGCTAGTTGTCTTTGAAGAGTTAATTAGGTCAAATTCCAGTTAAATTTCTTGTTTTTAGCTTTTATTTTACATTTCTAGATTGACGTCATTTCCATTTTGTAAAACAATGTTTCTGCCTCTCATATCAACATTTTCATTTCTCTTTGTTTGTCGACTATGGATGCCTCTTCTACAAACATCATGCCATTTTTTCCCTAAATGTCGTCTCCACTTTGTAGAATGATGTTTTCAATTCTATGTTCAACATTTTTACTTTTACATATCTGTGTTTGATGTTTGCCTTCAACACACATCACATCGTTTTTTATCATTTTGTTGGCTGCGCTCTGCAAAATGATGTTTCTACTTCTCTATTCAACGTTTATGCTTATATCTATCTCTGTTGTCTGCCTTCAGTGTAGGGGTCACGTCATTTTTGATCATTCTATCGTATGTGCTCTGCAAAACAACATTTTTGCTTCTTTGTTCAGTGCATCCACTTCTGTTTGTCTGTTTATGTTGTCTACTTCTAGCATAAACATCGCATCATTTTGGATTGTCCTATTGTCTATGCTCTGCAGAACGATATTTTTGCTTCTTTGTTTGGTGTTTGTGCATTTTTTAGACTAACAATCTTTTTTTTCATATTTTTCGCTTGACAAAAACACTTTTTATCAAACTACTAACATCTTGTAGGGTCGCAGTCAAAGATCAATCAATCAAACCCAAACATACACATTTAAAATTTTAAGTTAAATTAATCATGTTATTTACTTATCTATCGATAAGCTTTTGCTTGTGTGTGTTTGTGGACCTAGTTTGTATATACTTTTCGCTCATGTTGTAAGGCAAATTTGGGAATTAGAAACAACCTATGTCTTTTTGTGTTTATTTCAGGTGCAATTGTGTATGCTCTTCTCTCGTGCTACAAGACAAAATTGGGAATCAGAAATAACTCTCATCCTTTTATTTTCATATTTTTAGGGTTTGGCAACTTGTATTTCATCCCATAGTGTTTGGACAAACCCCATGTTCAGACATGGTATATAAATTATTATACAACTGTCATTATTGGTAAGCGGTTGTCTTTTTTATTGGTGCCGTGAAGTGAGGGGGTTTCATCCTCCAATACTCACGGCTTAGACAACACATTTGCATCATGAACTTGGACCTCATCATACCAAAATGTATAGAGAGGGCACACCTAGATTAGCATGTTTATCCTATTTTAAGACCTTTCAGTCGTATTAAGAACAATGGTACAGGAACACAAATATCGCTGAAGATTGCCCACCACATACCCATCATATTTTGGGGTAGATTGGTGGGCCATTGTTCAGTTACACACCCACTTGAATAATCTAGGATTGTATTATATGCATTGATTGATCCCCATGTGTTAAACTAATATTGAACATAATCCGAAATTAGTTTCAAAATCAAAATCAATTCAATCCAAATCAACTAATTCAAATCTATACCAAATCAAGCCCAATCCAATGGCATTTCAAACAAACAACAACAATCCTTTCAATTTATATCCATTTCACCTTGATGATAGTGATAGCTTTGTGGATTGAGCAAGTCACCCATCCACTAGCTACCATCCAAATCTTGATATCCCCCTTGTTAACCACAATCCTAAACTTGTTCTAGCACAACCATTCCTAAATCAAGACATGATCGACCAACTTTAACAACTTAGCCAACATGTATCTCACCTAACATTCCTTCTTGGCCCTTCATACATCAATCCAAATTCCAATACTTTGCAATCTAACCATCATACATCCACTACCCATAACGCCCCTGAGCTGAACAAATTAAAAATCATCTAACCCCATCACAAATTCTACTTCAATCCTGTTGGGTGAATATTTTGTCGACCAATTAACTGGTGAGCAAAATAGTTCTTATCACCACAACATAGGGAGATTGGTCGTCCAAAGTTGCGGGTTTACCACATCCAATGGGGACGAATCTCTCCTCTCATCAAGGAGAGGTTCCCTATTAAATATACGGAGGCTATATACTATATAAATAAGTAGAAAATAACACATGGGGGTAGAATAAAACATCCATCTCTCTTCTTTCAGAGATGATGCTCACAGACAAATGAGAATATCTTGGTGGAAACACTGAAGGCACTTCTCTTCTTTCAGAAGTGTTCTTGTAGGAAACAACAGGAGTTTCTTTCAGGTAGTAAAAGTAACCGGTGACAAAAGGGCACAGTAACCAGTAGGATGAAACAGAACACAAAGTTTTCACCTCAACTGCCCAAAGAGTGTAACACAAAGGATAATGGGGGCACAATGTCATCCCAGAATTCTCAACACAGAAAGAAAAGAAAAACACACGCTGAAAACAATTGTGAAAGCACAAAGTCTTCTCACAGTTGGTTTCAGGACACCTCCCTTATTACTTTCACTAATTTTGCTTGTCAAATTAAATAAACAAGAACACATTCAGGAGACAGACATAAGAATAATCTCTTAAAATGATACAAGCCAAAACAACACAAAGTCTGCAAACAACTTGCTTTTTCATTCAGATAAAATGAAATGAAATTACAATCTGAGCTCAAAGTCTCAGTATTCTTCTTTCAACTAGGCAGAGTTTCGCACCTGTAAAAATGAAAAGTCTCTCCTACTAATGAGAGAAATTACAAACTTATAGCAACTACGCAAGGCTTGGCATTCTTTCTCATGGGATGGCCTATGCTGCAGTCAACATTTTCAATGCGCCTTCAGTTTTGTCTGGAGGGACCATGCTGGGAACAATGTACTGCTATAACTATGGCGTGTCAATTCTTCTAATATGTCTCTTCTTAGTATGGAATGTCTGGTCCTTTTTTTGATATCTACGCAGCTGTCTAATTCGCCATTACTTTATGGAAGAAAAACAGGGTTGCGTACTTGATTTGGTGCGCTCAAAAGTCTAAGTCTACTTGATCCATTGTTCTACCTACTGGAAATAACTCTTTTGAAAATATTTCTGGTCCTTTGGTCTCACTCCTCTCTCCCATGTAGCAATTTGAGTCTTTGGGCTCTCTTTCCAGTCAGTCGCTTGATTCTTCTTTTAAATTCCGCGCTTTATTTGAATTTCCACAGATATTCCCTTTAAATTTGACGTCCACGGGACCGTCAATGGTCCCCCGCTGCTTGAACCATTTTGAACCTTGAACCCGTGAACCTATGAAAGTTCATTGGTTCATTGGTCTCTTTTGTTCCATCGCTTCTTGGTTCAACCGTTTCCCTGCTCTTTGGTTGAACCATCCGTTGAACCACCTGTTTGCTGCTTTTTTTCCTTGACTGAGGCCACCTTTGAACCTTTGAACCTATGAACCATTGAACTTTGAACTCTTTCGGTTCATTGGTTTCTTCTGTGTCTCACTCAATCATTGCTTTCTTTATCTTTCTAAGCTTTGGTTGAACCTTTGAACCTGTGAACTCATTGAAATTTTGGTTCAACGGTTCAATGGTTCAATCGGTTCATTTAGTTCATCCTTTGAAGCCCTTTTTGTCTAAGTCTTTGAAGGTTCTTTTCTGGGTCTTTGTTCAGCCTTTGGAATGTCTCGAAGGGAAGGTGTCCCTTAAGGGTTTTAAAACGGTCCTTTCTCTGTCGTCAAGTGCCCCCCGCAAGGGTACCTATCCTTCATAATTTTTCGGGCGGACTTCAGGGTTCAACTTCCCTGGTGGGTTCTTTGCTTCTTCGGCGGGCTTTTGGCTTTTGGGCTTTTTTCGTCGGGCAAGAACCCCGAAAGAATTCCTTCGAACAAAATGTTCGAAGGAAAGTCTCTGTTACTTAGCCATTTGTTCTTTTCCATTTATTCGGACTCTCTCCGAGTGAATTCTTTCGGACAAAAAGTCCGAAGGAATTTTGCCTTAAACATTTTTTCGAGAAAAATCTTCCCGAAAGAATTCTTTCGGTCTCTTTTACTTAGCCATTTTCCTGAGGGATTTCCAACTTTTGTCTGCTTTTGCTCACTGCCCTCCGTAAGGGCACTTGTCCTTCGGGGTCTTGGAAGACCCCTTTGAACTTTTCGATTGAAAAAATGGATAATGTTGAACCCATTTCTTTCTTGCAGAGTTCGTAGATGCCAAGTTCGTAGTTTTCTCTAACTTTGAAAGAGTTCGTAGACATCTAGCTTGCGGAGTCTGTAGAAACCATCTGTGAAGTTCATAGTTCCAAGCCTGCAGAGTCCGTAGATTCAAGCCTGCAGAGTCCGTAGATTTCTGAAAAAGCTTTGAAAAATGAAGACCCTGAATGCTCAAAACAATTTTTGAAAAGGGAAGAGGATTTTAGTCTATGTAGGGCCAAAATAATCCGTAGGTTGTCTCAAAAATGAGTGGCATTTTTTTGGGACAACAGCTGGCTCCAGTTGGAGAACTACCTTCAATTGGAAACTTAAAACACAGCTAAGGGGAGTAGAAACCAGAATCTCCAGTGCCTTGAAGTGTGCCATTGGGATATGGAGTCGCGCTACCCAAAAAGAAAGGCTCCAAAAAATGAAAACAAAATAACAAAATAGAAACACAAGACTATACAAATATACATATGTACAAGAGAACTCATTCGATACTTTAAGAGTTGAAGTGCTTCAGATGTTGCCCATTGTGAGGCAGAAAAAAGAGAGTGCCATCTTGATACTTCAACATGAAATTGTTTTTACCATTGCGCTGATGAATAGTAAAAGGGCCCCTCCACAGGGAATCAAACTTTTCATGCATCCCCTTTGGTTCTCTTCTCTTGTCCCATAGCAGGGCTTGATCTCCAATCTGGGAATCACGATTCTTTGCTTTCTGGTTGAAGAGCTTCTTCACTAGACCTTGATGGGCAGCAATTCGATCCACCACTGCGGTTCTCTGCTCCTCCAGCTTAGTCAGGCACATGATCCTCTTATCCAGGGTGCTTTCATACGTTTGATCTTCAATTGCTTTACCCAATTTTAGTGCCGACAACTCCAGGGTAATTGGTATTTCAGCATTGACTCCATAAAAAAGTTGAAAAGATGACATACCAATTGCTCTCTTTGACGTAATTCTATCTGCCCATAGAGCATTAACCAATGCCTTATGCCAAGTCCTTTGGTTGTCATCCACCAGCTTCTTGATGATAGTCACCAAGTTCTTATTGTTTGATTCAGCGTGTTTATTCCCTTGTAGAAAGTAATCAGAGGAGTGGGAGAGTGTGATTTCGTAGTGAAAACAAAATTGAGTAATCCCCTGGAAAGTGAAACATGCTGCATTGTCAGTGACAATCTTGGCTGGGACCCCAAACCTGGATATAATGTTCTCTTTGAAGAAATTGCATACTACTTCAGAAGTAACATGTTTGGTTTGAACTACTTCCACCCATTTGGTGAAGTAGTCTGTTGCCATGAGGACATAGTCATGTCCAGCACTTGATGATGGGTTTACAGCGCTAATAAAATCAATTTTCCATTGTTGGAATGGCTCCTCTATGATCACTGGTTCGAGGGGCAAGGCAACTAACTTGGGCCTCCCAACAAACTGCTGACATAGTTCACATCCCCTGACCCACTTGTATGTATCTTGAAAGAGAGTTGGCTAATAGTACCTGTCTCGTAGGATCTTATGGGCAGTCACAGGGGCAGAAAAATATCCTCCACAGGCTGAATTGTGGAAGGACTTCAGAAGTCGACTTTGTTGCTCCTTGTCTACACAGCAAAGAAACGTTCCATCAAGGCTCTTTTTGTATAGGCCGTTGTCTCAGAGAACAAAATTAACAGCTTTCAGCTTGATGGTTCTCCTTTCTTTATAAGATAGGTGAGCATGACACTCATCATAAGTAAGGAAATGAGCAATACCTGAATACCACTCATTTGTGGTGAAAACAAATAACTCTGTTGGTGTGTCATCCACTTCTAGTTCTTTATGCTCTGTTCCTCTTGGCTTGTTGTCAACGATTAGTTGGCATAGCCCCTTTCCACGCACCAGCTTTGTTGGCTTGATTACCAGATCGAACTCTTGGATCTTTGCAACCCAATTGCCTCTTTTCGTCCCAAACTCCTAAGTCAGTATGGATTTGATCGTGGTGTCAAGGACCAAGGCAGTTGTGTGTGATTCAAGATGTAGAAGCGGAAATGCTTCACTGCCTTTACCACTACAATGCATGCTTCTCTATGTTCGAGTACTTCAGCTCATGAGCTTTGAGAGGACAACTCATGAAGTAAATGAGGGATTCCATACATTTTTTTATTTTATTGAACCAAAATTGCTGAAAGCGTGTGTTTTGAGCATAACTGTATATGGTGAACTCTTTGTTATACTCTGGACAACTCAGAATTGGAGCATGGGCAATGGCAGTCTTGATATCCTCAAATGCCGACTTACCTTTTTCAATCCAGCTGAAGGTGGCTTTTCCCTTTATCATGTTTACAATGTGCCTAGTTTTCTCAACAAACTCGGAGATGAACCTCCGTAAAAAATTCACATTTTCAAAGAAAGAGTGAACAACAGTCTTGCTTGTGGACAATGTAAGCTCTTGGATAGACTTGACTCTGTCTGAGTCAATCTTTATGCCTCCTTTGGATACGTGTCTGAAAAGTTTTCCCTCTGTTACTACAAAAATTGACTTTTTGGGATTTAAAGAAATGTCATTATGGCGGTAACGTTCCAGCACTTGTTGCAAATGGCGCACATGATTTGGGCGATGCTTAGAGAAGACGGTCAAGTCATCAAGATAAACTACAATGAACTTATCCATCTCATCCTTGAAGTCAAGGTCCATTACTCTTTGAAAGGTGGCGCCAGCATTTATTATGCCAAAAGGCATCTTTTTATATGCAAACGTGCCCCAAGGTGTGGTGAAAGCAGTCTTATGCTGGTCTACTTCACCAACTTTAACCTGACTATATCTTGAAAAGCTATCTATCATTGATAACATCTTTGAACCCGTCACTATCTGTAGCTCTTGATCCATGATTGGCAAAGGATAATTATCCTTCAAGGATGCCTGATTCAAATTTTTAAAATCCACACAAAAGCGAATTTCACCATTCTTCTTCCTCATAGGCACTATATTGGCAATCCATGTGGAATGATGGATTGAGAAGATTATCTCGGCATTTAGCATTTTTTGTATTTCAGATAGAATAGTACATGATATTTTTGGATTATAATGCCTGGACTTTTCCCTTTAAGGTGTCAAATCAGCGTTGAGAGGAATGTCATGTCAAATTTTATCAAGCTGAAGTGATTTTAGGTCATCATAGGAGTACGCTAGGACGTCTATGTATTGATTGAGCAAAGTGGTGAACTTGAAACGTTCTTCAGGAGTACAACATTTTCCAATGTTCACCATCTTGAAGTTTTCCATGGTTCCCAGATTAACTTGATCAAACTCCTGAAAGGGGCTTGAATCCGTTTGCTGTTGTTTGATGAATCTATCATGCTTATCAAACAGCGTTTCAAGGGAGACTAGGGCTTTGGAAATCTTATTCTCTTTCAGTTGCAAGAACTCTTCAATTGTGCTTGAACTTGATTCGGGCGTTGATTCACGCTTTTGAAGTTCATTGCCTTCAAAATGCAGCCATTCAAAGTTGTCCCTTTGCTCCAGAAAGGCAATGATTTGGTTGTCATTGTTAAACACTTGCCAATAACTGGCATTGTCAGGAACACTTGGCCTAAAGACCAACTCAATAGTGTACTTGTCTCTTTTGAAATCTGGGTTGGGGATCAAGAGAGTAGCTGAAACACCCAGTGCATCTGCCCGGTCATTGAATTCTCTAAGAATGGCAGAGATGCTAAAAGCATCAAAGCTTTCAATTTGGTCTTCGACTAGATTATGGTAATGACGCAATCTTTCATTCTTGGTTTGATATAGGTTTCACACCTGACAAACCACTAGCTCGGCATCTCCTTTAGCATGAAGGAGCTTGACGCCTTTGTCTCGAGCAACCCTCAATCCAAGCAACAGAGACTCATATTCGGCTGTGTTATTCGTGTTGCTGAATTACAATTTATAAGATGAGGGAAAAATATCTCTTTGAGGAGATATTAACACAACCCTAGCTCTTGAAACAGTGGAGGAGCAGCTGCCATCAAATTCAAGAATCCATACCTCCTTTGATACTAGTTTTCTTTTGGATTCTTCTTCATTTGGAGGTGGAGATACTTCCACACTTGCATTGCGCTCTGCCAAATCTTCTGTTGTTCCAGCTGAATGCATTTCCAGGCTGTCACCTACAGGAGCTTCATCAGATGTCTCATGAACTCCATTTGTAGACAAAAAGTAGTTACCCATCCCTGAAGACTCAAACAGAGTTTGAGCTTCAGGCGCTGAGGTCTGGGTAACCACATATTTTGCTTCCTTCTTAGGGAGCAACCTCTTCATAACACCTTTGAATGGAATCCTCACCTCTGATAAATCCATGCTCAATTCACCACCAACATCCCTACAGAAATTCTGTCCAAAAAGGATGCCATAGAATGCAGGGACGTCGGTCACCAAGACAGTCATCTTAATTCTCTTTTCTGAGAACGTCGCAAATGCAAATTGGGTGTCCTTGATCTGCCCCATCAGTGGTACTTGCTTGTTTTCAATGGAGAAGCATCTACCAAAGGTTTTGGTCAGTGTAAGGCCAAGAGATTCAGCCACTTTAGCAGGCATGACATTGTCTGAAGCTCCAGAATCAATGTTGCAATTATTCAGCTGATGTCCATTTATCAACAATGAGACATAAAAAGGTTCAGTCTTACGAGGAGCAGCAAGCAGAGTAATGACAAGGTTGTTCTTGGGGGGTGCATGTGTCACTTTGAAAATTGCTTGTTCAACATGGACATTCTGGTTTTTAACACATTGAACCAGTCTGTTTAATTGCTCAGGATGGGACTGCAGAAATTCAAATTCAGACATTTGAATTTTGGTTTTCTTTATATGATCAATGATATCAAATGTCTGGAACAAGCTAGGAGCAGAGGATGGGAGTTCATCTTTTTAATTTTTGAAAGGGGGAGGATTGGACTGTGAATTTGAAGTAGAAGGCATAGGGGCATTTGGAGTACTTACCTTTCTCACAATCACCAGCTCCTTTGGCTGAAAAGGAAGAGTGGATCCCCGCTTAGCAATTGAAACTGCTGGTTGAGGTCACTCCTCTGCTTTCTCTTTATCAGCTTGTTGAGTTGATTGATTCTTGGACTGGGTGAATACAACATATGACCCCTCAGCTGCATTGCCTTCACTTCTAGATTCATCTTGATAGTTCAGGAAACCAATATGGGAGTCCCCAGCTAATTCTTTTTCATCCTCAGTGAAGAGATTAGCGTCATTTTCAAGATTCAACTCAAGCTAAAATGAGAAATTTGATTCAGCTTCAAGATATCCAACTGTTGAGTTGTTTGAAGGTGCTTCAAGGGCGAGGTTCCTCTGTGGATGAAGAAGGCGATTTTGCTGTCTTTGATTCCTGGCAGCATTGCCTTGGTACGTCTGATTCTGAAATGTCCTCATGGACATATCTATGTATGCAAGAGCAGATGACATCTCTTGCACCATTTGTTTTCTGAGAGCTAGCATTTTATTTGCTAGCTTTTGTACCATTGGGTCAGTGGTGACTGTAGGTGAGTATTCAAAAGATGAAGATGATTTACCTTTATTAGGGTCTCTCCTTATCTTTCTCGCCAAGATAAGGCCATCTTCTATCTCAGTAGCCAAGTCTTGAGCAGTATCAAGGTCATGTGTCTAGCCTGTCTCAACAAGAAACTCACTTCAGGCAGCTGTGAGTTGATGAAGAAACACTTGAGATTCTGAGGTGTTGACTGGGTGACCATGGGAATATTGTGCCTCAGCTTGTCGAACCTGGAAATGAAGTCCCTCATAGGTTCATAGGGCTCCTTCTTCATCTGTGTGAGTTGAGCCAGCAAGGCATGTGTATCTTCTGCAGGCTTGAACCTGGCTTCAAATTTGTCTTTAAGTGTATCTCAGTCGGTCACTGATCTAGCCTGCAGGTGGTAGAACTAGTCTGCAGCAGCGCCTTGTAGTGTCTCCACGAATAGCTTGACCGCTATGTCTTTGAATTCCACCCCTATTACGTCACAGGGTATGCTGAAAGCTGCAATGTGTTCATTAAAATAAACTTTCCCATCACCAAAGAATTTGGAGAATTTTTTTTTTGAACTGCGTGGAAGCTCATGCAGAGGTGGAGTTAAATTCAGTTGACCAAAAGAGTTACCCTAGGGGCCTTGAGCCATGATTGGATTATTGAAAGCAGAGATCACAAATCTGGGTGGAGAATGGATAGGCAAAGCTCTGCTAGCAGTAGAAAAATAAGCTCTGCCTTGTGTTGGTGACCTGGTAGGGCTAGGAGGAAGACTCCTAGTTCGTTGAAGGTGAGGTTGTGGAGGAAACAACTCAAAATTACTCTGCTGCACCAACTCAAAAGCAGGGTCAACAACACCTTGAGATTTTTAGCTTCTGGTATAACGTGGAGTTCCCAGATTGCAGAACAAAAATGGAAAAGAGCAGGATCTACTTCAGCTTGAAACTTGAGACTTCAAACTGTGCACTCTTCCCCAGCAGAGTCACCAAAAACTGTTGGGTGAATATTTTGTCGACCAACTAACTGGTGAGCAAAATAATTCCTATCACCACATCATAGGGAGATTGGTCGTCCAAAGTTACAGGTTTACCACATCCAATGGGGACGAATCTCTCCTCTTATCAAAGGGAGGTTCCCTATTAAATATACGGAGGCTATATACTATATAAATAATCAGAAAATAACACATGGGGGCAGAATAAAACATTCATCTCTCTTCTTTTAGAGATGACTCTCACAGACAAAGGAGAAAATTTTGGTAAAAACACTGAAGGCACTTCTCTTCTTTCAGAAGTGTTCTTGCAGAAAACAGCAAGTGTTTCTTTCAGGTAGTAAAAGTAACTGGTGACAAAAGGGCGCAGTAATCAGTATGATGAAATACAACACAAAGTTTCCACCTCAACTGCCCAAAGAGTATAACACAGGATAATGGGGGCACAAAGTTGTCCCATAATCTTCAACACAGAAAGAAAAGAAAAACACACGCTGAAAACAATTGTGAAAGCACAAAGTCTTCTCACAGTTGGCTTCATGACACCTCCCTTATTACTTTCACTAATTCTGCTTGTCAAATTAAATAAACAATAACACATTCAGGAGACAGACATAAGAATAATCTCCTAAAATGATACAAGCTAAAACAGCACAAAGTCTGCAAACAACTTGCTTTCTCATTCAGATAAAATGAAATGAAATTACAATCTGATCTCAAAGTCTCAGTATTTTTCTTTCAATTAGGCAGGGTTTCTCTCTTGTAAAAATGAAAAGTCTCTCCTACTAATGAGAGAAATTACAAACTTATAGCAACTACGCAAGGCTTGGCATTTTTTTCCATGGGACGGCCCATGCTGTAGTCAACATCTTCAATGCACCTTCAGTTTTGTCTGGAGGGACCATGTTGGGAACAGTGTATTGCCATAACTATGGCGTGCCCATTCTTCTAATATGTCTCTTCTTAGTATGGAATGTCTGGTCTTTTTTTTAATATTTGCGCAGCTGTCTAATTCGCCATTGCTTTATGGAAGAAAAATAGGCTTGCGTCCTTGATTTGGTGTGCTCAAAAGTCTAAGTCTACTTGATCCACTGTTCCACCTACTGAAAATAACTCTTTTGAAAATATTTTTGGTCCTTTGGTCTCACTCCTCTCTCCCCTGTAGCAATTTGAGTCTTCGAGCTCTCTTTTCAGTCAGTCGCTTCATTCTTCCTTTAAATTATGCACTTTATTTGAATTTTCACAGATATTCCCTTTAAATTTGACGTCCACGGGACCATCAGTGGTCCCCAGCTGCTTGAACCATGTTGAACCTTGAACCCGTGAACCTATGAAAGTTCATTGGTTTATTTGGTCTCTTTTGTTCCATCGCTTCCTGGTTCAACTGCTTCCCTGCTCCTTGGTTGAACCCTCCGTTGAACCACCTGTTTACTGCTTTTTTTCCTTGACTGAGGCCGCCTTTGAACCTTTGAAACTATGAACCATTGAACTTTGAACTCTTTCGGTTCAAGGTTCAATCGGTTCATTGGTTCATTCTGTGTCTCGCTCAATCGTTGCTTCCTTTATCTTTTTAAGCTTTGGTTGAACCTTTGAACCTGTGAACTCGTTGAACTTTTGGTTCAATGGTTCAATGGTTCAATCGGTTCATCCTTTGAAGCCCTTTTTGTCTAAGTCTTTGAAGGTTCCTTTCTGCATCTTTGTTCAGCGTTTGGAATGTCCCGAAGGGAAGGTGTCCCTTCGGGCTTTTAAAATGGTCCTTTCTCTGTCGTCAAGTGCCCCTCGCAAGGGTACCTATCCTTCTGGATTTTTTGGGCGAAATTTAGGCTTCAACTTTCCCGGTGGGTTCTTTGCTTCTTCGACAGGCTTTTGGCTTTCGGGCTTTTTCTGTCAAGCAAGAAGCCCGAAAGAATTCCTTCGGACAAAATGTCCGAAGGAAAGTTTCTGTTACTTAGCCATTTGTTTCTTTTCCATTTCTTCGGACTTTCTCTCCGAGTGAATTCCTTCGGACAAAAAGTCCGAAGGAATTTTGCCTTAAACATTTTTCCGAGAAAAATCTTCCCGAAAGAATTCTTTCGGTCTCTTCTACTTAGCCATTTTCCCGAGGGATTTCCAACTTCTATCCACTTTTGCTCACTGCCCTCCGCAAGGGCACTTGTCCTTCAGGCTCTTGGAAGACCCCTTTGAACTTCTCGATTGAAAAAATGGCTAAGTGTTGAACCCGTTTATTTCCTGCAGAGTCCGTAGATGCCAAGTTCATAGTTTTTTCTAACTTTGAAAGAGTCTGTAGACATCTATCTTGCGGAGTCCATAGAAACCATCTGTGAAGTTCATAGTTCCAACCCTGTAGAGTATGTAGATTCAAGCCTGCAGAGTCCGTAGATTTCTAAAAAAGCCTTGAAAAATGAAGACCCTGAATGCTCAGAACAATTTTTGAAAAGGGGAGAGAGGATTTTGGTCTGTGCAGGGCCAAAATAGTTCGTAGGTTGTCCCAAAAATGAGTGGCATTTTTTTGGGACAACAAATCCAACCCCTCAGCTACATCGACCCAATCATGTCCTACCATCACTACTCCAAGGACCATTGTTTACTCAAGAGTGGAGTGTTTCCACGTTTGAAAGTCAGCAAACATGGATATGCCAAGATCCCTTTTTAATGCATAATCAAACTCCATCCACTTCTGCTGACCAATCCTAAACGATCCTTGACCTAGCCATCTTTGATGAGCCAATGTTCGATGAACTATTACTTGACCATACACTCGCCCTTGGTGAACCTATTCTTGACCAACCCATCTTCAACCAATCACCTATTTGCGATGAACCCATCCTTGGTCAACTTATATTTGACCAACCCATTTTTGACTCACCACCCATCTTCGATGGACCACTAGTCTTTGACAAACCTATCTTTGACGAGTCCATCTTGGATCCATCACATGATCTACCTTCGCACATCGAAACCTCCATCACCCAACACCTCATGCCTCAAGTGACCAAGGTACTCATACACAATGCAAATCAAAATGCCTCCCATATGGACAGGGCCATCCTAAATAGCAAATCAACATCTTACCAATTTGGCATAATGTCATTTATCAGATATGGCATCCTCATAGACAAGGAAATAAAAAGCAACAATAACTCTTGGTTACATAACGACAACATTGTACCTTACTTCCAAAGCAAGAAGTATCCCATCGCAAACCACATTCACAAAAGTACAAACTACATAGGCATAGGGCTTGGTCTCCAGGAGCAAGGCATCATTAAACCTATCCAAATCAATGCAAACGAAGGATCTCACGGCATCGAATACAAACCAATTGCTGATCAATCCAAACATGTCACTAATACTCATGCCATTTATGAGGAAGCCTCATCCAACATCGAAACATGGTTCTCTCGTAGTCCCTATGAATATCATGTTGCCACCAACCCTTCCATCGACAACACTACTCTTTTTCACGATCTTGATATTCAATATCCCACACATGTCGATTAGGATCGATAAAATCACATATTGTTTGTTGGGTGAATATTTTGTCGACCAGCGAACTGGCGTTCAAAATAGTTCCTATCACCACAGCATAGGGAGATTAGTTGTCCAGATCTGCAGGTTTACTGCATCAACAGGGGACAAATCTCTCCTCTCATCAAGGGGAGGTTCCCTATTAAATATGTAGAGCTATATACAATATAAATAAGCAGAAAGTAAGACACAGGGGTGGGACAAACCATCCATCTCTCTTCTTTCAAAGATGATGCACACAGATAAAAGAGAAAACCCTAGCTATAAACGCTGAAGGCACTTCTCTTCTTTCAAAAGTGTCTTTACAGGAAATAGCAAGAGTTTCTTTCAGATAGTGAAATAAACAGTGATCAAAAGAGGGCGTAGGAATAAGAGGATGAAGCAGAACGCAAAGTTTCCACTTCAACTGCCCAAATAGTATATCACAAAGGATTATGGGGGCACAAAGTCACCCCAGAATCCTCAACACAAAAAAGAAAGAAAAACACAGACTGAAATCAATTGTGAGAGCTCAAAGTCTTCTCACGGTTGGTTTCAAGACACTTCTCTATTACATTCACTAATTCTGCTTACCAATTTAAATGAATAAGGACACCTTCAGAAGACAGACGATCTTCTAAAATGGCACAAGTTAGAACAGCGCAAAGTCTGTGAAAAACCTACTTTCTCATTCAGATAAAAATAGAAATGAAATTACAACCTGAGCTCAAAGTCTCAGTCTTCTTTCAAAATGCGTAGAGTTTCGCTCTTGTAAAAATGAAATTCCCTTTTACCAATGAGAGAAAATACAGACTTATAGCAAGTACCCAAGGATTGGCGCCTTTTTCCATGGGACAGCGCATGTTGCACTCAGCGTCTTAAAGGTGTCTCCAGTTTTGTTTGGAGAGACCATGCTGAGAACCGTGCGCTGCCATAACTATGGCGTGTCCCTTCATTTGATATATCTCCTCCTTAATATGGATCGTCTGGTCCTTTGCATATTTGTCTTTACTTCATGGAAGAAAACAGGGCACGTCATTGGTTTGGTGCACTCAGAAGTCTACTCGATCCACTGTTCCACCTACTGAAAATAACTCTTTCCTGTAGCAATTTTAAAACTTCGGGCTCTCTTTTCATTTAATCACTTGGTTCTTCATTTAAGTTTCGTGCTCTATTTGAATTTCCACGGATATTCCTTTACTTTAAATTTGACGTCTAAGGGGCCGTCAATGGTCGCCAGCTGCTCGAACCATGTTGAAACTTGAACCCGTTGAACCACTAAAAGTTCATCGGTTCATCGGTTCATTCTGTCTCTTTTGTTCTATCACTCCTTGGTTCAATCGCTTCTTCGCTCCTTGGTTGAACCATCCGTTGAACCATTTGCGTGCTGCTTTTTCTTTGACTGAGGCTGCCTTTGAACTTTTGAACCATGTTGAACCATTGAACTCTTATGGTTCAAAGTTCAATTGGTTCATTGGTTTATTCTGTGTCATGCTCAAACATTGCTTCATTTATCTTTCTAAGCTTTGGTTGAACCTTTGAACCTTGAACCCGTGAACCATTTGGTTCAACGGTTCAATGGTTCATTCGGTTCATCAGTTGAAGCCCCTTTTTGTCTAAGTCCGTGAAAGTTTTTTTTTGCACCTTTGTTCAGCGTTTGAAACATCCTAAAGGGAAGGTGTCCCTTCGGGCTTTTAAAACGGTCCTTCCTCTATCGCCAAGTGCCCCCCGCAAGGGTACTTGTCCTTCGGGCTTCAACTTCCTCGGCGGGTTCTTACTTCTTCTGCGGGCTTTTTTCGTCGGGCAAAAACCCTGAAAGAATTCCTTCGGACAAAATGTCTGAAAGAAAATTTCTATGACTTAGTCGTTTGTTCTTTTTTGTTTCTTTGGACCTTTCTCCGGGTGAATTCCTTCGGACAAAAAGTCCAAAGGAACTTTGCCTTAACATTTTTTCGAGAAAATCTTCTTGAGAGAATTCTTTCGGCCTCTTGGACTTAGCCATTTCCATCGGACAAAAAGTCTGAAAGAATTGTTCCTTTGGGCTTTTGAACAAATTCGAAGGAATTCTATCCTTTCTTTGACCTTCGAACCAATGTTGCCTACCCTCCGCAAGGGCACTTGCCTTTTTCGCTTTAGGGTAGCCCCTCAAACCTTTCGATTGAACCAACTTTGGTTCGACGATTCAATGGTTCAATCGGCTCATCCTTCGTTATTTGGCTAAGTCCTTTGTTCTTTTGCACCAAGCACATTGAACCAATTTGGTCATTGAACCCATTGAACCTTTGAACCAAAGTGGTTCAAAGTTCAATGGTTCAAGCCTTCGTCCTTTATCATTTGCCGATTGAACTCCTTTGATTGAACCGAGGCACTGAACCAATCCTGAAAACGACTTAAGTGTTATAAGCTTGTTCTTTTGATGGAATTCACCTGCAGAAGCTTTTGAACCTGTTGAACCTGCTAATTTCAAGCATGTTGAGTCTGTAGAAACATATCTGCAGAGTCTGTAGAAATCAACTTGTGAAGCCCGCAGAACTTGGCCTGCAGAGTCCGTAGATTTTCTTCCTGCAGAGTCCGTAGATTTTTGGAAAGCTTGAAAAAAAAGAGGAATTTGAAAGCTCAAAACAAATTTTGAGAAGGGAAGAGAGAAATTTTGGTCCTATAGGACCAAGATAGCTCATATGTTGTTCCAAAAATGAGTGACATTTTTAGGGACCAACAGTTGGCTCTAGTTGGGGAACTTCCTTCAGGTGAAAACTTGAAACACAGCTGAGGGGAGTAGAAACCAGAATATCCAGTGCCTTGAAGTGTGCCATTGGGCTATGGAGTCATGCTACCCAAAAAGAAAGGCTCCAAAAAAAAAAATGAAAAGCACAAAACAGAACTAAAGACTATACAAATGTACATATGTACAGGTGAACTTATCTGATACTTAAAGAATTGAAGTACTTTAGACGCTGCTTCTTATGAGACGAAGAAAAGGGGATGCTATCCTAATAAACCAGAAGGAAACCATTCTGTCCCCAAAAATGGTGACGGGCGAATGGAGCTCTCCACCAGGAAACCAATTTTTTGCGTCTTCCTCTTTGGTTTTTCTTCTTCTTGCCCCATGGCAGGACATGGTCTTCAAACTGAAAACCATAACTCCTTGCTCTCTTGGCGAAGGGATTATTTCACTAATTTTGAAGTACAACAGTATGGTCCACCACCGTAGCTTGTTGTTCTATTGGTTTAGTCCAGCACATATTTTAATTTTCAGCACCAAACTCCTGACAAACCATCAGCGCAGCATCTCCTTTGGTGTGAAGGAGTTTGACATCCTCATCCTGAGCAGTCTTTAATCCGAGCAACAGAGATCCACATCTAGCTGTGGAAGAATTGATGCCATCGGATTCCAAGATCCAAGCATCATCAGAAGCTAATCTTCTATCAGATTTCTCTTCATGGGAGATGGAAGATCCTTCTTGATTTGTACTGCGCCCTACAAATTTTTTTGATGCCTGATTTTGATCAAATCTTGGATTGCCAGCCACGAGACTTTGATCAGCTGAGACATGAGTATCCTCTGTGTTCAAGGAGTAATTACTCCTGCCTGAAGGCTCAAACAGAATTTGAGCAGCAGGGGTTGACATTTGGGTGACCACAATCTTTGCCTCAGACAGGTCCACACCTAGCTCTTCACCAATGTTTAATTGCTCAAGATTGGCTTGTATGGATTCAAACTCAATCATTTGAATTTCAAATTTCTTGACATGATCAATCATGTCAAATGATTGAGACGGACTTAGAAGAGAGAATGGGAGTTCATCCTTTTGGTTTTTGGGAGGGGGAGGACTGATCTGCAAAGTTGAAGTAGAAGGTGCAGAGATGTTTGATGTACTAACCTTCTTGGCAATCACTGGGTCCTTTGACTGGAAAGGTAGAGTGGTTCCCCGCTTAGCAATTGGAATTGCAGGCTGAGTTCGTTCCTCTGTTCTTTTTTTATCAGCTTGCTAGGATGACTGATTCTCGGACCTGGTGAATATTGCGTATGATCCTTCGACTGCTTCACCTTCACTTTTGGGTTCATTCTGAAAATTTAGGAAACCAATGTGGGAGTCGCCAGCTAATTCTTCTAGATCCTCCCTGAAGAGATCAATTCCATTTTTTTGGTCAAACTCAGGTTAGAAATAGGAAACATGTTCTGTTTTCAGATATCCGACTACTGAGTTGGTTGGAGGTGCTTCAAGGGTAAGGTTCCTCTGTGGGGGAGGAAGACGATTTGGTTGCCCTTGACTTCTAGTAGTGTTGCCTTGATATGACTGATTAGAGAATGTCCTCCTTGGTATATCTTTATATAGAAGAGCAGAAGACATACCTTGTGCCATTTGCCTTTTCAAGGCTAGCAATTCATTTGCTAGCTTTTGTACCATTGGGTTAGTGGTGACTGTGGGTGAGTATTTAGAAGATGAAGAGGGTTTAGATATGTTAGGATCTCTCCTTATCTTTTCTGCCAAGATAAGGTCATCTTCTAGCTCAGTAGCCAAGTCTTGAGCAGCCTCAAGGTCTATGTGTCTAGCCCGTCTTAACAAAAAACTCACTTCAGGCAGCTGTGAGTTGAAGAAACACATGAGATTCTGAGGTGTCGGCTAGGCTACCATAGGAATCTTGTGCCTCAGCTTATTGAACTTGGAAATAAAATCTCTCATAGGCTCATGAGGTTTTTTCTTCATCTGAGTGAGCTGGGCTAGCAAAGCATGTGCATCCTCTGCAGGGTTGAACCTGGATTCAAACTTGGCTTTGAGTGTATTCCAGTCAGTCACTGATCCAGCTTGCAGATGGTAGAACCAGTCTGCAGCAGCACCTTGTAGTGTCTCCGCGAATAACCTGACTGCTATGTCTTCAAATTCCACCCTTATTACGCCACAGGGTATGCTGAAAGCTACAATGTGTTCATCAGCATGAACTTTTCCATCACCAAAAAATTTGGAAAAATTATTTCTTGAACTGCGTGGAAGTTCATGTAGATGTGGAGTCAAGTTGAGTGGGCCAAAAGAGTTACCACAGAGGCCTCAAACTACCATGATTTAATTATGAAAAATAGGAATAAAAAATCTGTGTGGAGTGGCCAGATTGCAGAACAAAAATAAAAAAGAACTAGCCTTGCTTCAGCTTGAGGCTTGAGGCTTCAAACTGCGCATTCTTTCCCAGCAGCTCTGGTTTTGCAGACTAGATAAAATAACGAAAGATGGAGGAAATGGTAAGGCTATAAATGGATAATGGGTAAGACAGAACGGAGTCGCCAGAGTCTGTAATAGATAAGGGTTATAATGATTATGGGTAAGACACAGGGGATGTTTCAATCTAAAATTTGGGGTTTCAAATTGCACAAAATTACTGTCCCCAGCATAGTCGCCAAAAACTGTTGGGTGAATATTTTGTCGACCAGCTAACTGGCATTCAAAATAGTTCCTATCACCACAACATAGGGAGATTGGTCATCCAGATGTGCAGGTTTACTGCATCAACATGGGACAAATCTCTCCTCTCATCAAGGGGAGGTTCCCTATTAAATATGCAGAGCTATATACAATATAAATAAGCAAAAAGTAAGACACATGGGTGGGACAAACCATCCATCTGTCTTCTTTCAGAGATGATGCACATAGACAAAGAAAAAAATCTTGGCTATAAATGCTGAAGGCACTTCTCTTCTTTCAGAAGTGTCCTTACAAAAAATAGCAGGAGTTTCTTTTAGATAGTGAAATAACCAGTGATCAAAATGGGCATAGGAACAACAAGATGAAGCAGAACACAAAGTTTCCATCTCAACTGCCCAAAGAGTATATCACAAAGGATTATGGGGGCACAAAGTCACCCCAGAATCCTCAACACAAAAAGGAAAGAAAAACACAGACTGAAATCAATTGTGGGAGCTCAAAGTCTTCTCACGGTTGGTTTCAGGACACTTCCCTATTACATTCACTAATTTTGCTTACCAATTTAAACAAATAAAGAGACTTTCAGAAGACAGACGATCTTCTAAAATGGCATAAGTTAGAACAGCGCAAAGTCTGTGAAAAACCTGCTTTCTCATTCAGATAAAAATAGAAATGAAACTACAACCTAAGCTCGAAGTCTCAGTCTTCTTTCAAAATGGGCAGAGTTTCGCTCTTGTAAAAATGAAAGTCCCTCTTACCAACGAGAGAAAATACAAACTTATAGCAACTACCCAAGGATTGGCACTTTTTTCCATGGGACGGCCCATGCTGCAGTCAACGTCTTCAATGCGTCTCCAATTTTGTCTGGAGAGACCATGTTGAGAACTGTACGCTGCCATAACTATGGTGTGTCCCTTCATTTGATATGTCTCCTCCTTAATATGGACCGTCTGGTCCTTTGCATATTTGTCTTTACTTCATGAAAGAAAACAGGCCGCGTCCTTGGTTTGGTGCGCTCAGAAGTCTACTCGATCCACTATTCCACCTACTGGAAATAACTCTTTCGAAGACATTTCTGGTCCTTTGCATTGATCTTCTCTTTCCTGTAACAATTTTAAATCTTCGAGCTCTCTTTTCATTTAATCGCTTGGTTCTTCCTTTAAGTTTCACGCTCTATTTAAATTTCCATAGATATTCCCTTACTTTAAATTTGACATCTGAGGGGCCATCAATGGTCGCCAGCTGCTCGAATCATGTTGAACCTTGAACTTGTTGAACCACTGAAAGTTCATCGGTTCATTAGTTCATTCTGTCTCTTTTGTTCTATCGCTCCTTGGTTCAATCGCTTCTTTGCTCATTGGTTGAAACATCCGTTGAACCATTTGCGTGCCGCTTTTTCTTTGACTAAGGCCGCCTTTGAACTTTTGAACCATGTTGAACCATTGAACTCTTTCAGTTCAAAGTTCAATCGGTTCATTGGTTTATTCTGTGTCATGCTCAAACACTGCTTGCTTTATCTTTCTAAGCTCTGGTTGAACCTTGAACGGTTCGTTCGGTTCATCAGTTGAAGCCCCTTTTTGTCTAAGTCTGTGAAAGTTCTTTTATGCGCCGTTGTTCAACATTTAGAACGTCCTGAAGGGAAGGTGTCCCTTCGGGCTTTTAAAACGGTCCTTCATCTGTCGCCAAGTGCCCCCCGCAAGGGTACTTGTCCTTCGGGCTTCAACTTCCCCGGCGGGTTCTTACTTCTTCTGCATGCTTTTTTCGTCGGGCAAAAAGCTCGAAAGAACTCCTTCGGACAAAATGTCCGAAGGAAAGTTTCTGTGACTTGGTCGTTTGTTCTTTTTTGTTTTTTCGGACTTTTCTCCGAGTGAATTCCTTCGGACAAAAAGTCCGAAGGAACTTTGCCTTAACATTTTTTTAAGAAAATCTTCCTGAGAGAATTCTTTCGGCCTCTTGGACTTATCCATTTCCATCCGACAAAAAGTCTGAAATAATTGTTCCTTTGGGCCTTAGAACAAATCTGAAGGAATTTTGTCCTTTCTTTGACCTTCGAACCAATGTTGTCTGCCCTCCGCAAGGGCACTTGCCTTTTTTGGTTTGGGGCAGCCCCTTGAACCTTTCGATTGAACCAACCGATTGAACCAACTTTGGTTCAACGGTTCAATGGTTCAATCGGCTCATCCTTCGTTATTTGGCTAAGTCCTTTGTTCTTTTGCACCAAGCAAATTGAACCAACTTGGTCATTGAACCCATTGAACCTTTGAACCAAAGTGGTTCAAAGTTCAATGGTTCAAGCCTTCGTCCTTTTTCATTTGCCGATTGAACTCCTTTGATTGAACTGAGGCGCTAAACCAATCCTGGAAACGACTTAAGTGTTAGAAGTTTGTTCTTTTCACTGAATTCGCCTACAGAAGCTTTTGAACCTGTTGAACCTGCTAATTTCAAGCATGTTGAGTCTGTAGAAACATATCTGCAGAGTCCGTAGAAATCAACCTGTGAAGCCCGCAGAACTTGGCCTGCAGAGTTCGTAGATTTTTGGAAAGCTTGAAAAAAAAGAGGAATTTGAAAGCTTAGAACAAATTTTGAGAAGGGAAGAGAGAAATTTTGGTCCTGTAGGACCAATATAGCTCATATGTTGTTCCGAAAACGAGTGACATTTTTGGGGACCAACACTGTCAACATTCTTTCATAACAATCAACTAATTATAGAATTTATGATTGATGTCCTATCAAAAGATCATACAACAGGGTTAAAATCTAGCCTCGATACCTCAACATATTTTGGGGAACAACAAACGTTCATAAATCAAAATCAATATCAAAATCTAGCAAATTAAAATAAAAACCCAACGTCCCTTAGTGAAAACCTCCTTGAGGCACTATTGGACAATTAAAATCAAAATCATAATCAAGAAGATTTGTCCCTCGATGAAAACCTTTCGAAGGCGCCAATGGATGGAGAGCTCAATCAAGAAGTCAATCTCCCACCTGCGTCAACATAGTCGCAAGACAACTCCACATTATTTATTATAGACACCATCGATACAATAGAAAATCTCACAATCATCCAACTTGCGGTTACTGCCAGTCTTGTAGAATGTGATATTTTTGGTCCCAATCCCCCTTCGCATCACAATCACACCATTCTTCCAAACCCTTCACACACTCAACTAAAATATTTCATCGAACACACCTTTTGCTTCACCCTCCTTGGCAACACCCTCTATCGTAGGGGTTATGACATTACCTGATAAATTTGGAAGAAGCCAACTTAGAAATCAACGAAATCACTGAAGACATTTTTGGAGCGCATACTTAAATAATCCAATGCTGTTGCAAAATGAAAAATAAAAAATAAATAAAAATAATAAATAATAAAAAATAAAGTAAAAAAATCAAAAATCAAAAGAGAGAAATAATCATCCATAGGTGAAAACCATTTTCATGGCACCTAGGGCAAGTACCCAGGTGAAAACTAGATTTCTGGCATCATATGTAAAAATATGTTGTCTACAAGTACCCTACATTGGGGTAAATCGCTTCATCCATCCATTGACGTCCTAACATCCTATATCCATTTGTTGATACCCTGATTCATCTCCATATCCATCCCATCATGCTCATCCTTCTGCGCATTTTGACCTTCACAAGGTAGTGGAAAAAGTCTTGAGACCTATTCGGGAAACATCTTGGCACATCTCAGAATGACGATTCAATGACTGGACACATCATTCTTATGTGACAATGGTCCTTGGATCCATCACCACCATCATTGTGATCTTCATCACCATCCATACCCATCCCTAATCCACCCCTAATCCTCTCATTTCCATCCCTAATCAATCCTTCATTGTGCCTCGTCACCCCTTATCACTTCCTAGACATCATCCTGACTCCTTGCCATCCACTACCACTCCCATCCCTACCGCTAGAACTTGTTTTCCTTTTGTTAGCAGCGCTTGTACATACATAAATCCAAAAACATATAAAAACTCTGTAAAATCTTTTAAAAAAATAAAAAACAAAAAAATGTTTTTGGATTTTGTGACTTTATATCTCTTTTTGGGTTTTTTTGGGAGTTATAAGAGATAAAGTCACATAATCATAAAATCTAAAAAACAAAAAGAGAAATAAAGTCACAAAATCCAATAACATTTGTGTTGTCCATCCTCAACCTCAAATCCTTGATCACTTTTGCACCATCATTCCAGCGTTCATGAGATATATTATTCGCAATCCAATCCCCTTGCATATATCGTTGCCTAGGGAACCATCCAATTATCTGTATGATTGAGCCTTCACACATGAATTTTGACTTGATTAGTGATGATGATTGTTACACCCCTAACCTTATGAGTAATAAGGTTATGGAATGGAGATCATAACCTTTATCTTTCATTGATTAATTCTTGATAATTAAGCTGACATAATTGGAATGAATGGGTGTGACCCTTCCCTATTATGGGTGCGACTCTTTTGAATTATGGTTATATATATTATGGAGCATGGCTATCCATAATCATCATAAGTTTCATTATTGAATTCATTTTTTCATTTATTTTAATTATTGGAGGTTTTTCCTTTGAAGTGGATTATATTTGAATGTTATTTCTTTTATTATAAATAAATATCATAACAAGTGGTATCAAATCATCGATTTTGGCATAGATTTTTGTTTTCGCTATATATCTCGCAAACCATTTCAAAAAAGTTTGCAATATTTTTTCCCAGAGTTGGATAATCATATAAGGAGCCCATAGTAAAAAAATGGAGATTTGAAGTTCTGTTTTGAAGAAGTTATTACATTGTTACTATTTTTCATAAAATTGCTCCACAATCCGTAATTTTAGGATTTTTTTTGATTTGTTTATATTTTCAGAAATCTCATAAAATTTCAATCAGGGTCATTTCTTTGTATTTTGAGTTTCAATGTATTTTACATTCTAAATTTTGTTGGTCAAAGATGGTCAACAATGGAACATATGCTCCTAATACAACACATGTTTTAATTGTTTATAGTTACCACTCGCTCTGGATACTTTCCTCCAAGAATTGAGAACAAATCTAGAGCCATAAACAAAACCAAATCTATAGCCATGTCTTTTCTTCAACCACTGATCTCAAGGATTCCCTTTTTTGTCCACCACCTAAAATTAAAGGAAACATACATGAGGGATGTGAAACAATGGTCAGTTTTATTAAGGATAATTTGTTTGCCCCAGTTGCAACATAATTGAATGAGGGTTTAGACAATTTTAAACATGATCTAATGTTTGAATTCAAGTCCCTAATTAATCCACATCCTATAGTCACTCATACACAACCAAACCATCTTGGAGGTCACAATAAAGCAAACATAGGACAATAGTTCCAAGGGCCAAAATTACACCTACCAAAGATGGGCATCCAAAAGTTTAATGGTATGGATGTAACCTCCTAGACAAGTCTCATGGAACAATATTTTAAGCTTCACAATATACCAGAGAATGCAAAGGTTGACATAGCTTCACTATATCTAGAATGTGAACCTTATCAATGGTACCAGTGGATGATGAGTGGCAAGAAAGGGCAAGGGCTTAGTTTGGATGAATTTATTAAGGACTTAGTAGCACACTATGAACATCCATGGAAGGGAAGTTATTTCACCCAACTAACAAAATTGAAACAAATTGGATCCGTAGCGAAATATAATGCAGAGCATATGAGATTGGCAATCCAAACTTCGAAAGCAACACCTTATCAGAGACTACAATTTTACATCAATGGACTAAATGAACAAATTAAACATGATGTTGATTTGTTAGAACCATGTACAGTTAGGAAAGAAATGCAATAAGCACTACACATTGACCAACGAAACTCTGCCACCAAGAGATTCACGCAAGGTCAAACTTCAAGATGGAGAGATAGAAATGTGACTAATATTGTTGATAGAAATATGGTCAACTCTTTTAACTCAAGGCAAATTACCAAGCTATCTCCTCAATAGGAGGCGGAAAAAGGAGAAAAGGGCCTAAGCTGGCATTGTGACAGTAAATGGTCTAGAGGACATAAGTGTGTCAATGGTGAGAAAAGACTAATGATTATTGAGAATGAGGTTTTGGGGGAAGACGAATTAACTACATAGGAACCAAAAATAGAATAAGAGCATGTAAATTATGAGGAAAAAAGTGACAATTTTAGTCAATAAAGGGAGTACCCATAAATTCATTGACAGAAAATTAGCTAATGAGCTCAATTGCTTTGTGTATCCAGTCTCTAATTTTCAAGTCATGATTGCCGATGGGAATCAACTCTCTTGTGGGGTTAAATGTCATCATATCAAGCTCTCAATGGGGGACTATCAACTAGATTTATAAATGTTTGTCATACTGATTGGGGGAGCAAATGTAGTTTTGGGAGTGTAATGGCTTAAACAACTGGGAATAGTGTCTTTCAATTTTCAAGACTTATTCATGGTTTTCAATATAAACAGAAAAAATCAAACTTAATGGGTTAAAATACCCACCAAGCCAAATTATTAGCTCTCATAGGATGGAAAAGTTACTTAAGAAAGGATCTTATGGCATAGTGGCACAACTACATTTCTTGGAAGCACATGATGTAGAAAATCAGGGATCGCCAAATCTTCAAACAATTACTCAACAACATCAAAAAATCTTTCAAGAACTAAAGGGCCTACCTCTAATTAGAGATCATGATCATGCAATTTAATTGAGTCCAGGAAGTATCCATCCTAACATTAGACCTTACCACTCCCCTATGAACAAAACTCAAAAATTGAAAATTTGGTGAAGGAAATGCTAGACACAGGTATTGTTCTTCCTAGTAAAAGTGATTATTCATCACCAATGGTTATGGTTAAAAAGGATGAGTCACGGAGAATGTGTCCAGATTACAGGAAACTCAATAAGATCACTTTGAAAGATAAGTTTCCTATCCCTGTCATTGATGAATTATTAGATGAATTGAATG
This sequence comes from Torreya grandis, assembly GCA_037957365.1. Lineage (NCBI taxonomy): Eukaryota > Viridiplantae > Streptophyta > Pinopsida > Cupressales > Taxaceae > Torreya > Torreya grandis. The sequence goes on from JARHVA010000075.1 coordinate 908,851, forward strand.
GTGTTGTTTTCTTTACTAAGTTAGATTTGTGTTCGAAGTATCATCAATTTTGGGTAAAGGAAGATGTACATAAGACTACATTCAAGACACACGAGGATCACTATGAATTCTTAGTTATGACATTTGGTCTCACTAATGCTCCATCTACTTTTTAGAGCCTCATAAATTCAATTTTCCGTCCATTTCTTCGTAAATTTGTATTGATGTTATTTGATGACATATTGATCTATTGTAAAAAAATGGGAAGAACATTTTCAACATGTAGAAAATTCTATTAAAGGAATGGGAAGGACATCAACTTTATGCAAATAAATATAAATGTGCTTTTGGAGTGAAGGAAGTGGAGTACTTAGGACATGTGGTGTCACATGGTGTTAAAGTGGACCCTAAAAAGATTGTAGTTGTCAAAGATTGGCCAAAACCTAAAAATATCAAAGGTTTAAGAGGATTCTTGGCTCTAACACGCTACTACAGAAGATTTGTTCACAATTATGCTTACATAGTAGTGCCCTTAACAACATTATTGAAGAAGGATTCATTTTCAAGGTTAAATTTAGCCACCCAAGCATTTCAACAATTGAAAGAAGCTCTTACTTCCACGCCTATGCTAGCTACCCCAAAATTCTCTAAGACATTTGTGGTAAAATGTGATGCTTCTAGCCATGGCATTAGGCCAATACTAATGCAAGAAGGGCATCCCTTAGCATTTGAGAGTCGACAATTAAAAGGAAAGAACTTGGTAAGGCCCACATATGAGAAAGAATTGTTAGTAATCATTCACGTAGTTAAACATTGGTGTCAATATCTCATGGGAAGGCATTTCAAAGTTAAGACAAATCATGAGAGTCTAAAGCATTCTTTTGGAGCAATGACTATCTTCAGAGGAGCAACATAAATGGGTCACAAAGATGCTAGGATATGACTTTGATATTATTTACAAAAAATGAAAGGAGAATATTGTAGTTGATGCACTTTCTCAACAGGAAGTAGAGGAAGCAAAACTTTATGATATTTATTTATTATAACCTGAATGGGTAGAAACAACACAGATAGAGTGCAACAAGACACTCCAGCCAGGAAACTCATACAATAATTACAAGAGAACCCATCTTCTGTAGATAAGTATGTTTGGAAAGGAGACTCATCATGGTAAAAAGACAAACTCTTTTTGTGTAAAAATTCAGAATTAAAAGCTAGTATCTTGTCTCAAATGCATGACTCACCCATCAAAGGATATTCTGGGTTCTTAAAGACTTATCACCATATAAAGGAGGATTTTGTTTGGGAAGGCCTTAAGGGGGATGTACATAAATTTGTGGCAGAATGTTTGATATGTCAACAAAAAAAAAGGAGAAACGATTAAGACACCAGGTCTCTTAAAACCATTAGCCATTCCAACACAACATTGGGAAGAAATATCAATGGACTTCATTATAGGCTTACCTAAATCAAATGACATGGACGTGATATTAGTGGTTGTGGATCGACTCACCAAGTATGTGCATTTTTGTGAGTTTTCTCATCCATTTCAAGATAGTACTATGGTAGAAGTATTCATGGGAAAGGTACAAAAACTCCATGGCATTCCTAAAATAACTATGAGTGATCGTGATCCTACCATCACTAGCATATTTTGGACCAAACTATTTTTCGCGTGGGGCACAAAACTTGCCCATAGTTCATCTTATCATCCACAATCAGATGGCCAAACTGAAATTATGAATAAATGTCTCGAAGGATACCTACATTGTTTTACCTTAGAAACACAAGCACAATGGTCCAAGTGGATTTCATAGGTAGAATGGTAGTATAACATTTTAGTTCACATAAAGACAAAGATGACACCATTTGAGGCTCTTTATGGCTAACCCCCGCCTTCTACTACATATTATTTGTAGGGTCATTCCAAAGCCCATGTGGTCGAGGATCATCTTCAATACCAGCAAAAAGTGCTTCAAGTTCTTAAGGAGAATTTGGTTGTGGCTCAAAATAGGATGAAAAAACAAGTTGATCAGCACTGTAGTGAGAGGAATTATGTGGAAGGAGATTGGGTGTTCCTTCGCTTGCAACCCTATAAACAACAGTCACTTAAACAACATAAGAACATCAAGCTTGCATCAAAAGTTTATGGGCCCTAAAAGGTTCTGCATTGCATCAGAAGTGTCACTTATAAGTTAGAACTTCCATCTTCCGAAATTCATCCTATCTTTCATGTTTCATGCTTGAAGAAAGTAATTGGTTCCAAGCTTCCGGCCTAGTCTGAGTTGCCTGAGTTAGATGAAGAGGGAAAGTTCATTATGGTCCCTGAGACTGTTATAGAGACGCAACTAAAAAAATTACGTAACCGAGCCATTTCTGAATTTCTCATCAAATGGAAGAGTCTACCCATTGAAGATGCAACATGGGAGGATGAACAATTCATGCAACAACATCATGAGTTGTTAAGCATTAAGGGCAATGCTTTTCTGAAGGAGAAGGGCATGTTACACCTCTAACCTTATAAGTACTAAGGTTATGGAATGCAGATCATAACCTTTATCTTTAATTTATTAATTATTAATAGTTAGGCCAATATAATTGGAATGAATATGTATAACCCTTCCCTATTATGGGTGTGACTTCCCAATTATGAGTATATATATTGTGGAGCATGGCTCTCCATAATCATCATAAGTTTCATTATTAATTTCATTTCCTCATGTATTTTGATTATTGGAGGTTTCCCTCTCGAAGTGGATTATATTTGAATGTTATTTTTGTAATTATAAAGAAATATCCTAACAATGATTTGTGTTGATTTTGTTTTCAAGTTTGTGTGTGTTTGTTTGCTTGTTTGTCTGTTTTTTATTTGCATGTTTTGTCTCTACATCAGTCTAACGACATATGTCAAAAATGACATCATAGCTTTCCCATATCATGGTGCATCCTATCGTATATATAAAAAATAAGGTTGCTCAAACAATCGGAACCACACGTAAGACTAATGGCATGTCCTTATCATTATCTCTCACCATCAACATCTGCGACATCATTTCTTCTAACGAACTACCCATCAACTAATCATCCATATCTAACAATCATCCTTGCAGCTTAAGTGTGCAGACATCAATTTGCCACTTTCTCTATTTTATGGATAACGTAACCGTTGTCTCCATAACTCTCTTCTTGAAAACTCATATCATTTTTTTACAAGATTGACCTCCTTTCTCCTCTAGATGAAGAGTTGTCTCCTCTAAGTTTTGCATCCTTTTTTACAGTTTAACAAACCCTCTTATTTTATTTTATTTTTTCCCTCCCTATCAATTTGTCTACGACATTGTCCTTTTATTAGCTCCCTATCCACAAATAAACAAAATAACATTGACCCTCCCCTTTATTGGTTTTAATGTTTGTGCTTTTGGTGGTGCAACCCTGACTCAACTTGTGTTGGGTTTGCGGTACACTATTTTTTTTAATTACAAAAATATCTATTAATTTTAGGAAATTATTTTAAAAAGTAAGTTAATTTGGTAAAATTTAGAAATTGCGGAAATCATGGAAAATTAATAAGAAAAAATGGGAAAATTAGTAAGGGGTTAGGGTAATTTGGGGAAATTGGGGGAGTTTGGAGAAATTAGGAAATTATGAAGGGAAAGGAAATTGAGAAATTGGGAAATTAAGTTTACTTATCCTTGGGGAAAGGATAAGTTAGGAAAATTGAAGAAATTTGGAAATTTTGTGGAAATTGAATTTTTTTAGAAAATTAGGGAAATCAATAAAGATAATTTGAGAAATTCAGTAAAGGGATTAGGGTAATTTTTGAAAATTGGGGTTAGAAAAATTTGAGGAAATTGAAAAAATTAGTAATGGATTAGGGTAGTTTGGAGAAATTAGTAAGGGAATTAAACTAATTTAGAAAAATTGGGAAAAATTAGTAAATAAAATTGGAAAAATTAATAAGGAAATTAAGATAATTTGAACAAATTAGTAAGAAAATTTTGGAGAAATTGGAGAAATTTACTAAAATTGGAGGAATTAGATAAATTGGTAAGGAATTAGGTTAATTTGCAAAGGGGGGAAATGAGCTAGTTAATTAGAAAAAAAAGATGTTATTTAAGTGATATTAATATATTAATACATTTTTTTCAATATTGTTAGATAGTTTTTAATTTTCATACAATACTACAAATGTGGTTTTCATCCAATTAAGGCGAATGTCATTGTATACCTTACCATTGTTCTTCAAGGAATTCAGTGCATGATTGTCTTGCTCTAAGAAAACACTTGTTAATATGATATGTGATATAAACTGATAGAGGATGTGATGTCAATGACCCTAAATATTGATGTCTTTGAGGGAGATTATATGTTTCAACATGTTTATTTATTGCTCTAGTTGATCTTGTATGTCGTTGTCACTATACAAAAGGTTTAGATATTTGACCTTGTCATCTGTGTGGTTGTGATGGTGTGTGTGGTGAATTTATAATTTGGCTCGCATCATCGTTATCATGAAGAGGAAGTGACAATGTGCGACAAAAATAACATTCCTTTAGTTTTTTAATGAATTTCATCATATTCATTCATTGTAAAAAAAATATTATATTACGAAATGAATTATATTTTACATATTAAGTAAATTCAATTTCAATATCTATATATTGTAAAATTAAAAATAAATAATAATTAAATGTGTTTGAAAATATATTGCAAAATATAAAAAAATACATCTAAATCATATATTACAAAAAATTATATATTTTTTTTACAAAATACATCATTACTAATCAATGTCAAGTACATTTTATTTTTTCCTCAAAAATGTTGGGTTTCTTCTTTTTTGAACAGATAATCAATAAGAAGTTGTTCACTATCACTTATATTGACAATCACTTTAATCGTAGCATATTGAGGCAAAAATTGAGGCATATTATCTTTATCATTAACACAATCTATGTATTGACAATTAGGGGAAGTCAAATTTTTGCAACAATGTGTTTTATTAATAAAACCTACAATATTTTTTAATGCATTGGGACGAACATCAATGTATGTGCAATTCAATTGGTTTCTCTCTTTACTTCCCTAAAAATGGATCTAATTTTAGGATTCGAAACGTTGGACGATAAAAATGTTACGTAGTTGATCCTAGATCAACACTGTCAATGTGTATACCATCGTGCATTGTGTAGGTATGTTTTGGGTTAGAACGAAGTTGATCTTCCATAGGTGTTTTATTTAAACAAATAACATATACAAAAATATTAAATTTGTACTTGACCAATTTATTACAATCTACAAAGTTATACATCGAGTCATAAAAAGGTAAAATTAGGATTCCTAACTAAAATGGAGTAACAAACCCAACATTGATTGTAGTCAAAGTGAAGAGGTCAAAACTTGCATCTTGGAGCGAATAACATGTGAATCATATATTCTCTCCCCCAAAATGTAAATACCTCTTAAGAGGGTGGATGGATTCGCTAAAATCATAAAACTTAATAAAAATTTAAGTTAAAAAAATAATCTTAAGAGTATTTTTGAAAGATAAATGTGAGCATGAAAGTGACCATAATGTTAAAAAAAGGCGGTGGGGGTGAGGGCGAGGGCATGGTTGGAATAAGAAGGGATGGATGTTGTTTTTCATTTAATTTTATTTATGTTTTACATTATTTTTTCAATTTTATGATTTTGGGTATTTGTTTATTTAGGGTTAATGCAAGGTGTGTTTTTAAGCTTTAGCCATTATTATGCTATGTAGGAATAATTTTAAAGGTATTGTTTAATCTCTAATTTATATCCCTGGTGTAGATTTTTAATAATTTTTTATGTTGTGCTTTTTCAATAGGATTTGTCATTTCATGTTTTTGGGGATCAAGTAAGAGCTCTTGTTAGCCCTTCACCACTCTTCATGTTGCATCTCGATTTTTTGCTAAACAAACTATTTGACTATTCATGGATATTTATAATGGACACATTTGATATTGGTTATATTTCTGACTAAGCTTGAAATATATGTTATTATGGGATATATGATATTACTTAGATACATGATGGTACATGTTGCTTTACTATGAGTTAGTTATAGTGTATGTGTTTATATTTTGAATATATTGATGTGTTGTTTTGGTTATATTTTATGCTATATGTTTATCATATTGATATGATCTAACTAATTATGTGTTGTGAGGTTGACGTAGGATAACTCATCCCCCAAAGTGTATTGAAGGGAGACCATCATTAGAGAGGGTGCCATAGATGGAGAAGTCAGAGATTGATAGAGAACTGACAAGAACCTTGCACACACCACAATAGTTAGCACATGGTAGAATGAATTAAAAAATAATAGTTTACACATGGTGTATTTATTTCTACTTGCTTTGGAGTGTTGATTTCTATGGTTTGCCAATATAAGTTAAATATCGTAATAAATTTTTTTTTCATATTTGACACATTTTATCATTAATGCTGATAGAAATATTATTAACATAATTAAATTTAGAAATCCGGATATTGGTTGTCAAAATTGTCATAAAAATTTGTGATAATAAGTGTTGTTAATTAAATTATTAAATTATTGATTTTCTCTATTTATTGTTGAAATAAATGAAAAGTAATAATTATCGTAAAAAGATGAAAATGGGAGGGTTGGGGGGGGGGCAATGGAAAAAAGTCGAGCGAAGAAAAACTCTAAAACCCTCTCGTTCTTAGTAGGGTTAGGTCATTGACAACTAAAAGCAGGGGCTCTTATCTCAGAGCATGACATTCAGTTAACCAAGAAATGGATCGATTTCACAACTAAAAATGGCATGGGGAAAGGGGAGCAACAACTCCTCTCAGATACTCATGTGGAATGGGATATACCGGTTGGTATCCCTCCTCCTATAGAGGGTTTAGTTGGTGGGAATTATTCTTGTCTCATTGCAGAAATTGCCATAACTCAACAGGTGTCTCTGATGCCTAAATAGGGTGGTCCATTTCTCGAAAACCCTTTGTTCAGAGATCGATTGATTATTGGTGAGGATAGAGAATTTTTATGGGAGACTGTGGAGATCACTCAAGTCATTTATCGTCTTGAATCGCATGCCCGAATATGCAAGTTTGTGGTCAGATGCCCAGTGGTGGGGGAGCTTGAAGAGTGGATAACGATGAATTGGGGTAGGAATCTTGAAATTAAATTTATGCCCAAAGTTTTTTTTCAGTTGTCTTCCCAAATCTTGAGAGTCATGAGGTGGTGCTCCAAAAACCCTTTTGGGCTTTTGCATGGGGTGGGTCTTTGGCTCCAACCCTAGAAACCAAACTTTGGTGCCACAACGGAGCGCTCGGGTAATGTAGCTGGTTGGGTAAGACTCTGTGGCCTCCCTGTGGCATATTGGAGTAAAAAATGCCTTACAACACTGGGAAACATGTTGGGCTCTTGTGTGGAGATAGATTTGAGAACTGTAGAAGGGTGTTTGGCCTCTTACGCTAGGATTAGGGTTTTATTGAATTTACAGGAAGTTATGCCTGATAAAATTCTGATCAAATCTCAAGGCTGTATCTGGAAGCAAATCGTTGATATTGAAAATATCCCCTTTCGATGCTTCAAGTGCAGGCGAGCAGGTCATATCCAGAAACATTGCACTAATAATGGTAGTAGGAACCCTGCAGCTACTACGCCTCCTAATTCTACAGGTGCAATTTTCCCCTGGCCTTCTCATGGGATTAATTTGGGATTCTTGTGGATAAAAAATCATCAAAATCAGAAGCTGCTTAAAGACTTTGTTATCCTCTGATATCTAACAAAGATTTTCCTTCATCCTCTCAGCCTACGAAAGAGATTGTATTCTCAATCCCAGAGAGGCCTCTCTCGAAACACGGTCCTTTAAGAAACAAAGAGGTAAATATTTCAGAGATGGAAGCACTTTTGGAGAAGCTCAACATGACAGAGGCCCTATCTCTAAACACCATGCTCAAAGGTTATGATTTCATTTCTGAGCAGTCTCAAGCCATCAAAGAAATTATCTAGTTTTCGGGAGACATTCTTGATAAAGAAAGGCCTGCCCTAATAAAGGGGGCTTGGGTGATAAAGAAAATGCTTCCCCCAATAAAGGGGGTTTGGGTATTAAAGATAACCCTATGATTGAAGTGCTTCAAAGTGACTCGAAGATGGAAGAGTCAGAATCCGAAGAGGAACTCTGGTCCAAAGAAGCGTTGTCTATTGCAAAAAACTCAAAAGTTGAATCAAACTAGATTGTGGTTCAGGCTTAAGACGTGGTAGAAAAAACAAGCATGTTATTGTGATAGATCAAATTTCCCACAAAAAATAAGGTACATTGACTAAATTTTATAACTCTAAAATCCGGGAGGTGAAAGACCTCCCAAAGAAGCCATGAGAATTCTTTCTTGGAATGTTAGGGGTTTTAACGCCCCTAACAAGAGGCATTTAGCAAAACATCTCTCGTCCTCTGAGTGTCATTATGTAGTGTTACTTCAAGAAACCAAATTAAGCAAGGAGGATGCTCAATTGTTGCTCCCCTTGAGATGGAGAAGTTGGAATGGGTCCTTTGAAGTGGCTAGAGCTTCGGGTGGTCTGGTTATTCTTTGGGCTCCTTATAGAGTCAAAGTAGAGATTCTTGAATCTGGTTCTTGTTGGTAATTTTGTAGTATCTCTTGTAATATTTCTAATGTTAGCTTTTTCTTGTGCAACGTCTATGGGCCTATTGATTAGCATGCTAAGCACCTCTTATGGGCAGATCTCTCTGACCTTTGTAATCGACATGCAAATTCCAAGTTGGTGTTTGGGGGAGATTTTAATGCCATTCTTCATTCTTCGAAAAAATTTGGGGGTCTCCATTAGAGTGCCTCAGGGAACTATGATTTTGCCCAATTCATTACGTCTAATGAATTGATAGATTTTCCTTCTAAAGGTGGATCTTTCACCTAGAGCAATCGAAGAAGTGAAAAATATAATATCCAAGAGTGCCTTGACAAGTTTATAGTGTCTAGCGCCTGGATGGCTCAAAACTGGCTAACAGAATCCCTCATCATTTCCTTTGCTAGTTTTGATCATCTTCCTATCATGCTTTCGATATCCTTGGTCTCTACCCCACATTATTGTCCTTTCAAATGGGAAAAGATGTGGCTCAGGGATCCCATGCTTTTTGGGCTTGTGGAGAATTGGTGGAAGAACTACACTGTCAATTCTCGTTATCTTATGTATCGGATCATTAAAAATCTCCACTTCATTAAAGGTTAACTAAAAGAGTGGAATTCCAAGTGCTTTAAAAATCTGTTCCAAGAGAAAATTAGAGTGGAAGCTGAGCTGGAAACCCTTAGTCATGATGTTTTTAGAGATGGCATGGATCAAAACTCTTATTGGAAAGAGAAAGCTTTGCTGGTTGAATATGAGGAATTGCTTTTGAGGGAGAAGTTTTTTTGGAAACAAACGTCTAGGACCGACTAGTTAAAAGGAGATAGGAATTCGGTCTTTTTCCACAAATCGATCAAGTTAAAAAGAAACTACACCCATATCTCTTAGATTTGTATGCAGGAGGGCCCTTTGGTGACTAGCATTCTGAGAATTAGAAAGGCAGCTATCAGCGTTTTTTAGGATCTCCTCAATAATGCTAAGTATTATGATCTCCATGCTCACAATCAAAACCTCTCTGTCAGTACAAGGTTAGTTAACCCGGATGATAATGATAAGCTCTTGGCTCCCTTCTCATTGCAGGAAATTAAAGTGGATGTGTTCTTTATGGAAAAGGATAAGGCTCTAGGGCTGGATGGGTTTATAGCTAACTTCTTCCAATATTTTTGGGGAATCATGGGAGAAGATGTTCTACTAATGGTGGAAGAGTCTAGAAAAAGAAATAAAGTGTTGGACGATCTTAATGCTACTCTGATCTCCCTCTTCCCAAAAGGTGAAACACAAGAATCCTTTAATGACTTCAGACCCATTTCCTTATGCAATACGGTTTATAAGATCATTACTAAAGCCATGGCACTTAGACTTAAGAATTTTTTTGCAACCTTGATTTCTAAAGAGCAGGGAGGTTTTATCCCTAACAGAAATATTCAGGAAGGTATTATTGTTGCGCATGAACTCATCCATTCCCTCTCGATCTCGCATAGGAAAGGTATTTTGCTGAAACTGGATATAACTAAAGCCTATGATAGAGTTAATTGGCACTTTCTCATCAAAGTTCTAGAGAAATTTGGTTTCTTTAAAAAATGGTGTGACTGGAACTTTAGTTATATACCCACTCCTCAATTTTCCATTCTGGTTAATGGAAGCTTGACTGGTTTCTTTCAAGCGTCTAGATGTCTTCATCAGGGCGACCCTCTTTCTCCGTTCCTTTTTATTTTAGTATCAAAAGTCTTAGGTAGAGCGGTGACGAAGGATAAGGGCTACAATATCCAAGTTTCTACTGGCTTGCCAAATTTAACTCACCAACAATATGCTGATGATACCTATCTCTTCGGTCAGGGTTTAGTTTAGGAAGTTCAGTGTTTCAAGGATATCCTCTCTAGCTACGAAGTGGCTTTGGGGTAAATGGTGAACATTAGGAATTCAAAAATTTTCCTTTTTAATTGCTCTGAATAGGTCCTACAAGCAACTTCCCTCATTCTGGGCTTCAACATAGGCAAGCTCCCTGCTAAATATTTGGGAGTGTCGTTTTATGGTAATACACGTTCTTTCCATTGGGATGGTTTGGTCCTTGCATTCAAGAAGAGGTTGCCCTCATGTCAAGGAAAATGGCTTTCCCTGGCTAGGCACATTACTCATCAAATTAGTCCTCAATGCTCTTCTGACTTACTACTTCTCTGTGTTGCAAATTCCTAGTCACATTGCCAAAGAGCTTAATTGTATTATGAAGAACTTCTTATGGCAAGGAGCACAAGATCATAGAAAGATTCCATTGATAAAATGGGAAAAGGTCTGAAAAAATAATAGAATGGGTGGGGCGGGTATTAAAAACCTAAGTCTCTAGAATCAAGCCCTAGATGCTAAATCCGTTTGGCTTATGATTTCCAAACCAGAGGCATTATGGGTTAAAGTGTTGTGGAGCAAATATCATGATCTGGATGACCCCTGGAGCGTCATTTCAATCACAGATCCCCCCCAAGGATCTCAATTTTGGAATTTCATGCTCAAGTACAGAGCAATTCTAGCGAACCATGTCTCCTAGACTATCAATAATGGCAGGATGACTAATTTCTGGGATGACTCCTGGAATGGTCATAAATTGTTGATGGATTTTCAAGATTCAAGGGATGCCAAAAGTATCTTAACTTCATCTTGGGGATGCATGGTGGTGGATTATTTCACCCCTCAAAATATTTTAGGCCTTTCTCACTGGGTGTGGAAAGATTTCAAGGGGTTGGGTATTCTTGACGACCAGGGGGTCCTCTATCGGACTGTCTAAAATTGAGAATTTTTTTCCTGAATGAGGACAATGACAAGCTCTACTAGATTGGAGCAAAGTCAGGCAACTATAAGGTTACCCTTGGCTACCAAATGGCCACCGTCATGGATGACCTGATGTCTTGAATCCATTTCCTGTGTTGGGATAAATATGGTCTACAAAAAGCTATGGCCTTTGTGTGGCTAGCAACTCAAGATAGAATCTTGACTCAAGACAGGCTTGCGAAATGGGTGTGTGTGGTCCATCGTGGTGTGTCCTCTACAAAGCAAATGAAGAAATGGTAAATCATCTTATGTTCTTGTGTCCTCTGGCGATGCACTACTGGCATTGAATTTGCTTTAAATTGGAATGGTCTTGGGCTTGGCCTCCTTCTCTATTGGTGGCTTTGTTCTCATGGCCAATTGGGAATGTCAAACACTCCCTATTTGGTCTGTCGCATGCCAACCTGGCTATTCTGATTTGGTCATTATGGAATGAAATAAATTCTCGTATTTTGAAGGTAAAGCAAAGTCACTACCCAAGCTTCTTAGAGACGTCAAAATCATGATTTCAGAGGTTATTACCTCTCAGATTAAGAGAGGCAAAGGTTTTATTTCTAGCTAAGATATGAGGATGGCATTGGATTGAAACTTGATCTATGTCCCCCCCATTAATGTGTCAATCATCATCGGTAATGAGGTTAGAAGTAGAAAGCAAAAATGGATGCCCCCTCTTCTTGGGTGGTTTAAACTGAATTTTGATGGTGCAACGCGTGGAAATCTAGGTGCTTCCAGAGTGGGCTACATTATTTGTGATTGTTGTGGATCAATGATCAAAGCTTTACCTAAGAAAATCTAGGATGGGTCTAATAATGAAGCGAAAGCTCAAGCCCTAGCGAGTGGTATTGAATTGGCTATCCAATGTGGGATTCTGAATTTGATTGTGGAAGATGATTCGCAAGTTATCCTTGCGGATTTAGAAAAAAGAGAGGCTAAATCGTGGCACCTAGAGAATACCTTGAAGAAAACTTGGTAAAATTTGGAAGCTTTCTCAGTTGTAAAGTGGAAACATTGCTTTCAGGAGGTGAATATGGCTGCAAACTTCTTAACAAACTGCAACATCGATCAATCAGAGGTTTACAGGTTGGATAATATCAGGGACACATGGGGGGGGTTCCCTTCAGCTTCATTGATTGATCTTGGATGAATTTCACTTGACTACCCTTTTGTATTGCTTTGACACACAAAGCAATTACAAAATGGCTAATATAGCTTTTGAAGCCTTTAGTAGAGCATTGTGGTTGCTAACACTTCAGGCATGCTCCCACTCATTTCATTTAATCATTGCTTGTCAGGAATGTGTGTGAAGTGATCGGGGAGGAGGATTCACATTTATGTTGGTTGGCATTTTAATTGGGGTGATGGATGGCTCTCTTTGGCATGGGGGAGCCTAAAGGCTTCCCCTGTGCTCATATATTATTTATCCATCGTGTTTCGCACTGCATATGCGCAGGTGGCCTATGAGAATTCTGTGTTGTGCTCGGGGGTGAAATCAATCGAGAGCCAGAGCGATATTGTGCTTACCATTGCATGCATATTTGAGTCTAGTGAGGTGAGGGAGATGGACTTTGAGGGACTAATATCACAGGCCTGTCCTTGACATATTTTTTGGCTACCTTCTGAGGAAGTGCATGATGCTATAGCGGATGTTTTGGGGCAAGAGTTCCTGGTTAAGGGGATCAAGAGCAGGGTGAACTCAGAAGTGGCGATCGTCTTTACCTCTAATCTCATGTTCCTAATCTCTAATGTGGAGGTGGTGGCTAAGATGGTAGTATTATGTGTTTGCCCATAATATCAAGTTAGCTTAATCAATAAAATTTGTTTGCATGACATGACCCCTCTCCCATCCCTACCATTCTTAGGGTGGGATAGCCTAGGATTCATCCCTACTTTTGCATTTCGAGCTTTGGAAATCAAGTTCATGATTCTCTTAAATTTTGTGGAGGACCTCCACAAGAAGGTTGTTATGCCTGATATGAAGATTAGTAAATTTGTCTCATTGCCAGCGATGTCGTAAATGAGGATCGCATCCCGAAGTTGGTGCAGTTATGTAGCCACTGACATGAGCAGAAGAGGGTGGAGACAGTGAGGAATGTTTTTAGATGGGTGCTGTGTGGAATGTTGGAAGCACCATCCTAGTATAATTTGATGTTGGTGGAGGATACAAACCCTCGACCGATGGAGGCGATAATGCCCTTTGTGCCTTCCTCGTTTGGGGGCTTCAAGCGACTGGTTGAGGTGAAGAAAGTGGTTGTGGCTAGGAAGGAGGAAGATGTAGGGGGTGGATATGATTTGGTGTTGCTATCAGATTCAGACAAGGATGGCACCGTGGGTGTTACTTTTAAAGCTATTAGTTTGGTGTCCTTGCTAGTTTTTTCATCTCTCGATATGTTTGGTCTTTTGGGTTTGTGGCTTTCTCTTATTTTTATAGGTTCCTACGTGGCCTTTTGGTGTTTTTCTTAGTCTCGATTTTTGGTGGCTGTTGGTTGTCTGTTGTCTCTTTAGTTTTGGTTGACTTTGTGCTAGACATTGTAAAACTTTTTACTTTGCGCGTTGGGCGGCCAATACTAACCCCGTAATGATCTAAAAAAAAATATCATAAAAAAATAGAAAAAGACAACAAAACATTAAAAGAAAGGAAATGACCAAATTTAAGAAAATAAAAAAGGATAAAATATATTAAAAAAAAAAGAGAAAAACTTATAAACTAAAATCGAAAGCAAAGGGAAGGCTATGCTTATTTTCTTAAAAAGGGAAGAAAATTAAAAGGGAGAACATAAGTGTTTTTGGAGAAAAATTTTGGAGAAAGCTTAAACCGACGTAGCGCAGAGGAAAGAAGGAAGGCATAAGAGAGAGACGAGGATAGACAAACCAAAGGAAGTTCTATTTTATAGGAAGGTAGTGTTTTAAAATTCAATTATATGATTGTGGAGAGAATATTTATTATTATCTGAGTAATTTATTTTATATTTAAAATACTTAATTATATTTTTGGCATGCTAGTAATGGAACTAAGTCATAATTGATGGACACTACCGTATTATTTATTTCCCTGCTTGAGAAACATACAACGTATTAGTGAAACATAAATGTAGATAAACTTGATTAATAAATAAAATATGACTGTTGTATATTATAAATTGAGTAAACCGGGTAGTGTAGGCATCACCTTATCTTTATCCCAACATGTAGTAAAGTTTTGTGTCGCTGTATTTCATAGGGAAGAATGTTAAAACCTGCATTATAATTGGAGTATATAATTATCGTACATTTTAGCTTGAGTTGTTGGGGTTAAAAGCTTAGCTAATATTTATTGTGTTTAACAATGCTAGTAGGCTCGATAATAGACAATGCAAGCATAGGTTCAAGCCCCTTTTGAGCATTGCAATTTAGGGAGTCGTCGTAGATTAATATGTTTCCACTGTAAATAGTATTTTATGGATTCAACTGTGTATATTATGCATGGTATAAAACTATTGGTGGCGTCAGAACCTTATTGAATCAGTGGTTTCCAATATGGATTACCAAATTTAGTTTTCTGATGTATTATCAAATCATTGTATAAAATACCAATCAGATTTCTATTATGTTCAAGGTCTTTATCCTTTTGTGGCATCGCCCTATATCCCAACTATCAAAACTTTAAAAAAAATGAGGCCATAGGAAGTAAAAGTTTCAGCTGTATAAACAAGCAATGACCAGTCTACAATATACATATGAGGGTGTCAAAGTCTTAAATGAACCAGTTATTTCAAAATATAAATAAAACAACGGTGAATAAAATAGAGGAGATGATATTACCTACCTGAAATTAGACTTGTCCACATAAGGCATCACCCTATATTCTATTCTCAGCGAAATAATCTTCAAATGGTGTCTAGTTTCATTGTAATATTACCAAATATTAATATTGTATCTTCTATTTAGGCGCTCGAAATTAAACTATGTTATGTAATGTTTATATGAACTATAAACTATGAACTAAAACGTAAACATCATAGTCTATATATTTTCTGAAACGAGAGTATCATAGTTTATAAATATGTTTATATGACTAACCATTTTAATGTAATAATCCCCTTTTGTCCCATGTTTTAGTAAGATATGAACTATGAACATAATTTATATGAAATGTTATGCTATAGAACAAAAGCATGCCCTTTATGTTGACGCCATGTATTTCTAAGAAAAGATATAAAGTTATAAAGTGGAGATTTTATAACTTACTCAACTATTTCATGTTGAATCAAAACTTGGATGGAATTTATTAATTTAATTTATGGTGGTCATAAAACATAAACCTAGTTTTCTCTCTCACACACACACACATTGCAAACTTTGTAAAATTTTTGCTTATAGCTAAAATGAAACTAGATCCATAGAGTGCTTTGATAAGCATATGGTTTGTATTTTGTGATTGTTAGCTAATGGAGTGGTAATACAAAATCATCCAATGTCTTAAATCTTATCATGAAATCAACCGTAACAGTTGTAGATCTTGTTATACCGATATATACTTAGCTATAAACTTTTGATATCGTCACATGGTTTGGATTAAACATGTGGTATTTAAATGGGTAAGCATAGCATACCTGTATCGTGAGATAAGCTTTTTAGTGTGCTTGCAAGCACTTGTTACATGTATCTTGTGGTACAAAACCTATTGCATGGAATATAACATTATAACCAATTACATATTTATGAATTATTAATAATGTGCTTATTGAGAAAATAGGTGTAAACGAACCTATTAGCATATATTTGTACATTGAGGTGTGTACTTTTGGTTATAAATTATGTTAAAAGATTTATGAATAATAAAACTTAGTGAATGTGTGCATTCAAACCTCTAAATAACAAATGCTAGTTGGATGTCTCTATGTTTCGTGAAAATAAAGTTTTATTTGTAGAATATGAGTGTATGTTTCAATGACTTTTTGACTACTTTATTAGTTTAGTTGCGATATTTAGTAGTTATTCTTAAAAACACTAGACTGTGGTAATATGAGTTATCAAAGGGTGTAGTATGGTTGGAAACGAATTGTGATATTTGAATCTACATTTAATTATGTATTTTCTCGGATGGTATGAATTATAGTCATTATTTCTAGTATGGGATAGAAAATAATGTAAGATTTATTCATACATTTGACAAAATAAGTGTATGCTTTGGTTAATCTTATGTTTAACATGTTATATGATGTGGCTACTAGTAGGATGTAAATTATGTGAATCTTGTGGTTGAATTGTATTTGACCAATCTGCATTATTGATTCTGAGTAAGGAGTCAGATGAATTTCACACGCTTACTAACATTACAATGTCAGATAAAGGTAGTCTGATCAAGTGGTGTGTATGAATTTAATTGATTTATAAATCGTTTTATATTACTTTTTTTAAAATTTTGGCCAAAATATGTTTAGTTAGACATTATCATTTCATGAGTATGATTTACATGTTTGTGCAATATCTTTCAATATATCAAGTTTTATATGATACACTACATGTTTAGTTTTAGAAATCATATATTACACGAGTACTTGCTTGTCTCTCTGTATTCCTGCACCATCTCTATCTACTCATCTGTAAAGGGAAGACTATTTTATGATAGGATTAGTGTGAGGATTCATTGATCTGTGGTTGGTGTGAAAAAGTGCTTGGATGATACTCTCCCTCCCCACAACAATACTATTTATCGAGATAACACTTGAGATTACCACAGATACTTGAATTCAGGAACTATGCTTTGGAGGAGCCATGTATCTTATATGTACATTATATTATATTGTACTTATTACTAAATATTGTCATGAAGAGTTATAATTATTTATTATTATAAATTGGCAATGGTGGATGTAGACTTGTATCAGTTGTGGCTGAGTTAATATAATTACTTTCTATATTTGCATTTTGATGTGGTCTCATGATGTTAGAGATCTGTGATATATGATGTAATATGCTTTGATTTCTATTATCACGCTTTGAGTACTTCATTGATCTCTGTTAGATTCTCGTGGTGTAATATATTTTAGTATATGTGTTTATTTTTAAAAAAATTATGTGTTTTTAGGTAGATCCCAATGGGAATGTTACATGTGGTATCAGAGCTACGGATCAAACTCTAAAACCTAATGAGTTCACTAATGTTTTCATATATTTCTGTTGATAGAAAGAGAGATGGTGAAAACTAGAGTTTCTAGAGAGGGCCCATTGAATGTTAATGACAACAACCCTCTATTTGATCTTAGTCGATTTACTGCTGAGTAGTTAGCAAAGATGGACCAAATTCTCATAGTCATGAATGAGATTAGAGATCATATTACAACTCTAGAGTGGGTGGTTTAGGTCATGAAGAAGAGGAATAATAGGATGAACTTGAAGAGCATCCTACTGAGCAGGAAAATTCTTAAGATGCTAGAGCTCAGGTTGCTGTGGAGTTGGCTAGAGACATGAAGAAGGTGAACCCACCTAAGTTCGATGGGATTGTTCTGGAGACGAAGCTGAGGCATGGTTGATAAAAATGGAGAATTATTTCTAAATTTGAAACTATTTTGAGGTCACCAAGGCAGTTTGAGAGCATACCAATTGGCCGATGAGGTAGCTACGTGGTGGGCCAACAAGAGGTTGTAAATGAATCTTAATTCAACCACCACCACTTGAGATCAGTTTGTGACATTATTTAGACCACGATGGATCCTACAATTTTATTCTGATCAGAACTCACATATTTTTAAAATCTGAAGCAGGTTGATATGTTGATGAACGAATACAGAGAGTAATTCACTAAACTACTAAAGTATGTACCTCAGTATCAAGGAGATGAGTGGTTTATGATTAGAAAAATTATCATGGGTTTGAGGCCCCATATCGGTGGATAGATAGATGTTCATGGACCTTCCACCATGGACTAGGTATTCGAGAAGGTGGTCAAACAAGTGCAGAAGTTGAGGTTTATTTCACAAGCCAAAGACAAGTTCAAGAAAAGACTTGGAAATTCTAAGTCAACTTTCAAGAAGAAGAATTGGAAGCAGAGGAGTGGAGACTCCAAGAAGTAGTTTAAAAGTCAAACCACCAAGTTCAACAATGGTTTAGGCAATAAAAAGCAGGGCAATGGATCCAAGTATGGTTTCAAGGGAAACCAATAGAATGATAGGAAAGGACCATTAGGAGGATGTTTTATTTTTAGAGAAGACCATTATGCTCATGATTGTCTACAGGATAATTCAAAGGGCAAAGGTCCTAATCCTCTATAGGGCAGTTTTTAACAATAGATTCATGCAACAGTCGACAATCGGTAGGCTGAATATTAGGCATTGCTTATTGAGCTATCAGTTACTTTGTTTGACCATCCAATTTCCATTTTGATAGATACATGAGCCACATAATCTTTTATAGCTTCTAAAGATGCTTAATAAGTTAATTATAATAACTGGTGTAATGTCAAATGCATGGTCACTATAGTATGAGAACAACTCAAAAGTTGTGGTTGATAAGTGTTTAGTTGAAGCAAAGATTAGGTTGCCCAAATTCATAATAGTTGTGTATCTCTATATAGCACCTCTAGGATCATATGATTTGATCTTAGGATTCAACTGGCTTACAAAATATAAAGCCAAGGTTGACTTTTATCTGAAGAAGGTTGAGTGTCTTGATGATTTTAAAAATCAAACACAAATTCAAAATGAAAAGAGAGAGTTGAAACTTAGACAAATCTCTACAATGTAGCTTAAGAAGGCTCATGGAAAAGGATGCCAGAAATTTATTGTCAAGATAAATGAAATGGAAGAACCTAAGGAACGATCTTTTGAATATTATCCATTTCTTAGAGATTTTCATGATGTGTTTCCAAAAGAGTTGTTAGGTTTGCCTCTTAGACGTGAGTTTTTAATTTTTCTATTAACATCATACCTAGTTGAGAACCATAGTCTAAGGCACTATACAGGATGATAACCACTGAGTTCGTTGAATTGAAGGCTCAAATTCAAGAATTGTTGGCAAAAGGGTTGATCAGGCCAAACATGTCACCATGGGGTGCACCAATTATCTTTGTTAAGAAGAAGGATGGTACCCTTTAACTTTGCATTGATTACAAAATGTTGAACAAGACAACTATCAAAAATAGGTATCCGATACCTCGTATAGATGATCTATTCGATCAAATGTGAGGAGCAATAGTGTTTTTTAAGATTGATCTTCAAGTGGAATACCATCATTTGAGGATTTGGGATGAGGATATTTTGAAAATAGCATGCAGAACTTGGTAAGGGCACTATGAGTTTATAGTGTTACCGTTTGGACTGATTAATGCTCTGACAGCATTCATGAATCTCATAAACAACATATTCAAAAATTACCTTAATCACTTTGTTCTAGTTTTTCTGGATGACATTTTTATCTACTCAAAGAATGAAGAGGAAAACTTTTAACATTTAGAATTGGTTCTTCAACAGTTACGAAAGCACAAACTGTATGGTAAGTTGTCCAAGTGTGCATTTTTCCAAGAAAAAGTTTAGTATTTGGAACACATTATCTCTGAAGATGGTATCTCATTAGTTCTGAGGAAGATTAGAGCCATCATGGAATGGCCGACATTGAAGAATGTGCATGAGATTAGAAGCTTCATGGGATTAATAAACTACTATAAAAAGTTCATTTTTAACTTTTTAAAGATAGCTAATCCAATCCTTGCAATGGAAGAACCACATATTTGTTTGGTCAGAGAAGTGCGAAGTAGTCTTCCAAGAGTTGAAAAGAAAGCTTACATCAACACTAGTATTGAGAGTTCCTAACCCCAATGGTCAATTTTTAGTGGCCACAGACGTATCAAAGAATGGACTAGGAGGAGTTGTTATGCAAGATGGTACAATAGTGAATTATGAGTCACGAAAGCTAAAGCCATGTGAAGTGAATTATGCCCCTCATGATTTGGAGCTTGCCGCAATTGTTCATGCTTTGCAAGTGTGGTGACATTACTTGTTGGGAAAACCTTTTGAGCTCAAGACAAATAGCTTGGGACTCAAATACATTTTCACCCAACCTAATTTTAATACTCCTCATAGACATTGACTTGAATTCTTGTCTGATTATAATTTTGACATCGGCTATATCAAAGACAAGGATAATAGAGTAGTCATTGTCTTCAATTGTAGAAGGTACATAACAGTTATACCTACTATTAGAAGTAATTTCAGAGATCAGGTGATTGATTTCTCTCTAGGAGATGAATTTTATAATCAAGTCAAAAAAATATTGTCTGAGAGTGCTCAGAATCTTCGATATAAAGGATTTAGATTGAAGAGTGATGGTCTATTACATTACAATAGACGGATGTATGTGCCAGATTGAGAGAATGTGTAGATTATAATATTAAAAGAATTATACAACACCCTATATTTGGGACATCCAGGTGTAACCAAGCTCATGGTAGAACTTAGACCACTATATTTATAAAAAAAGAATTAATAAAGATCTAACAAATTATGTGTTACATTGTTTGGAGTGTCAGTGAATGAACACCGAGCATTTGCATCTAGCTGGATTGTTATATCTACATGATATACCAGAATGGAAATGGTAGGTGATCAATATGGACTTTGTCCAAGGGTTATGAATATCACGAAACATACATAATATGATCTTGGTAGTTGTTGACCAACTAACCAAGGTGGCTCACTTTATACCTGGCAATTTGATGGATGATGCACCTACCCTTGCGAAAAAGTTCATAAAAGAAGTGTATAAGTTGCATGGTTTTACAGAGAAGATCATTATAGATCATGATTCGAAGATGACTTTGACATTTTAGGTGACTCTGAATTTAGCTTTGGGTATGCAATTTAATTTTAGTACAACTTACCACCCAGAGATTGATGGATAGACTTGAGAGTTAATTGGGTGCTAGAGGATCTTCGTATGTATTGCATAGATCAACAATACAAGTGGGAATATTATCTTTCATTAGTTGCGTTTGCATATAGTAACTCATACCAATCAACGTTGAAGATGGCATTATTCGAGGCACTTTATGGAAAAAGGAAAATAACACTTGTCAGTTGGGATAGGTTAGAGGACAAGGTAGTATTTGGACTTGAGATGCTTTTAGAAATGGAAGATCAAATTAGACTAATCAAATAGAGGTTGGTCGAGGCCAATGATAGGTATAAGAGTTATGTAGATCTGAAGAGAACAGAAAGACACTTTACAGTAATTAATAAAGTATTTTTGTGGGTTAAACCGCATAAGAGCTCAATTAAATTTGAAAAGTTTACAAAATTGTCACCGAGATATATGGGACCCTTCGAAGTGTTAGAAGTGATATATCATGTAAAGTATAGACTTGGATTGCCACCAACCCTAACTCTTTTACATAATATCTTCCAAGTTTCATATCTTAAAAAGTATATAACTGGTCCTACACATGTGTTGGATTAAAATACTTTGCAGGTTCTAGATCCCAAAGTGGTCATAGTAGACCCAATCAGGGTAATTGACACACGTAAATTTTGTTTGCATAAGAAAGAGATGTCACAGTGTAAGGTCTAATGGGATCAATACTCCGATGATATTTAAACTTGGGAGGACTATGATGAATTTTTCAAGAGATTTTCACATTTATTTACTTGATTAAATACTATTATACTATGTTATTTTCAGTTGAACAATATTTTTATTTTAAAACATATGTTTGAATAAGAGTCATCTAAGATGATGACTAGCTTTAGGGAGGAAGGATGTTGCATCTCGATTCCTCGCTAAAAAAATTATTTGATTATTCATAGATATTTATAATGGACACATTTGATATTAGTTATATTTATGACTAAGCTTGAGATATATGCTATTATGAGATAGTATGATATTGCTTAGATACAGGATGGTGCATGTTTTATTGTGAGTTAGTTATAGTGTATGCGTTTATATTTTGAGTATATTGATGTGTTGTTTTAGTTATATTTTATGTTATATGTTTATCATGTTGATATGATCTAACTACATGTGTTTTGTAAGATTGATGCAAAAGAACTCATCCCTCAGAGTATGCTGGAGGGAACACATCATTGGAGAGGGTGACGTAGATGGAGCTGTCGGAGGTCAACAGAGAACTGACGAGAATCCTGCACACACCACCATAGTTAGCACATGGTATAATGTATTAAAAAAATAGTTTGCACATGGTGTGTTTATTTCTAATTGCTTTGGAGTGTTGATTTCTATGGTTTGCCAATCTAAATTAAATATCGTAATAATTTTTTTTTCATATTTGGCACATTTTGTCATTAATGTTGATATAAATATTATTAACATAATTAAATTTAAAACTCTGAATCACTGATTGTCAAAATTGTCATAAAAATTTATGACCATTAGTGCTATTAATTAAATTATTAATTTTCTCTATTTATTGTTGAAAAAAATGAAAATTAGTAATTATCATAAAAAATGGAAAAACACAATAAAACATTAAAAAAAAATGAAATGACCAAATATAAGAAAATAAAAAAGGATTAAATATATTAAAACAGAAAAAAAACTAAAAAACTAAAATCTAAAGCAAAGGGAAGAATACCCTTATATTCTTTAAAAAAAAAAAGAAAATTAAAAAAGAAAACGTAAGTGTTTTTGGTGAATTTTTTTGAAGAAAGCTTAAACCAACGTAGCACAGAAGAAAGAAGGCATGGGGGAGAGGTGAAGACAAACAAACCAAAAAAAAGTTCTATTTTACAGGTAGGTAGTGTTTTAAAATTCAATTATATGATCATGGGGAGAATATTTATTATCATCTAGGTAGTTTATTTTATATTTAAAATACTTAATTATATTTTCAGCTTGCTAGTAATGGAACTAAGTCGTAATTGATGGACGTTGCCATATTATTTCTTTCCCTACTTGAGAAACATACAACGTATTAGTGAAACGTAAATGTAGATAAACTTAATAATAAATAAAATATGACTGTTGTATATTATAAATTGAATAAATCGGGTAGTGTAGCGTCACCTTATATTTATCCCAACATGTAGTAAAGTTTTATGTCATTGTATTTCATAGGGAAGAATGTTAAACCCTGCATTATAATTGGAGTATATAATCATCTTACCTTTTAGCTTGAGTCATGAGAGTTAAAATCTTAGCTAATATTTATTGTGCTTAACAATGCTAGCATGTAGGCTCGGAAGTAGAAAACGCAAGCAGAGGACGACCAAATTTCGGGCACCCATCTTAAGCATGTTTTCTAGCCGCCGTTGGAAGAGGTGTTTGGTGTTATCTCGAATGTTCTTGGGCAGGATTTTATGGTGTAGGGAGTTCGTAGCAGGGTAAACTCAGAGATTATGACAGTTTTTGAATCCAACCTTATGTTCCTGGTCTTGGATTCAGAGGTGGTAACGTGGGCGGTAGAGTTTTATGTGCACCCAAAATTTGGCATTGGGTTAGTGAAGAAGATTCTATTACATTTGTCCCCACTACCCAACTAACCATTTTTAGGAAGGGATGGTTTGGGTGTGGTTCCGGCTACGACATTCAGAGTGCTTGAAACACGGTTCACGATCCTTCTTGGGTTCATCGAAGACTTGAAGAAGAAGGTCAAGTCACTTGATTCGAAAGAAGGAAAGTTTATTTCCTTACTCCTCATGTCACAACTTCAAAGCCAAATTCCAAAAATAGCAGAATTGCGAGCACGTTGTCATGAAAAGAGGTGTGTGGAGGCGGTAAAGAAATTGGTAAAATGAGTTCTTAGAGAACAGGGTACAATGCCTCTTTGGTATAATAAATCTCTAGTTGAGGACTCTGGGATGGACACCCCTGCAGCTACCAATTCCTTGTTGGTGTCTACTTCTGGTGAAAAATCCCTGATGAAATAAGCAAAGCGCGAGGTCGTAGATGAAGTGGAGGAGAAAACTTACAGAGCATGAGAAATCATCTACCTAG
Organism: Torreya grandis; assembly: GCA_037957365.1. Classification (NCBI taxonomy): domain Eukaryota; kingdom Viridiplantae; phylum Streptophyta; class Pinopsida; order Cupressales; family Taxaceae; genus Torreya; species Torreya grandis. The sequence continues at coordinate 933,203 of JARHVA010000075.1, forward strand.
AGAATATGGACGATGAGGCTCATGTTGGTCTAAATTTTTGAAGCTGGTCCGTGTCTTGTGTTTGGTCATACTGGTCTGTTCTATGGTAGGCTCTTTTTTGGCTTTTCTCTATTAGTGGTTGGTCTGCGGTTCACCTTTGTTTAGTCGAGATCTTTTGCTTGGCCGGTTTTTGATAACTATTGCTAGTCTTTCTGTAATCGGGAATGTGCCTATGGGCTGAATATTGTAACTCTTTTATCTTCAGGTTGGGGGCCCTAATATAAACCCGTACCTATCTTTAAAAAAAAATGCAAGAAGTAGGTTCAGATCCCTTTTGAGCGTTGTAATTCAGGTAGTCGTTATAGATTAATATGTTTCCAGTGTAAATATTCTTTTATGGATTCAACTGTGTATATTATGCATGGTCTAAGATTGTTGGTGGCGTCAGAACCTTATTGAATCGGTGGTTTCCAATATGGATTACCAGATTTAGTTGTCTGGTGTATTAGCAAATCGCTGTATAAAAATAATAATAACATTTTTATTATGTTCAAGATCTTTATCCTTTTGTGGCGTCGCCCTATATCCTAGCTATCAAAACCTAAAAAAAAACCGCTGGCCGTAAGAAGTAAAACCTCTAAATTTCAACTGTATAAACGAGCAATGACTAGTCTGCAATATACATATGAGGGCATCGAAGTCTTTAATGAACCAGTTATTTCAAAATATAAATAAAACAATGGTGAATAAAATGGAGGAGACGATATTACTTGCCTAAAATTAGATTTGTCCACATAAGGTGTCGCTCTATATTCTACGCTTAGCTAAATAATCTTCAAATGGCGTCTAGTTTCATTGTAATATTACGGAATATTAATGTCATATCTTCTATTTAGGCACTGGAGATTAAACTATGTTGTGCAATGTTTATATGAACTATAAACTATGAACTAAAACGAAAATGGGAGTGTCATAGTTTATAAACATGTTTATATGACTAACCATTCGTATGTAATATTCCCCTTTTGTCCCATGTTTTTAATAAGATATGAAATATGAGCATAATTTATATGAAACGTTATGCTATAGAATGGAAGCATGCTCTTTATGTAGACATATTGTATTTGTAAGAAAAAATATAAAGTTATAAAGTGGAGATTTTATAACTTATTCAACTATTCCCTGTTGAATCGAAACTTGGATGGAATTTATTAATTTAATTTATGGTGGTCTAAAACATAAACCTGGTTCTAATATATGTATATATATTTCGCAAACTTTGTAAAAATTTCACTTATAGTTAAAATGAAACTAGATCCATAGAGTGCTCTGATAAGCATAGGGTTTGTATTTTGTGACTGTTAGTTAGTGGAGTGGTAATACAAGATCATCCAATGTCTAAAATCTTATCGTGAAATTAATCGTAACAGTTGTAGATCTTGTTATACCGATATGTATGTAGCTATAAAAATTTGATATTATAACATAGTTTGGATTAAATATGTGAGATTTAAATGGGTAAACATAGCATCCTTGTATCATGAGATAAGCTTTGTGTCGTGTTTGAGAGCACTTGTTATATGTATCTTGTGATACAAAACCTATTGCACGGAATATAACATTATAACCAATTTTTTATTTATGATTTATTAACAGTGTGCTTGTTGAGAAAATAGGTGTAAACGGGCCTATTAACATATATTTGTATATTATGGTGTGTACTTTTGTTTATAAACTATGTTAAAAGATTTATGAATAATAAAACTTAGCGAATGCATGCATTCGAACCTCTCAATAACAAATGCTAGTTGGATGTCTCTATGTTTTGTGAAAATAGAGTTTTATTTGTATAATATGAGTGCATGTTTCCATGTATTTTTGACTATTTTATTAGTTTGGTTGTGATATTTAATAGTTATACTTAAAAACACTTGAATGTGGTAATATGGGTTATCATAGTGTAGTATGGTTGGAAATGAATTGTGATATTTGAATCTACAATTAATTATGTATTTCACTGGATGCTATGAACTGTAGTCATTATTTCTTGTATGGGATAGAAAATAATGTAAGATTTATTCATACATTTGACGGAATAAATGTATGTTTTGATTACCTCTATGTTTAACATATTCTATGATGTGGTTGCTAGTAGAACATAAATTATGTGAATCTTGTGGTTGAGTTGTATTTGACCAATCTGCATTACCGATTTTAAGTAAGAAATGAGATGGACTTCACTGGTTTACTAGCTTCACAATATCAGATAAAAGCAAGCCGATCAAGTGGGGTGTATGAATTTGATTGATTTATAGATCATTTTATATTACTATTCTTAAAATTTTGGCCAAAGTATGTTTAGTGAGACATTATTATTTCATGATTATGATTTACATGTTTATGCGATATCTCGCAATAGATCAAGTTTTTTATGATACACTATATATTTTGTTTTAGAAATCATAAAACACACGGGTACTTGGTTGTCTCTCTAGATTCCTGTACTATCACTATCCACTCATTTATGAAAAGAGGATCGTTTCTTGATGGGATTAGTGTGGGGGATCATTGGTCTGTGGTTGATGTAGAAAATCATTCGGATGATGTTTTCCCTCTCCACAGTAGCACTACGTATCGAGATGACACTTAAGATTGCCATATATACTTGAGTGTGGGAACTATGTATCTTATATGTACATTATATTGTATTGTACTTGTTACTGAATATTGTCATGAAGAGTTTTAATTATTTATTATTTTACACTGACAGTGATAGTTGTAGACCTGTATCAGCTATGGTTAAGTTAATATAATTACTTTTTATATTTGCATTCTGATGTGCTCTCATGATATTAGAGATCTGTGATATATGATGTAATATGCTTTGGTTGCTATTATCATGCTTTGAGTACTTCATATGATCTCTGTTAGATTCTCGTGGTATAATCTATTTTAGTATATGTGTTTATTTTTAAAAAAAATTACATGTTTCTAGGTAGATTCCAATAGGGATGTTACACTTTGTTGTCCTTGAAAAATGCCACTCATTTTTGAGACAACCTACGGACTATTTTGGCCTTGCACAGACCAAAATTTCTCTCTTCCCTTCTCAAAATTTGTTCTGAGCTTTCAAATTCCTCATTTTTAAGCTTTTTCCATAAAAGGATTCACAGGGTCAACAGGTTAAAAAAGCTTTTGCAGGCAAGTTCAGTCAAAAGAACAAGTTTCTAACACTTAGTCATTTCCAAGATCGGTTCAACGCCTCGGTTCAATCAAAAGAGTTCAATCGGCACATAATAAAGGACAAAGGCTTGGATCATTGAACTTTGAACCACTTTGGTTCAAAGGTTCAATGGGTTCAACGACCAAGTTGGTTCAACGTGCTTGGTGCAAAAGATCAAAAGGACTTAGCCAAATAACGAAAGATGAGCCTATTGAACCATTGAACCGTTGAACCAAAGTTGGTTCAATCGGCAGGTTCAAGGGGTTGCCCCAAAGCGAAAAAGGCAAGTGCCCTTGCGAAGGGTAGGCAGCATTGGTTCGAAGTTCAAAGAAAAGACAGAATTTCTTAGGATTTGTTCAAAGGCCCAAAAGGAACAATTTTTTTAGACTTTTTGTCTGATGGAAATGGCTACGTCCAAGAGGCCAAAAGAATACTTTCGGGAAGATTTTCTCGAAAAAATGTTAAGGCAAAATTCTTTCAAACTTTTTGTCCGAAGGAATTCACCTGGAGAAAAAGTCCAAAGAAACAGAAAAGAACGAATGGCCAAGTAATGAGAAACTTTCCTTCGGATATTTTGTCCGAAGGAATTCTTTCGGGCTTTTTGCCCGACAAAAAAAGCCCGCTGAAGAAGTAAGAGCCTGCCGGGGAAGTTGAAGCCCGAAGGACAAGTACCCTTGCGGGGGGCACTTGGCGATAGAGAAAGGACCGTTTTAAAAGCCTGAACAAAGACGTAGAAATGAACTTTCACGGACTTAGACAAAAAGGGGATTCAACAGATGAACCGAATAAACCATTGAACCGTTGAACCAAAAGGTTCAATGAGTTCAAGGTTCAAAAGTTCAACCAAAGCTTAGAAAGATAAAGGAAGCAGTGTTTGAGCGAAATGCAGAATAAACCAATGAACCAATTGAACTTTGAACCAAAAGAGTTCAAAGTTCAATGGTTCAACATGGTTCAAAAGTTCAAAGGCGGCCTCAGTCAAAGAAAAGCGGCACACAAGTGGTTCAACAGATGGTTCAACCAAGAGCTGAAGAAGCGATAGAACAAAAGAGACAGAATGAACCAATGAACTGATGAATTTTCAGTGGTTCAACGGGTTTAAGGTTCAACCTGAATCAAGCGATCCACTGAAAAGAGAGCTTGAAGACTCAAACAGAGAAGATCGATGCAAATGACCAGAAATGTCTTCGAAAGAGTTATTTCCAATAGGTGGAACAGTGGATCGAGTAGACTTCTAAGCGCACCAAACCAAGGATGCGGCCTGTTTTCTTCCATAAAGTAAAGACAAATATGCAAAGGACTAGACGGTCCATATTAAGGAGGAGACATATCAGATGAAGGGACACGCCATAGTTATGGCAGCCCATTATTCTCAGCATGGTCTCTTCAGACAAAACTGGAGACGCATTGAAGACGTTGACTGCAGCATGGGCCGTCCCATGAAAAAAGGTGCCAATCCTTGGGTAGTTGCTATAAGTTTGTATTTTCTCTCATTTGTAAAGGAGGACTTTCCATTTTTTATAAGAGTGAAACTCTGCCCTTTTTGAAAGAAGAAGACTGAGACTTTGAGCTCAGATTGTAATTTCATTTTTATCTGAATGAGAAAGCAGGTGGTTTACAGACTTTGTGTTGTTTTGGCTTGTATCACTTTGGGAGATCATTCTTACATCTGTCTTCTGAAGGTGTTCTTATTCATTTAATTTGGTAAGCAGAATTAGTGAAAGTCATAGGGAAGTGTCCTAAACCAACTGTGGGAAGACTTTGTGCTTTCACAATTATTTTCAGTCTGTGTTTTTCTTTTTTATTTGTGTTGAAGATTTTGGGATGACTTTGTGCCCCTATTATCTTTTGTGATATACTCTTTGGGTAGTCGAGGTGGAAACTTTGTGTTCTATTTCATCCTGCTGTTACTTCGCCCTTTGATTAACTGGTTTTTTATCTTACTACCTGAAAAAACTCCTGTTGTTTCTTGCAAAAATACTTTTGAAAGAAGAGAAGTGCCTTCAATGTTTACACCAGGATTTCTCTTTTGTTTGTGAGCATCATCTCTAAAAGAAGAGAGATGGATCATTTATTCTGCTCCCATGTGTTATTTTATGCTTATTTATATTGTATATAGCTCCTACGTATCTATAGGGAACCTCCCCTTGATGAGAGGAGAGATTTGTCTCCGGTTGATGTAGTAAACCTGCACAACTGGCCGACCAATCTTCCTGTTGTGGTTGATCAGACCTATTTTGTTTATCAGTACGTTGATTGACAAAATATTCACCCAACAATTTTTGGTGACTCCACTGGGGACACAACAATTTTGTGCAATTTAGAACCTCAAGTTTCAGATTGAAACATCACCTATGTCTTACCCATTATCATTATACCCTTATCCATTACAGACTCTGGCGACTCTGTTACGTGTTCTACCCATTATTCACTATAGCCTTACCATCTTCCTCCACCTCTGTTATATTATCTAGTATGCAAAACCAGAGCTGCTGGAAAAAAGTGCGCAGTTTGAAGCCTCAAGTCTCAAGCTGAAGCAGGGCCAGTCTTTTTCCATTTTTGATTCACAATCTGGCCACTCCACACAGATTTGTTATCCCTATTTTACATAATTAAATCATGGCAGTTTGAGGCCCCTGGTGTAACTCTTTTGGCCCACTCAACTTGACTCCACCTTTGCATGAACTCCCACGTAGTTCAAGAAAGAATTTTCCCAAATTCTTTGGTGATGGGATAGTTCACCCTGATGAACACATTGCAACCTTCAGCATAGCCCTTGGTGTTATAGAGGTGGAATTTGAAGACGTGGCAGTCAGGATTTTTGTGGAGAGACTACAAGGTGCTACTGCATACTGGTTCTACCATCTGCAAGCTGGATCAGTGACTGACTAGGATACACTCAAATCCAAGTTTGAAGCCAGGTTCAAGCCTACAGAGGATGTGAATGCTTTGTTGGCCCAACTCACTCAGATGAAGAAGGAACTTCATTTGCCTATGAGGGATTTTATTTCCAAGTTCAACAAGCTGAGGCACAGGATTCCCATGGTCGCCTAGCCGACACCTCAGAATCTCAAATGCTTCTTCATCAACTCACAACTGTCTGAAGTGAGTTTTCTATTGAGACGGGCTAGACACATAGACCTTGAGGCTGCTCAAGACTTGGCTACTGAGCTAGAAGATGACCTTATCTTGGCAGGAAAGATAAGGATAGATCCTGACAGAGGTAAACTCTCTTCATCTTCTGAATACTCACCCACAACCACCATTGACCCAATGGTACAAAAGCTGGCAAATGAATTGCTAGCCTTGAAAAGGCAAATGGCATAAGGTATGTCTTCTGCTCCTCTATATAAAGATATACCAAGGAGGACATTCTCCAATCAGCGATATCAAGGCAATGCTGCCAGAAGTCAAGGGCAACCAAATCACCTTCCTCCCCCACAGATGAACCTTGTCCTTGAAGCACCTCCAACCAACTCAGCAGTCGGATATTTGGAAACAAAACATGTTTCTTATTTCCAACCTGAGTTCGAGCAAGAAAATGAAGCTGATCTCTTTAGGGAGGATCTAAAAGAATCAACTGACGACTCCCACATTGGTTTCCTGAATTATCAGGATGAACCCAGAAGTGAAGGTGAAGCAGTCGAAGAAGCATACGTAATATTCACCCGGTCTGAGAATCAATCAGCCCAACATGCTGATAAAAAAAGAACAAATAAATGAACTCAACCTGCAATTCCAATTGTTAAGCGGGGAACCACTCTGTCTTTCCAGTCAAAGGACCCAGTGATTGGCAAGAAGGTTAGTACATCAAACATCTTTGCACCTTCTACTTCACCTTCATAGATCAGTCCTCCCCCTCCAAAAAACCAAAAGGATGAACTCCCATCCTCTCTTCCAAGTCCATCTTAGTCATTTGACATGATTGATCATGTCAAGAAATCTTAAATTCAAAAGACTGAGTTTGAATCCCTGCAAGCCAATCCTGAGCAATTAAACATTGGTGACCTGTCTGAGGCAAAGATTGTGGTTACCGAAACATCAACGCTTGCTGCTCAAATTTTGTTTGAGCCTTCAGACAAGGGTAATTATTTCTTGACCACAGAGGACGCTCATGTCCCAGCTGATGAAAGTCCTGTACCTGGCAATCCAAGATTTCATCCAAATGAGGCATCAAAAAAATTGGTAGGATGCAGTACAAATCAAGAAGGATCTTTCATCTCCCATGAAGAGAAATCTGATAGAAGATCAGCTTATGATGATGCTTGGATCCTGGAATCTGATGGCAGCAATTCTTCCATAGCTGGATGCGGATCTCTATTGCTCGGATTGAAAACTACTCAAGGTGAAGAGGTCAAACTCCTTCACACCAAAGGAGATGCTGAGTTGATGGTTTGTCAGGGGTTTGATGCTGACAATAAAAGCATGTGCTGGACTAAACTAGCAGAACAACAAGTTATGATGGTGGACCATACTTCTGTACTCTGAAGTTAGCAAAAGGAACTCTTCACCAAGAAAGCAAGGAGTTATGGTTTTTAGTTTGAAGACCACATCCTGCCATGGGGCAAGAAGAAGAAAGAGCCAAGAGGAAGACACAAAAAATTGGTTTTCTGGTGGAGAGTTCCATTCGCCCGTCACCATTTCTGGGGACAAAATGGTTTCCTACTGGTTTATCAAGATGGCACACCATTTTTACTATCTCGCAATGGGCAGCATCTGAAGCGCTTCAAATCAATAGGCATCAAATAAGATCATCTGTACATATGTATATTTGTATAGTCTTTAGTTCTATTTTGTACTTTTTATTTTCATTTTTGGAGCCTTTCTTCTTGGGTAACGCGACTCCATAGCCCAATGGCACACTTCAAGGCATTAGAGGTTCTGGTTTCTACTCCCCTCAGTTGTGTTTCAAATTTCCAACTGAAGGTAGTTTCCTAACTGGAGCCAGCTGTTGTCTCCAAAAAATGCCACTCATTTTTGGGACAACCTAAGGACTATTTTGGCCTTGCACAAACCAAAATTTCTCTCTTCTCTTCTCAAAATTTGTTCTGAGCTTTCAAATTCTTCATTTTATAGCTTTTTCCGTAAAAGGATTCACAGGTTAACAGATTAAAAAAGCTTCTGCAGGCCAGTTCAGTCAAAAGAATAAGTTTCTAACACTTAGTTGTTTCCAGGATCGGTTCAACACCTCAATTCAATCAAAAGAGTTCAATCGGCACATAATAAAGGACAAAGGCTTGGACCATTGAACTTTGAACCACTTTGGTTCAAAGGTTCAATGGGTTTAACGACCAAGTTGGTTCAACGTGCTTGGTGCAAAAGATCAAAAGGACTTAGCCAAATAACGAAGGATGAGCCTATTGAACCATTGAACCGTTGAACCAAAGTTGGTTCAATCGGCAGGTTCAAGGGCCCCAAAGCAAAAAAGGCAAGTGCCCTTACGGAGGGTAGGCAGCATTGGTTCGAAGGTCAAAGAAAAGACAAAATTCTTTCAAATTTATTTAAAGGCCCAAAATGAACAATTCTTTCGGACTTTTTGTCCGATGGAAATGGCTAAGTCCAAGAGGCCAAAAGAATACTTTCGGGAAGATTTTCTCAAAAAAATGTTAAGGCGAAATTCCTTCAGACTTTTTGTCCGAAGGAATTCACCTGGAGAAAAAGTCTGAAGAAATAAGAAAGAACGTATGGCCAATTAATGAGAAACTTCCTTCAGACATTTTGTCCAAAGGAATTCTTTTGGGCTTTTTACCCGACAGAAAAAGCCCGCCGAAGAAGTAAGAGCCCGCTGGGGAAGTTGAAGCCCGAACAACAAGTACCCTTGCGGGGGGCACTTGGCGATAGAGAAAGGACCGTTTTAAAAGCCCGAACAAAGACGTAGAAAGGAACTTTCATAGACTTAGACAAAAAGGGGCTTCAACAGATGAACCAAATGAACCGAATAAACCATTGAACCGTTGAACCAAAAGGTTCAATAGGTTCAAGGTTCAAAGGTTCAACCAGAGCTTAGAAAGATAAAGGAGGCAGTGTTTGAGCGAAACGTAGAATAAACCAATGAACCGATTGAACTTTGAACTGAAAGAGTTCAAAGTTCAATGGTTCAAAAGTTTAAAGGCGGCCTCAGTCAAAGAAAAAGTGGCACACAAGTGGTTCAACGAATGGTTCAACCAAGGGGCGAAGAAACGATTGAACCAAGAAGCGATAGAACAAAAGAGACAGAATGAACTAATGAACCGATTAACTTTCAGTGGTTCAACGGGTTCAAGGTTCAACCTGAATCAATCGATCGACTGAAAAGAGAGCCCGAAGACTGAAAGAGAGAAGATCGATGCAAAGGACCAGAAATGTCCTCGAAAGAGCTATTTCCAGTAGGTGGAACACTGGATCGAGTAGACTTCTGAGTGCACCAAACCAAAGATGCGGCTTGTTTTCTTCCATAAAGTAAAGACAAATATGCAAAGGACCAGATGGTCCATATTAAGGAGGAGACATATCAGATGAAGGGACACGCCATAGTTATGGCAGTGCACTATTCTCAGCATGGTCTTTCCAGACAAAACTGGAGACATATTCAAGATGTTGACTGCAGCATGGGCCGTCCCATGGAAAAAGGTGCCAATCCTTGGGTAGTTGCTATAAGTTTGTATTTTCTCTCATTTGTAAAGGAGGACTTTCCATTTTTTACAAGAGCGAAACTCTAGCCATTTTGAAAGAACACTGAGACTTTGAAATCAGATTGTAGTTTCATTTTTATCTGAATGAGAAAGCAGGTGGTTTACAGACTTTGTGTTGTTTTGGCTTGTATCACTTTGGGAGATCATTCTTACGTCTGTCTTCTGAAGGTGTTCTTATTCATTTAATTTGGTAAGCAGAATTAGTGAAAGTAATAGGGAAGTGTCCTGAAATCAACTGTGGGAAGACTTTATGCTTTCACAATTATTTTCAATCTATGTTTTTCTTTTCTTTTTGTGTTGAAGATTATGGGACGACTTTGTGCCCCCATTATCCTTTGTGATATACTCTTTGGGTAGTCGAGGTCAAAAATTTGCGTTATATTTCATCTTGTTGTTACTTCGCCCTTTGGTTAATTGGTTTCTTATCTTACTACTTGAAAGAAACCCCTGTTGTTTCTTGCAAGAACACTTTTGAAAGAAGAGAAGTGCCTTCAGTGTTTACACCAGGATTTCTCCTTTGTCTGTGAGCATCGTCTCTGAAAGAAGAGAGATGGATGGTTTATTTTGCCCCCATGTGCTATTTTCTACTTATTTATATTGTATATAGCTCCGACGTATCTATAGGGAACCTCCCCTTGATGAGAGGAGAGATTTGTCTCCGATTGATGTAGTAAACCTGCACAACTGGCCGACCAATCTTCCTGTTGCGGTTGATCAGACCTATTTTGTTTATCAGTACGTTGATTGACAAAATATTCACCCAATACACTTCACTAGTAATAATTGAATTAGATATAGAGATTATTATCAAGAAGATTGTCTCCAAGCAACTGACACAACTCTCACATTCTATCTTGAATAATTTGGTTGTTGACATTAGAATCCTAGTGGAAGCATTTTGATCAATTACCTTCATCTTCAATCCAAGGCACAATAACTAAGTGATAGATAGGTTGGCCAATTTGGCCATAGATGAGCACTATGAAGATCTAGTAGTTGATTATAATGGCAAGCGTATTGACCCTAGACCATTTCTCAAATATCTCAGTTGGTATATGAATCTATTAATCACTTATCACACAGGTACTTCTCATAATTCGTGATTATATCAATCCTTCATGGGGGTTGAGTGCATTATGTTGGGTGAATATTTTGTCGGCCAACTAATTGGTGACAAAAATAGTTCCTATCACCATAGCATAGGGTGATGGGTCATCCTGGTGTGCAGGTTTACTGCATCAACAGGGGACAAATCTCTCCTCTCATCAAGGGGAGGTTCCTTATTAAATATGCGGAGGCTATATACTATATAAATAAGCAGAAAGTAAGACACAGGGGCAGAATACATCATCCATCTCTCTTCTTTCAGAGATGATGCTCATAGACAGAGGAGAAATCTTGGGTGATTGGTGAAGGTACTTCTCTTCTTTCAGAAGTAACATTTAGCGAAGAGCCAGATCCCTTCCTAGATAGTAGAAATTTTGGTGAAGCGACGTAAGGCACTTCTCTTCTTTCAGAAGTGCTTGTTCTTGCAGGCAACAGGAATCTTTCTGGTAACAGGTGACAAAAGGGCGCAGTAACTAGCAGTATGAAACAGAACACAAAGTTTCCACCTCAACTGGCCAAGAGTGAGATACAAAGAACAAAGGGGGCACAAAGTTGTCCCAAGGTCCTTTACACAGAAACAAAAAATAAACACACATTGAAGACAACTATGACAACGCAAAGTCTGAAAGTAGCTGGCTTTAGGACACCTTCCTTATCACCTCCACTAGTCTTGCTTATTAAATCAAATAAATAAGAATGCTTTCAGAAGACAGACATAAGAACAATCTCCTAAAGTAGCACAAGCTATAACAACACAAAGTCTGCAAGTAATTTGCTTTCTCATTCAATCAAAGAAATATGAATTACAATCTGAGCTCAAAGTCTCAGTAATGCCTTTCAATTCGGGCAGAGTTTCATTTCTGGTAAGGGGAATATCTCCTTTTCTCATGAGAGAAATTACAAACTTATAGCAACTACGCAAGGATTGGCACTTTTTTCCATGGGACGGCCCATGCTGTAGTCAACGTCTTCAATGCACCTTCAGTCCTATCTGGAGAGACCATGTTGAGAACAATGTATTGCCATAACTATGGCGTGTCCATTCTTCTAACATGTCTCTTCTTTGGTATGGACTGTCTGGTCCTTTTCCTGATATCTGTGCAGTTGTCCAATTTCACCATTACTTTATGGAAGAAAAATAGGCTTGTGTCCTTGATTTGATGCGCCCAAAAGTCTAAGTCTACTCGAGCCACTGTTTCACCTACTGGAAATAATTTTTTTGAAAATACTTTTAGTCCTTTGCGTTGATTTTCTCTTCCCTGTAGCAATTTGAATCTTCGAGCTCTCTGGTTGAACCATCACTTTAATTGAACTTGCCTTTGGAATCGTCCATGTTGCTTCTTTGTCCTTTATAGCCCTTTTTGTCTAAGTCTTTGGGGGGGTCCTTTCTACGTCTTTGACAAGTGGCAAGTTTCGCTGTTATGAAACTCATTAGAAACTTACGAAAAATGGGGTCCACGACACATTTTGCCCGAGCAACTCCAAAAGGGGAACACGAATGCAAACACTTGTCACGTTCTGATGAGTCATAACAGAACACGTGACGTATTTCGCTTAACTTATATAAGCTTTAGAAACCTTTAGGGGTCCTACAAAAGATGACATGTGGCGACTTCCGCTCTGCTTTATAATCGACATGTGGCGGCTTCTGCTGCACTTTGTTTTTTTCCATCAAACATTTTTCTGTGGGCTTTTCTCTTCAATCAGGGTTTTCCTTTGGGCTCTGCCTTAGTCATTTTCTCGCGAAAAATACTTCTGAAAGAATTCTAACGGCTCTTTCACTTAATAATTTTCTTTGGACAAAAAGTCCGAAGGAAATGTTCTCTGTCGGCCTTTGAACAAACCCAAAGGAATTCTATCTTTTCGGCCAGTCGCTTCGTTCTTCCTTTGAGTTTTGTGCTTTATTTGAATTTCAATGGATATTCCCTTACTTTAAATTTGACATTCGCGGGGCTATCAATGGTCGCTAGCCACTTGAACCATGTTGAACCTTAAACCTTTGAACCTGCTGAAAGTACATTGGTTCATTGGTTCATCGGTTCATTCTATCTCTTTTGTTCCATCGCTTCTTGGTTCAATCGCTTTCCTGCTCCTTGGTTGAACCATCTGTTGAACCACCTGTGTGCTGCTTCTCTCTTTAACAGAGGCTGCCTTTGAACCTTTGAACCCATGAACCATTGAACTTTGAACTCTTTCGGTTCAAGGTTCAATCGGTTCATCCTTTTGATTTGGTTGAGTTTCTTTGATGCCTTTAAACCAAGCGCGTTGAACCAATTGGTCGTTGAACCAATGAACCAAAATGGTTCAAGGTTCAACGATTCAACGGTTCAAGCCTTTGAAACTAGTTAAGTGCTCGGAGCTGTGGAACCTTTGAAACGGTTGAACTTTGAACCTCTTACAAAGCGCAGCTAGCTCTTGTAGATGACGTTGAACCTCTAAACCCACTGAACCCGTCAAACCAAAATGGTTCAAGGTTCAATTCTTGCTTAGATGCTTGCCGATGGACATTTTTAATTGAACCAAGGCGCAACCCAATCCTGAAGATGGCCAAGTATTGGAAACTGGTTCTTTTGATTGAACTCACCCGCAGAAGCCTCTGAACCTGCTAATCCCTTTACTGAAAAAGGTTGAAAAAAGACGAATTTGAAAGCTCAGAACAAATTTTGAGAAGGGAAGAGAGAAATTTTGGTCCTGTAGGACCAAGATAGCTCATATGTTGTTCCAAAAATGAGTGACATTTTTGGGGACCAACACATTTTACCCTTGTGAATTTTGGCGATTCAATTTTTTGTTTTATTGTTGCAAGAAGATGCCTCTCCTTAATGTTTATCACTTAGGAGTCATTCATTTTTAGAAATCCTACTAGCTTATGTTATTGTTCTTAGTTTACAATAAAGCTATCTATTACCATGTCATGCTTTGCATGATGCAATTTTGTTATACCTTTCCTCTATTTCTGAAAGTTCATTGTGGTTCATTGTCGTGGGTAGGTAGAATATTTATGTTCAATCTATTGGCTTTGATCTCGTTAATTGTATTATCATTATAGATGCCTTCATGCCTACTTCCATTATGAAGTATTACAGTATTAAGATCAAAGGTTGGTCCTCTGATAGGTTGCAGGGCTGTTAATAGTGATATGTATGCATGTTTAGAGCTTTATATTATAAAAATCACAAAAAAGAGAGTATAAAATCTATATAAAAAAATTACCCCAAAAAAAAAACCTTCTCGTCTTTGAGAAGAACCCTCTTTCAAACTTACATTGTCAAATATCATATTAATAAGGATGTTAATGTAAGAAAATGTAATGGAAAATTAAAATAATAATAAATATGCTTAACAATCTATTGGCTTGCCAAGAAAGTACCACAAAAATATATCTACTTTCTAGTCCATGCCAATCACAACTCTTACAGTAATCTTTCTAGTCCATGCCAATCACAACTCTTACAATAATCTTTCTAGTCCATGTCAATCACAACTCTTACAATAATCTTTTACCTAGAGCATTGTTGGTTTCATGTCTAAACAATTTCCTAGTATGAAATCATGTTCATTACTCCTCATATATTTAATAGATTCAATAATGAAAATGGCTAGATTAATTGAATGAATAAGGTTGACATTTAGTATGGATTTGTTTGCTCTAAAAGTGTGGATTGTTGAAAATATTATCATTGATGTCAAAGGTCTAACATTTGTGATAAAGGCCCCATAGCATTTATTGTCTAAAGGTGTTTTTAATATTCATATTTTGGCTAAAATGTGTTGATATTTATTTAATATTAATGAATATATTTTTGGTTACATAAAAGTCAAAAGAGGGCCCATGGAGAAGTCAAAGAGTCACGGGGTAAAGACAAAAGAGGGAAATGACGCATTTTCCCATGAAGAGTCATCTTAAGAAATTTCAAGAGTCACCAAGTGAAGACAAAAGAGAAATGACATAATTTCTCATGAATGAACACTTTGAGGAATTTGAAGTCACCAAGATAAAGACAAAAGGAGAAATGATGTATTTGCTCATGAAGGGTCACCATGTGACTTTTCAAATGAAAGGATTTGAAGGGTCATGTAAGGTTGGTATCATTTTCCATGAGAAGTGAAGGATCACAAATGGTGAATGCCAAAGGTCATTTGGAATGCTATAAATAAAGGCTTGAGAAGCCATTTGTAATATGCATGAGAGTGCATAGTTTGTAATTGTTTTATATAAGAAAAGATGAGAGAATAGAAATGTAGAGTAAAATTTTTACTCTACGTTGCATTTCGATTTTCGATTGCGCACTGCAGATTTTGTTCCCACATACCTTGGTCGTGACAGTAGAATTTTGAAACAGAGCGTGGGCTTGATTCATTTGATTCATTTTTCATCTAAGTGTCGAAGAGCAGTGGAAGCTGCCAAGTGGCGTCGTCCGAACACGGGTTCTTTTCCCTTTTTGATTCTTTTGTATCATTTTTTGCCCAAGTGTTGAATTCAAGCGAAAGCCACCAAATGTCACTTTCTGAGATACGAAACAGGCAAGTGGCATCATTCGAGGCACTTTTCATAACTTTCAAGAGGGCCGCGGAACGTGCCACGTATCCAACAACAACTCAGCAAAACGCACCATGTGTCAGCATCCGCGATCCTTTTCGGTACCCACGTTTCATCTATTTTTTGGTAAAAGGTTTCAACAAGCTAAGTATTAGGATCAGGCGGAAAGTGCCAAGTGGCAATCACAGAGGGCTCTGAACTGCTTTTCCAGAAGAATGCAGAAGTCACCATGTGTCGATATTTGAGAGACAATCGGTTCAATGCCTTGGTTCAATAGGGTGGTTCAATGCCTCGGTTCAATATTTTGGTTCAAGATCTCAGGTTATATGTAAACGGTGCGCAGTGTTGAACCATTGAATTGTTGAACCCTTAAACCAATTTTTGGTTCAACGGGCGGTTCAAAGGAGTGTCCGAAAAACCAAAGGGGTCAAGCACCCTTTCGAAAGGTAGTAAGGTGTTGTTTCATTTTTGTTTAAGTGCCGAAGATAAGCGAAGGCCGCCAAGTGTTGTTCTCCGAGCCCCTTTCTACTCCATTCCCAAGAGTAGCGGAAGCTGCCACATACCCTTAGCAAAAGCAGTGAAAGATGCCACGTATCTTTCCAGAAGTCGCAGAAGCCTCCACATGTCAACATCTGAGAGATCATCTTCGAGTTTCATTGCTGAATAAAGATCATGGTGGGTCCCGGGTTTTATTTCAAAGGTCTGCAGAAGCCGCCAAGTGTCACCATCCGTAGGAGCCTAACATGCGTCCCAAATATTTCTCCAAGCATAGCCAAAGAGCAAGCAGAGATTGCCACATACATCTTTCCCCTTTTAAAGGTTGCTCAAGCAAGGAATGCGATGAGTCTTATTTTGTTGAAATTGCTAAGTATCAAAGAAGCGGATTGCGACAGGTGTCAAAGGTGGAGCATTCCTGAGCAGGATATAGGGAAAGCGAAAAGTGTTGCGTGTCTTTGATAAATCAGGTAAAAAGTGCCAAGTGTCGTCTTCCGTTATCTCCTAAGAAATAAGAAGATTTTCAGGGAATTGACTAAGCGTCCTCTTCCATTTCAACAGAACAGAGGGTCCTGTATAGACACTTTCAGCTCAGTTAAAGTTCAGTTTGGGTCATAAATTTGGGAACGCATGATCAATCTAGAGGGAAACTCAACTGGAGTTAATTCCAATAGATGGAGTAGTTCACCGATTAGATTTTTGGGGCCGGCAAACATTGAAAGCGTCGTCTGTTTGTCCCCTGTGAGTTAAAGACAGAGTAGAATTGCGCGGGAAAGGTGGTGATGGAATGAGACATCTGAGGCTATAAGAGGAGTGCAGGGATCACCAGAGGATGATCAGGATCAGAAAAAGGGAGAGACTTTTCTGAGAAAATTGTTAGACTTGCTAGAGTTGTGATTAGGAACATCATTTGCCTTTGTTCTGTTTTCTTAAGTTGTAAAGTTTATGTAACTGTGCATGTTTCTGTGCCTTTTATATGAATGAAAATTAATGAGAAGAGAGAGTTCTGTGCCTTGTTGATGTTTCCTGTATCATTACGAAAGTAGTCTAAGCTATGAGCCTCTGTTTCTATTGTTTCTATCTGTTACATTGATCATGCCTCATCTGCTCTTTAATGTAATTGAATCTTACATATAGTTTCACTGTGCTTAGGATTAAGGATCAAAATTATACTCAGGCACATCACCATAGTTAGATTTCATTTCTTGCATTTGTGTTTTTGTTTAAATTCTTATCCTTTTTCCCTCCACACTTGATATAAAGAAGAGACTAGCTTCTCTAAAATCTGGAGGTTGTTTCAAGACGTAAGTCCCACATCTTGAAACTTCTCATTGTTGTTGATTGATATCAAGCGCAATTTTAAACATCAACAATTTTTGGCACGCCCAGTGGGATGAGTCTTGAAGTTTCTTTCAAGACCATATGAACCAGAGAGCTACAAGGAGTCGGAGCTGTGGACCGGTCACCAAATCACAATATGCTATAAATCCAGGTATTCTTTTGCCACCTTTGGTAACAAGTCCAAGAAGAAGAGCTAACCAGTTTGTACCAATACCAAATATGGGAGCCCCCATACCTCCAAGAAATTATGCAAGCTGAAACACTGGTAGTCCCTTAATCCTCCCAACACCACCAGTTGTTTGGGATCCTATCCTAGTGAATGCTCTAAAAGCTCTGTCCAAGTTCAATGGGCAAGACTCCAAAACACCTACAGAACATCTTCAAGATGTATTAGATGTCTGTGTTATACATGTTGTCACAGCAAAATGTGGCCATAAGATTATTAGCAGCTTCTTTCAAAGGGAAGGCTTTAGAATGGTATCGGTCTTTAACCCCAAATACCATATCTACATGGGACCAGCTCAGAGATTTGTTTTTTGAAAGATTTGCAGAGAAGGGTGATAAGTCTTCCTTGTTACAACAATTAATCACTATTCAGAGGGGACCACAGGAAGACATGACTGACTTCAATACCAGATTTCAAAAAACTTGGGACAAAATCCCTGCTATAGCTAGACCATTACCAGGTATGGCCATAGTTTTTTTATCTCAAGGCTTTGAATTCAGATATATCTGTTATGATTCAGTCACTTGGAGGACACACTTTGCTAGAGGCTTATGAATATGCGGTCAGAGCTGAGAATCATTTAATAGATGCTGAAAAGTTACTTCCAAGGCCTCCCATGCCCATGTTCCCAAAAATTTCCTTGCCATTACCTCAAGAAGTTCATAAATCTGTAAGCCCCCTTGTGTCTATGTACACTTATCCTCGACCATCTGCGAAAGAACCTATCCCTGCTTAGTCATCTGAGATGGATGATATCAAGAATATCCTAAGGATGTTTTCCAATGAGCTGATTAATATAAAGAGATAGCAGAATACTTTCCCTAAGCCTCCTTATCAAGGCTATCAAGGAAACAGGTTTTTGTCCCAACCAAACCAATATCAGGGTCCTCCAAAACAAACTAACCATCAGCCAGTGAATCAATTAGTTGCAGTTCCCACACCCTCACAGACCATTCCTCCCAACTCAAATAAGGAGATGGTTCCAGGGCAAAATAATTATGTGGATGATACTAATGCCTGGTGTTTCCCTTGCAATAATGCTCATACACCTAGAGATTGTCCTAGGGGTAATCTACAACAAAGGGTGGCAGAGCAGAGAAGAATGGATGGTCAGTTTGATAGTACCAATGACAATCAAGCTACCAGTCTCCTGGTATGCAAAATTCAGTCCTAGTGGCTTAGATGCAAGGAATGTCCTTGCAACAAGAGGAAGAAATAGCCCTAGAACATGCTTTGCTCTCATGGGTTGAAGATGAAGAATCAGTTTTCTTGAACAAAGCATCTACCTCCCAAAGATCAGTGGTGCAATCTGATTATTACACCAGGTCAAAGAGGAGAATGGTGGAGCAGCCCAAGATTGTAAATGGTCAAGTCATGAATAATCCTCCATCTCAAGGGCAAAGAAACGTTGTTGTTAGACAAGAAATGCCTCAGCCGGTGCAAGATCAAGGGATTCCTGCCCAAATTCAAGAAAAAATGAGATATCCTTATGTCCAAAAAATTCAATCTTTGAGACCGATCAATGTAGTGGATCAATTAAAGAAGACTCCAACCCAAGTATCAATATGGGATATATTGGCTATTCCTGAACATAAGACACTGCTACAAGAAGCTCTGCAAGGCCAAGCAGCGCCCAAAGGTATTATTACCAAAGAAGAACCTGCTGGAAAGGAAAAGCTCAAAGATACAGTTCCTCATCAGAGAACAGCCTTTGTGAACGATGCAGCACAAGTAAGTAAATCCAAACCAGAGCCTTTCTATTTGACTCTAATAGTTGGAAAGAAACTCTTGCATAATGCATTGATAGATTCAGGAGCTAGTACAACAGTAATGCCCAAGCAAATAGCTGATGCTTTGAAGATAAAATATGAACCCCTTACAAAATGAGTTATGTAGCTAGATGGCAAAATAGTACAAACCATATAGAGAATTAAACAACTCCCATTGTAGTTATATACATGTCCCAATATAATTGTCAACCAAGATGTAGTAGTCATAGATATACCTCCCGTTTTTGGTTTATGTTTATCCAGAGACTTTACAACAAAAATAGGAGGATATATGTCTATTGACTAGTCTCACCTCATTCTTAGAACCAAATACGGTTCGAAGATGAAAATTCTATTCGAACCACTGTCAAAAGACCATATCACCAACAAACCAACAACAAGATTAGAGGCAGATCATGCTATGTTAAATAAGAAAGAAAATATTTTTGTTGAAGAGCTAGGTGACTAGACTGAGCATGATCAAGAAGAAGAAAACAACCAGTTGTTGGCTATGATGCATAGCGACCCATATGGGAACTATGACTCTACTGGTCTGGGCACATATGTCATTTTTGATGAGGACCAGACAATCCCAAATGTTATAAGGGCAGAGGCACCCACTACTCAAGATTTAGAGATCTGGACCTTGAATTTTGATGGGGCTAGAAGTAAACATGGTGCTAGAGCAGAAATTTGTCTTATTGCTCCGAATGGTGATAAATTTTTAAGAGCTATCCGATTCTAATTTGCTTTCACTAATAATGATGCTGAGTATGAATCTTTAGTACATGGGCTCTTGTTAGCAAAAAAAAAGGGAATAAAGAACCTAAAAGTGAAAGGAGATTCAGAATTAGTAGTAAAGCAAATTAGAGAAAAGGCAGCAGCCAAAAATGTGAAAATGAGATCCTACAGACATAGGATTTGGGATTTGATAGAAGATTTTGAAGCTTTCAATATCGATATAGTCCCTAGAAGTCAAAACTCTGAAGCTGATAGGATGGCCCAGATTGGCTCACAGTTTAACCCAGTAACTGGCCTATTAATTAACAATGAGTTAGTAAAAGTTATAGTGAGGCCGACTATTCCAGATAATGATGAGTATTGGCAAGTATTTGAAAATGATGCTCAGGTAGTCTCATTCTTACAACAATCAGTGAGTTTGCTGATCAATTGCAAACCAAAATTGAAGAGGCATATGGTGATCAGATTATACAATTAAGGACTAATAAGCTCCCCAAGGGCTTGATCACCTTAGAAAACTTGTTTGACCCAGAGGATGTAAGCCTAAAAAAGAAAAGGTTCTAGATAGACGAAGCAGACTATTCTGAAATAGAGGTGAGTAACGAGAAAAGGCTGAAAGTTGGAAATTCTGCAACTCAACAAGAGAAGGGAAGACTAATTGAATTGTGCCAGAGATATGACAGAGTCATAGCTTGGAGCTATGAAGACCTTCATGGATACAATAAAGACATTAATCAGCGCACGATAGAACTGACTGAAGGGTCTAAGCCCATCAGACATAAACAGAGGCCAGTAAATCCAAGGATTGAGCCTCTAATTGTAGATGAGTTGCAGAAAGTTTTAGATTCTAAAATAATATTTCCAATCAAGCACTCAACCTGGGTATCAAATCTAGTACCAGTTAAGAAAAAGAATGGGGATGTAAGACTGTGTGTAGATTTCAAAGATCTAAATAGAACATCTCTGAAAGACCACTATCCCTTGCCCTCCATAGAATAAATTCTATAAACTGTGGCTAGATCAGAGAGGTTTTCTTTACTAGATGGTTTCTCTGGATACAATCAGATTTGGTTGGCTGATGAAGATCAGTACAAAACTACTTTTACTACCAAATGGGGAACATTTGCATATGCTAAGATGTCATTTGGTCTGTCAAATGCAGGAGCCACCTTTCAAAGAGCTATGGATGTAACCTTTGGGGAACTTATAAATAAGATCATCCTGGTCTATTTGGATGACCTCACTATTTTTTCAAAAAATGCTGATGATCATTTAGAATCTGTTTTCAAAAAATGTCAAGATTTTGGGATATCACTAAATCCCAAGAAATGCATCTTTGTTGTATCTCAGGGCAAATTGTTGGAAAATATAGTATCTAAAGAAGGAGTTTCCATAGATCCTGAGAGAATTGCAGCTATAATGAACTTACCTCTTCCAGTAAATAAAAAGTCAGTCCAGTCCTTTTTAGGGAAGATTAACTTTGTCAGCAGGTTCAAATATGATTTTGCAGACTTGATAAGACCAGTGACACTCTTGCTAAAGAAAGCCCTGATTTTTAAATGGACTACAGAAGGAAGACAAGCCTTTGAAGAGGTCAAGAAGGCTATCTCAACAGCTCCAGTGCTTAAAAACCCATATTTTTCCAAACTTTTTGTAATGTATGTCTATGGAGGAGAGTTAAGTATTGTTGTTATCTTGACACAAAAAGATGATAGGGTGGAGGAAGAACACTCAATAGCCTTTTTCTCAAAGACTCTCAGGGATTATGAAACTAGGTACAACTTTGTAGAGAGACAAGCATATGCCATAGTAAAAGCCCTCAAGAAATTCAGGCATATGGTATCAGGGAGCAAAATCCTGATACTTGTAGCTCACCCAAGTGTTAGAGAATACATCATGGAAGGAGAAATCACTGAAAAAAGAGCCAACTGGATCACTAAGATCCTTGAATAGGATGTAGAGGTCAGACCCACCAAGTTAGTCAGAGGCAAAGGTTTGTGCCAATATATGACCCAAGAGCTTGAAAAGATGTTATCTGAGGAGGCAGATTCAGAAAGAGAGATGGAGACAGTGTTAAAGATACAAGAGGTTGATCAGGAATCCTAGGTCACAAGCAGGATTCAGTTTATGAAAAATAGGATTTATCCAAGAGAACTCCCTCGAAATAAGAGGAGATATTATAGGATGTAGGGAGTTCATTTTGTTTTAATTGAACAAGTCCTTTTTAGAATAAATTCTGATAGAAAATTGTTAAGATGTGTAGAACAGGTTGAGGCTAAGAGAATACTACATGAAATGCATCATAGAATATCAGGGAGGCATTTTTTTGCAAGGACCACAGCCATAAAGATAAGTGAGGCAGCATATTTTTGGCCTACTTTATTTGTAGATTGTTATTAATTGGTTAAAAAATGTCAATCTTGCCAATATTATATGGGGATGAGGAGGAATGCAACCATGCCCCTTAGTCCTATAATTGTGGATGAACCTTTTACTCAATGGGGTCTTGACTTCATTGGAATGATAAATCCAATGTCCAGTATGGGTCACAAATAGATATTAACTGCCACAGACTATTTCACCAGATGGACCGAGGCAGTCCCACTTAAGGAAGCAACAGAGAATGTGATCCTAGATTTTCTAGGGAGTATCACTACTCGCTTTGGGGCTCTTTGCGCCATAATTTCAGATAATGCTAAAGCATTCTTGGTGTTTAAAGTATCCGAATTTGCCTTGAAATATGGAATATATTTGAAAACTTCATCTAACTATTACCCTCAAGGTAATGCTTTGGCAGAATCAACCAACAAGAATCTGATAAGACTCATCAAAAGAGTAGGGGCTGATCATCACAAAGAGTGGCATAAAGTGCTTAATCTAGCACTATGTGCTGATAGAATCACGCCTAAGCAGGTGATCAAGATGTCCCCATATGAGTTGGTATATGAAAAGTCAACTGTAATTCTCTTAAGTTTGGAGGTCCCTGCTCTCCAGTTGATCAAACAAATTGAAATTGAAGAAAAAGGCCCCATGTAGGTTAGGCTTGCAGAGCTTTTAGAAGTTCAGGAGAAGAGGGATACAACCCATGATTTATTAATCAAGCATCAAGGAATGGTTAAGAATTGTTTTGATAAAAGGACTTCGAATCCTTGTTTTGAGGTAGGCTCGATTGTTTTGAAATGGGATGCGAGAGCTACCAAGCCAGGTCAGCATACTAAATTTGAAGCATTATGGACTGGCCCCTATAAAATTCGCGCGTGCAAGCAAAAGAATTCATTTGAGTTGGAATCGATGGAAGGAGAACCTAAAGAGATTCTCGTAAATGGAATCTATTTGAAGCATTTCAATTAGCTTGGGTTTTTAATGTATTATAGTTAGATAAGTTTCCCCTTCCTGTATTGTTTTTTTTTGCCGTTGCTTTTTTCCCACTTTTCGTTTAAATAAGTGTTTCTAAACACAGAGTTGGCAGCTCGGGAGGTTTTTAAATAATAAAAGATCTTCAAATCCTTGAAGCATTGAATGTTTCCCAATCTTTAAGAAATCTCTGAGGTACCTTGCGCAGCCACTTGCATAATTTGTCTACCTTGCCGTCCCAGAAAGATTGAGTAGGATTCGCTAACGATTGTCCAAATTTAATGCCTTTCGAGACTTGATAGGTCCATAAATACCATTAGCAAGAGTTAAAGTTTACAAACTCTCAAGCATTTCTGTATTTTACGAGAAAATATCCTGCTACTTGCAAAAAATTTCAGCGCCTAGTAAAATTGCTTCAGCAAGAGTGTTTTGTTTGCAAAGGGATCATACCAGTTGCCACAGAGGAGATAGAGATGGAAGGAGCATCATCTTCACAACAAGGAACTGGGATTTACGAATCCCTTGATAGGTTTCTAGCAAGTAAGTCATATGCTTCAGCTGTCGTGCCACCGTTGACAACCTATCCAAGGACCAGAATTCCATAGGTTGGTCAGAACAGTGACTCGGCAAAAGTAAAGGATTATGCGGATGGAATTATGAACCCGATCTTGCAAAGAGCCAGCAGCAAAAACCTTAGAGAAGGGGCACATCAAAGGTGCCTTCAGAGAGCTAGAGCAGGGCAATATGAGACGTTCAGCATGAGAATGTGGACCTCACAACTAGCACAGTTCCTTGTCCTAGCTGTGCATCCATGCCCCGACTTGGTTGAATTATGTGCAGATTGGCTCCATGCACCCTCATGCACCATTCAGCAGGGTCCTTTCGTGGTGCAAATCACACTGCAGGCCATCAGAGACATGTTAGCCCTACACCATGATAGTACATCAACATTTTTCACTGTTGCTAAGATGCAAAGGGCGTGGGCTAATGTCAATACTCAGTTAAAGTTCTTAAGAACTGAATTGCAAATGGGCGATGACAACACTACTGTGCCCACACTCCCTACAGCAAGGGGCCAATTCACACAAGCTAGCCAAGACGCACTATCCATGATGGCTGTCATCTTCGACATGAAAGATGATATGGCAGTTTACGTAGAGAAAATGGCCATCCTCTTCAGGTTGAAGACTGTCGACAAGACCTAGGAATATCGGCTCGACTTTTTGAAGCTGATTACTTTTACAATGGTGGAACAACTGGCCCAGTTTAGATCAAAAGGAGTGTTCAGGTACTCTTCTTATTTGTTTCACCTCATGCTATACCAGAACGCCGATCTCTTCGCCCAACATATGCATCTGGACATGTATGACCCAAGTTTTGACCCCCAAAGGACCATTCCTGTGTCTGCATGGACACATGTTTTGTCAAGGACCAGTGATCCATATGATTTCTGGAAACTGTTTGTTATCCCTGCTCTGTGCCACCTCAGACCCGAACCAATCATGAATAGATTATTTTTTAGTGTTTCAAACCTCCTAGCCAGTTGCCCGATTCCGTGTGACTTCTACTTTGGATTCCACCATACGATTCTAAGAGTTCATGGTTTTTGTGGGGAATCAATGTTGCTATCGAAGGTTCTAACTCTTAAGTTAGCATTTTTAGAAGTCACCAGGCAAGTGTCAGTGGTAGACAATGATTATGGTTCTGGGAAACGGAAGAAGAAGATGTTTGACCTCCCGTGGATGGCAAGCAACATAATTTTAGAATTCAGGGACACTGAAGTCTTGTTGCTTCGAAAGCTAACCTTCCTGGGGTTCCTGTTAGTTGAAGACAAATGGGTATATGACCCGACTGGTTACATAGCGTCTTGGATAAGGACTCACAGGGTTGCAATTAGGATGGCACATGAGGGCCGCCCTTTTTGGGAGACTCAGAGAAACCCTGTAGAAGACACTCCTATTTTTTATGTTGAATTATCAGATTTGCCCCCTCTGCAAAATAGACCATGGGAGACTTTCTATGTTAAGCAGAGGGATTATGATCCCAAAGTCAGAATGACTTCTGGCTTGAGAAGAGCATTGAAGAATAAAGATTGGGATGCAGAAAAGATAGAAGCCTATTGGAAATATAGACAGGAGATTTCTCAAACCACCCATTCTTTTGGGAATGTAGACACAGACGAGAGGTGGGAAAAACTATGGGACGAGTGCCATTTCTCCCCTGCATCTAGCCCAGAGATGACTGATTTGCCAACATGGGGTATAGAGTAGGAAGACGGGCCAAGCCAAGAGCCGCAAGCCTCAGAACAAACTGTAGCTGCAGCAGCTGTGTCTGATCGGCCTCAACCTCTCGGCATCTTAGAGAAACAAAAGAGTGTGGTTCATTCGCCACCAAAAGCTTTCCCGTCATCAGAAGTCATTAAAGTTCTCAGTTCTCCACAAGCATCATCGACGGCAGTCGCTGATGTGGAAGGTCAGAGAGCACAGCTAGAAGAGAAGACACCCAAAAAATGGAGGGTGCAGTTTCAATTGGCTATGGGAGAGGAGACGGACACCCAACAGCGTCAATTACAGAGTGTTGTAATTGCCCCTCAGGTAAGTATCATCCCTCCTTCTCCTTCTCAGCCTACGTCTTTTCTCGTAACATCCCCCGCCACTTTTGCCGTTCTCATTTCTCACTTCACCCCATCTGTGGCTCATCAGTTTTTAACGTTACCCCCGTTTCTCCCCCTCTATTCCCAAAAAATTTTCTCCTCAGATTGCCCATAGCCAACAATTGGTTGTCCAATATGGTCTGCCACAGGGACATCTTTTTGCGGGTGGGCACATTGCCTCTCCTTCTACCTTTCTAACCTAAGCAGATGTTGCACGGATGGTGAGGGAAGCCCAAAGAGAGAAAAAGAGGACAAAAGAAAATAAAGCACTGGCTACACCTCATCTATGATCACAATTTGACCCAATTCAGCAATAATTGACAGTGACCCATTTGTCACCCAATGTTATCAAGCCAGCTAAGCAAATGCAGCCTGAGGATTACTTAGTGGATGCAGTGGCCATTAATATGTCTCTTTTCAGAGCCCAGGACAGAGTTGAGTTGTTGACCAAATCCACTTTTGTAGTCACAGAAGACTACTTGAAAATGTCAAGAAGGCTGTAGAAGATGGAGGCCGATTTGGCCAAGGAAAAGGCAAACTGTAACAGTTTGACCGAAGAAATTAACAAGAAAGAAAATGAAATAGCAAGTTTGAATAAACAGTTGCAAAATACTGTTTTCCTTCAGATTCACTAGGCAATCCAGGCCCAGAATGATTCCTTAAAGGCAAAGCTAACACATGCAAAGGATACAACAATGACCCTTAGGCAGGAGAAAGCAGCGTTGCAAAAAAAAAATGAAGAACATCAGCTACAAGTTACTCAATTGCAGCAGAAGATGTTGGGTGAACAAAACATTACTGCGGCTTTTCAAGCCCAGTTCCAAGCGGAGCAACAAAGAGCGGCATAACTGACACTAGAGCTGGCTAATAGGCCAAAGAGTGTCAGAGTGATAAAACTGGTAAAGGAGCTCTACGAATCTATGTGGAAAAGAATCTCCTCAAAGATTATCCAGCTCAGGGCTTCTCTCACCTTCCTGCTCAACGCATAAAAATTGTGTGAGAAGGTGGAAGATTCAGTGAAGAACACTCTGGCTACAGTCTCCGACAGAGTAACGAACTCTCAAACATTTTTGCAGAAGCTCTATGATGCAATGGATGCAACATTGGCAGCCACAAGAATCACCGATAGAATGGTCGCAACAAAGAGAGTCAATGAGGTTTTCAGTTGCAATTTCGCAGCCAACAGTTGCAGAGAGCTCCTCAACATCATGAAAAAAGGCATCAGCGAGATGAAGCAGCATATCGAAGATCTAGTCAGTTTGGGCCTTCCTTCTCCATTTTATGATGATAGCACGGTGCTAATGGTTGATCAAATTGAACCATTGTTGCTGGCCAAACAGAACGATCAAACAATTTTTCAGAACTTACGGGATGATTCTTCAGTCTCAGAAGTGGAAGCTATTCTGGTTCTTATTTCCTAGCTCAAATTCAAGTTGAAGGCTACAATTTAGATTTAGCCTTCACTGACTTGCAGAACAAGCAAGGGTTATCTGACCATGAATGGTCCACCTACCAGACAACACTTTTGAAGCTGTGAATTTTGCATTTTTGACAGAGCGGGAGTTGTGTTTCTTTTTGAGCAGGCTCAAAAGTCTTGGGGGTCGCTAGTAACTATAGAGTAAAATTTTTACTCTACGTTGCATTCTGATTTTCAATTGAGCACTATAGATTTTGTTCCCGCATACCTTGGTCGTGACGATAGAATTTTGAAACAGAGCACGGGCTTGATTCATTTGATTTATTTTCTGTCTAAGTGTTGAAGAGTAGCGGAAGCTGCCAAGTGGCGTCGTTCGAACACGGGTTCTTTTCCCTTTTTGATTCTTTTGTATCATTTTTTGTCCAAGTGTTGAATTCGAGCGAAAGCTACCAAATATCGCTTTTCGAGATACGAAACAGGCCAAGTGGCGTCATCCGAGGCACTTTTCATAACTTTCAAGAGGGCCACGAAATGTGCCACGTATCTAACAACTCAACGAAACGCACCACGTGTCGGCATCCACGTTCCTTTTCAGCACCTGCGTTTCATCTATTTTTTGGCAAAAGGTTTCAACAAGCTAAGTATCAGGATCAGGCGGAAAGCGCCAAGTGGCAATCGCGGAGGGCTCTGAACTGCTTTTCCAGAAGAATGCGGAAGTCACCACGTGTCGACATCCGAGAGACAGTTGGTTCAATGCCTTGGTTCAATAGGGTGGTTCAATGCCTCAGTTCAATATTTTGGTTCAAGATCTCGGGTTATGTGTAAACGGCACGCAGTGTTGAACCCTTGAACCAATTTTTGGTTCAATAGGCGGTTCAAAGGAGTGTCCAAAAAACCAAAGGGGTAAAGCACCCTTTCGAAAGGCAGTAAGGCGTTATTTAATTTTTGTTTGATTGCCAAAAATAAGCGGAGGCCGCTAAGTGTCGTTCTCCAAGCCCCTTTCTACTCCATTCCGAAGAGCAACAGAAGCCACCACATACCCTTAGCAAAAGCAGCAGAAGACGCCACGTATCTTCCCAGAAGCTGCGAAAGCCTCCACGTGTCAACATCTGAGAGATCATTTTCGAGTTTCATTACTGAATAAAGATCGTGGTGGGTCCCGAGTTTTATTTCAAAGGTCTGTAGAAGCCGCCAAGTGTCACCATCCATAAGAGCTTAACATGCGTCCCAAATATTTTCCCAAGCATAACTATAGAGCAAGCGGAGATTGCCACATACATCTTTCCCCTTTTTAAAGGTTGCTCGGGCAAGAAATGCGATGAGTCTTATTTTGTTGAAATTGCTAAGTATCAAAGAAGCGGATCGCGACAGGTGTCAAAGGTGGAGCGTTCCTAAGCAGGATATAAAGAAAGCGAAAAGTGCTGCATGTCTTTGATAAATCAGGTGAAAAGTGCCAAGTGTCGTCCTCCGGTATCTCCTAAGAAATAAGAAGCTTTTCAGGGAATTGACTAAGCGTCCTCTTCCGTTTCAACAGAACAGAGGGTCCTGTATAGACACTTCCAGCTTAGTTAAAGTTCAGTTTGGGTCGTAAATTTGGGAACGCATGATCAATCTGGAGGGAAACTCAGCTGGAGTTAATTCCAATAGATGGAGCAGTTCACCGATTAGATTTTTGGGGCCGACAAACATTGAAAGCGCCGTCTGTTTGTCCCCTGTGAGTTAAAGGCAGAGTAGAATCGCGTGGAAAAGGTGGTGATGGAATGAGACATTCGAGGCTATAAGAGGAGTGCAGGGATCACCAAAGGATGATCAAGATCAGAAAAAAGGAGAGAATTTTTTGAGAAAATTATTAGACTTGCTAGAGTTGTGATTATGAACATCATTTGTCTTTGTTCTATTTTCTTAAGTTGTAAAGTTTATGTAACTGTGCATATTTTTTGCCTTTTATATGAATAAAAATTAATGAGAAGAGAGAGTTCTGCGCCTTGTTGATGTTTCATGTATCATTATGAAAGTAGTCTAAGCTGTGAGCCTCTGTTTCTATTATTTCTATCTGTTACATTGATCATGCCTCATCTTCTTTTTAATGTAATTGAATCTTACATATAGTTTCATTGTGCTTAAGATTAAGGATCAAAATTACACTCAGGGGCATCGCCATAGTTAGATTTCATTCCTTGCATTTGCGTTTTTGTTTAAATTCTTATCATTTTTCTTCCCACACTTGATATAAGGAAGAGACCAGCTTCTCTAAAATCTGGAGGTTGTTTCAAGATGCAAGTCCCACATCTTGAAACTTCCCATTGTTGTTGATTAGAATCAAGTGCAATTTTAAACATCAACAAGAAAGAGATGTTGTAGAGTTCTATCATTTATTGAGAAAGCAACATTGAGATATAGTTGTGTTTTATATACAAAAGGGGTTGGTGCTTACAAATCTTTGTAAAGGGTTGGTGCTCCTGTGGATTGGTGTTCACAAATAGTTGTGTTGGTGATCGATAAAAGGGTTGGTGCTCCGACAAGTTGGTGCTTGTGAATTTTGTAATTTGAGTTGGTGCTCATTCATATACTTAAAATTGTTCTTCATGGTTTTTCTCACTTTGAGTTTTCACATAAAAATTTGGGTTCTCTCTCTCTCTTATGTAGTGCATGTTTTTGTTTCAATTTTATTGCATATCTTAAATGTAAGGTTAAGTGGAGTTTGATTAAGTAAAAGATTTATAAGATATATGATATACTGATTCACCCCCCTCTCATTATATCACATGCTTAACAATTGGTATCAGAGCAGGGTCTTTTGAAAAAAATTTAACAACTTGAAGGTATATCAGGGAAATCATGATGACTGGATCACATGAAAGTTTTTCTACAAATAAGGCACCTTTGTTTGATGGGACCAATTATGTCTTTTGGAGCATAAGGATGAGGACTTGATGTCCCTTGGATTCGACATTTGATAAGCAGTGGTGGAGGAATACGAAGAGCCATAGACACTTGTAACTACTCCAACAGAAAGAAGACAAGTGAAAATAATGTTAAAGCTTTAAATGTTATTTTATGTGGTTTATGTGAATCAGAATTTGTTAAAGTTATGCAATGCAAATTTGCTCATGAGACTTGGGTAAAGCTTGAAAATATTTACAAAGATGATGGAAAGGTTCAACAAGCTAAGCTTCAGACTTTCAAAAGACAGTTTGAGAGTTTAAAAATGGAAGAGAAAGAAAATATAACAAGTTATCTTTTGCAGGCTGATCAAATAGTTAATTAGATTCAAGGCCTTGAAGAAAAGTTAGAAGAATCAACAGTGGTATAGAAGGTTTTGAGATCTCTACCAATGAGATATGATGCAAAAGTTTTAGCAATCGAGGAGATGAAGAATCTAGCTAAGCTAAAAATGGATGAACTACAAGGTATTCTTATGACATATGAGATGCAGACCGAATAAAAGAAACCCTTAAAGAGAGAAGTTGCTTTCAAGACATCAAATAAAGACAAAGTTAAAATTCAAGAATCAAGTGACAACACTAGCGATGAGGAAGATGACAACGGAGCTCTATTCATCTACAAACTGAAAAAAGGCACAGGTAAATATCAAAAAAAATTGTCATTTAAATGTTTTAAATGTGGTACGATTAGACATTTTGTAGCTAAGTGCTCAAATAAAAATAATGGTGACAATAAAAAAAGAAAGTCTACATACAAAAATAACTTCAAAGACAAATTCAAAAAGGGATTTGAGAAGAAGAGTTTATATTCTAAATATCTTAGCTCAATCAAAGACAGTGGAGTCAGTGACTCAGATGAAAAAAAGATTCTATTCATGACTATACATGAAGATGTCTCTGTAAGTAAAAGTACAAATGATCAAGAAGAACATGATGAAGCTGAGGTGAATCTAGAAGGAGAACTCATTTATGTTTTAGAAGAATTACAAACTCTTTAAAAGAAAAATAAAAGATTGAAGCTCCAAATCGAGAAAAATGAAAAGGAGTCAAGAAATAATTAAAGATCTACAAACACACATTGAAAAAGCCAAAGAGACTAAAAAAAATCTAACACAGTTGCAAAAAGTAAATGAAGAATGTGAAAGATATGTTGTTGAAATTACCTCTTTAAAAGTAGATCTTGAGAAAACAAATAAAACAGTCAATTATAAAGCAACCAATGATTCAAAATTTGAGAATAACATTAATGTATTGAATAAGATATTAGAAAGTCAAAAATCAATATCAGACAAGACATATATCAGATTTGAGAAAAAAAAGAGCTATGATGAAACTCTTATAAAAGAAAAAATAAAAATGGAAGAAGTTAAGAATACAGAGGACATCTCAAACAAAGAAGGCTAGAAGGAGTAGAGCTACAAAAGATAATCAGGTCAGAGATACACAAATAGGTTTTATTTTTATGGGTATTATTTTTATTGTAATGGATATGATCATAAAAATATAGAATGTCAAAAAACGACTAACAATTTTAAAAACAAGGAGAAGAAAAATCATGTAAAGTCAAGAAGAAGCCACAACTCTTTTGCTCCTCTATCAGGTTTTGATGAAGAGATCATAATATGTTATAAGTGTAGTAACTTTGGACACATAGCCTAGTATTGTAGAAGTGTATTTGACTCAGTCAAGTTAGAGTTTCAAAGCTCCATTCATCAAGAAGAAAGTTTAGGCATGTTCATGG
This sequence comes from Torreya grandis, assembly GCA_037957365.1. Classification (NCBI taxonomy): domain Eukaryota; kingdom Viridiplantae; phylum Streptophyta; class Pinopsida; order Cupressales; family Taxaceae; genus Torreya; species Torreya grandis. The sequence continues at coordinate 965,405 of JARHVA010000075.1, forward strand.
CAGAAGAAACAACTTGAAAAGTTTATGTTGGTCCAAACAACGTTGCATGCAAAAAATAAATAAAAGTCATAATTTATTGACAACAGATGTTTGAGGCACATGACAGGAGACGAGCAAGTTCATTACCCTGAAGAAGATCAATAGTGGCATAGTGAAATTCAGAGACAATACTACTGTCAAAATTGTCGAAAAATGTACACTAAGTTTGGATAATGGTAGAACTAAGACTGAAAATATTCTATATGTAAAAAGTCTTAAGCATAATCTTTTGAGTGTAAATTAAATGTGTGATCAGGGACACACTAAAATTTTATACAGAAGGTTGTGAAATTAGAAAAAAATTCAGATGTGTTGATTGCAGATACTCAGAAGACAAGCAACAATTTGTTTATACTATCAAATATCAAAGGTCAAAAATATTGTTTGAGTCAAGTTGAAAAAATTTGGTTATGGCACAAGAGAATGGGACACATAAATTTTGACAATCTTGTCAAAGTCAGCAAGAAACAAGCAATTATAGATCTTTCAAAGATTATAAAGCCCTCCAACACGCTTTGTGAACTATGTCAACATGAAAAGCAGGTCAGAAGATGGTTCAAAACAAAAAAATAATTGACCACTCAGATGTTAAAATTTGTTCACACTGATTTGTGTGGATCTATGAGAACTCAAAGTATTCAAGGTGATAAATATTTCATGTTGCTTATTGATGATTTTACACGTATGATTTGGGTGATGTTTTTTAAAAAAAAATCAGAAGCTTTCAGCCACTTCAAAACATTCAAGGCTTTTGTTGAGAATGAAATTGATTTAAAAATTAAGTGTCTGAGATCAGATCGAAGAAAAAAATTTATGTCAGATGAGTTTATTGAGTATTGTGAAGACCATGAAATAAAGAGACATTATTCAACATCTAGAACTCCATAACAAAATGGAGTAGTTGAGCGAAAAATAAAACAGTTCAAGAGATGATGAGGACAATGCTATATAAATCTAAGATATCAAATAAATATTGGAGAGAGACAGTTGGTATAACAGTGCATATTCAAAATAGAGCATTGTTGAGAGTCAATAGTGACAAGACTCCCTATGATCTATGGAAAGACAAACTAGCTACAATGGTTTACTTTAGAATTTTTGGTAGTAGATGCTTCATAAAGAGAACTGATGAAAAATTAGATAAGTTTGAATCTATAACAGATGAAGATATATTTCTTGGATATTCTAGCAAAAATAAAACTTATAAATGTTATAACAAAAGAACCAAGAAGATTGTTGAAAGTACAAGTGTCGAGATAGATGAAGATGTAGCACAAAGAGCCAATGATCTAATAGACACCCTCAAATCATTGAAGAAGAAGATTTTGAAGAGTCAAATAAAAATGAGTAGAAGCAAAAAGACATCAAGACCCCATCCAATTTTGTTCAGAGAAATCATAATAAGAGTGACATCATCAAGAACATAAATGAAGGAGTTCAAATCAAAATGATGATGGTAAGTGAATTTGTGCAAGTAAATTTTTTTTTGTTATCCAAAATTTAGCCTAGAAATTTTTTAAAAGCTAGACATGATGAACATTGAGTTAAGGCAATGGATGAAAAATTAAATCAGATAGAAAATAATGATACTTGAGAATTAGTGCTTAGATCAAAAGATCAAAATGTGATAAGAACAAAATGGGTATACAAAAATAAGTTGAATAAAGATGGTGAAGTTACTAGGAATAAAGGCTAGTATGTAAAGGATATGCTCAGATTGAAGGTATAAATTTTGAAAAAAAAATTGCATCGATGGCAACACTAGATGCTATTAGAATGTTTCTTGCATATGCAATGTTTAAGAATTTCAAAGTATTTTAGATAGATGTTAAGTTTGCTTTTCTGAATGAGAATCTAGAAGAGGAGGTCTACATTGAGCAACCTGAGAGATTTCTTCTCTCAAATGATAGTAGCCATGTATGTAGATTGAAAAAAGCACTATATGGATTGAAATAAGCTCTTAGAGTTTGGTATGTAAGGCTTGATAAATACTTGCAGGATCAAGGTTTCAAAAGAGGTTTGGCTAATAGTAATCGTTACATTAAAATAAAAGGTGAGCATCAATTGATTGTTGTAGTATATGTTGATGACATAATATTTGGAGGTAACATTGAAAGAATGACAAAAGAATTTTCTGATAATATGCAAAAAGAATTTGAGATGTTTATGCTTGGAGAATTGTCGTTTTTTGTAGAGTTGCAAATGTTTCAGTCAAAAAATAGATAAATTATATCTCAAAGTAAATATGCCAAGAAAATATTGACAAAATTTGGTTTTGAAGATTGTGCACCAGTTGGCACACCAATAAGTACAGAGAACAAGGTAAGTAATGATGAAGATTTCCCTGTTGCAGATCAATATTTGTATAGATCTATGATTGGTAGTCTTTTATAACTGACAGCATTGAAGCCAGACATCTTGCATACAGTAGTTATTGTTGCGAGATATCAGGTAGCTCCAAAAGAGTCATGTTCAGTTGGTGAATAAAATATTCAGATGTGTCAAGAGGACATTGAATTATGGATTGTGGTATTCTACAGAGAAATATTTCACTTGGGTTGCTTATACAGATTCAGATTGGACAGGTTGCTTGGATGATAGAAAAAGTACAAGTAGAGGAGCTTTCTTCCTCAGTGATAGCTTAGTATCTTGGCTTAAAAAAAAGTAGAATTCAGTATCACTTTCTACAGTTGAAACAAAATATATTGCAACGATATTGTGTTGTATTCAAGTGCTTTGGATGAAGCAAACTTTGAAAGATATCAAGGTAAAATATGATGAACTTATTTCTATTTTTTGTGACAACACAAATGCTATTAATATTTCTAACAATCTAGTGATGCATTCAAGAACAAAACATATTTCTATCAGATATCATTTTTTGAGAGAGCAGGTTGCAGATCAACATGTTAAAATAGATATCTCAGTACTATAGAACAGATTGCAGATATTTTCACAAAGACTACCAAAAGACACATTCGAGTATCTACGGAAGAAGTTGGGAGTAATTTCTTTTACTTCCTGCTATTGAGTATCAACATCAGTTGAGGGGGAGCTAAGTGTTAGCTCCAAAATAAGCCCTTTGTCATTGATGTCAAAAGGGAAGAAAAACAGAAACAAGTACAAAAAATAGGTACATGGATAGGTACAAGGAACATGTGCAAAAGCAAGGGCAAAAACAAGTACATGATGCTATAGTAAGGAGTTATTGTATGTTTTTCAGTTTGGCTATATATGCAAGTTGGCATATGTAGTACAGGTTTCAGGATGTAGCAGTTTTAAGTTTGAGGTTGCCATCAATGACAAAGGAGAGATTGTTAGAAATATTGTCATTGATGTCAAAGGTCTAGTATTGGTGATAAAGACCCCATAACATTTATTGTCTAAATGTGTTTTTAATATTCATATTTTGACTAAAATGTGTTGATATTTATTTAATATTAACAAATATATTTTTGGTTGCATAAAAGTCAAAAGAGAGGCCATATAGAAGTCAAAGAGTCATGGGATAAAGACAAAAAAAGAGAAATGACGCATTTCCTCATGAAGAGTCATCTTGAGGAATTTCAAAATTCACCAAGTGAAGACAAAAGAGGAAGGGCGCAATTTTTCATGAAATGACACTTTAAGGAATTCGAAAAGTCACTAAGATAAAGACAAAAGGGAAAATAATGCATTTGTTTATGAAGGGTCACCATGTGACTTTTCAAATGAAAGCATTCTAAGGGTTATGCAAGTTTGGTGCCATTTTCTATGAGGAGTGAAGGGTCACAAAGGGTGAATGCCAAAGGTCATTTGGAATGCTATAAATAAAAACTTGAGAAGACATTTGTAATATGCAAGAAAGTGCATGGTTTGTAATTGTTTTATATAAGAAAAGAGGAGATAATAGAAAGAGATATTGTAGAGTTCTATCATTTGTTGAGAAAACAACATTGAGAGATAGTTGTGTTTTATACACAAAAGGGATTGGTGCTCACAAATTTTTGCAAGGGGTTGGTGCTCACAAATAGTTGATGTGTTGGTGCTCGGTAAAAGGGTTAGTGCTTCTGCAAGTTGGTGTTTGCGAACTTTGTAATTTGAGTTGGTGCTCATTCATATACTTGAGATTGTTCTCCGTGGTTTTTCTCACTTTGAGTTTCCACATAAAAATTTGGGGTTTTTCTCTCTCTTGTGTGGTGCATGTTATTGTTTTAGTTTTATTGCATATTTTGAATGTATGGTTAAGTGGAGTTTGATTAAGTAAAAGATTTATAAGATATATGATATACTAATTCACCCCGTCCCCCTCTCCTCTCAGTATATCCCATGCTTAACATGGATATGCAACATAAAGTAACTCCTACCACAACCCATCCAAACCAAAGATTTACTTGCCAATCAAAAAACATATCTTACCAACATTGGACCTTCTATAGTGTTTTAACTCATATAATCTTCAAAGTTCAATGGGCAATTTAATTGCTTAACAAAGTTATAATAGTTCATTTTTTTCTTGAGCTGAGTTGCAGTGGTGAACATTTGCATCACCATGCAAACATTCCATCTCGGGTGGATTAGTGTGTTTTTGGGAGTTTAAACCCACATTTTAGGAACCTCTTTTTTATCAAACTGTAATCCAACCAAGTTTTGATATAGAGTTTCAAGACTCGGCCTATTATCAAATAGAAATCCAACTAAAAGAATAGTTTTTAATTTAAGGAGATATGCATGGGATTGCATTTTCAACTGGCACCAATCTCATGACCAACTTTGTCCTATTGAGAATATGCTACCAAACCTTCGTAACAATTTTATGATGTCTCCCTTGTTTCACGACTCTTTTTATAAATTTGCATTTTCTTTCACTTCAATGTATTTCTGGTACGGCCTTATGATGCCTTCCTTCTTTTCCTTGACTCTTTTTACCTATTTAAGTTTTCTTTTGCGTCTCTTGTATAAATTATGAGTTCTACTCTTCAGAGTACTCTTGTTGTGGATGTACATTTGTTGTTTTTTCAACCATTTGTGGCCACTAGTGGAGTTAATATTTAGATAAAATAAAGCAGCAGGCTAAACTGCATCACACCATATGAAAGGTACATTAGCAAAATGGCACTGCCATTGATAATATATGGCATTTCACTTTTTATCCACATGCCTTTAGTTAAGGATTTTGCCTCATATTGATGGTCCTATCAAGAACAATATGAATCTTTTTCTGTATTAGTTTAGATTGCAGACAGTTTATGCAGTAGCCAAAGAAAACATTATAAAGAAGACACATCATCAAAGGACTATGAAATATTGTCATTCCATACGAAATTGGAACAAAATCCATTCATTACTTTGTAAAGAATGCCTTTTCATGACAAAATCTCCTTCAAGCTCAACTTTTGAGCACTCAATATGGAAAGAGACTTTAGCATATGGATCTCTGTTAGACTAGCCAAATGAGGAGGACAAGAATACAAGTAAAATATAAAAAATAATTGCTTTGAGACTACCCATATTTAAGTTCTCGCTAATAGATGTCTTTGATCATTAGCTGAGAAGTTTTTGCACCTGAAGATGACCTTTGTCAAATGCTGGGGCAGTTGAAGCAGCTTTGAAGGACTAATACCAAAATAGGTGCAAAACCCATCTAGAAGTTATACCTATGGCCTTATCTTTACTATAGCTAAATAGGTAGCTGCATACTTGAATGCTCTGTAAATAGAGGAAAGAGAATGAAGGCTTATAATATACAACTGCGACAAATTGGAGACATGAGGAGATCAGTAGACAATCACAGACAAGTACAAGTTAGTAAACATGTCAGAACTATCCACTCAACTGACAGAAAAAATCTTAAAGTTGTATATAGAGCAGAAGCAGAGGAGTCTCTAATCCCAACCAGGAAACGACAATCCCCAATTGAGGGATCCACAAATGTTATCATCCCAAGCCCATTAAAATAACAGCTTTCTTCTGCTTGATTCTGTTGTTGATAGTAGCTGTTGAAAGCATAAGAGACATTGCCCACTTCTCCAATGGCATTGCAAGAACCTCCGTAAAGAAGTCTTGTGCAATCAGCCCTTGAGCATGCAAGTTGTGCATAGTTCAATGCACTGGACAGATCACGGTTGGCATTTGCAACACACCATCTCAAAGGAAGATATGGGACATTTGCAGCATTCACCAAACCTTTAGATCCTTCTCCCAAGTCAAGGTGGTATTTAGCCTGGCCATCAAAGGTATAAATACCCCAATGTCTTTCAAAGGTCCCAGGCATAACACTCTTTTGGCCCTCATCCAGTAGACCGAATAGATATACTTCAATAGGTGGAACACCAGGTCTGAGAGGTGTTCCCTTGTTGCTCAGTACATGGTTCACCAAACCTTGGTTGAATCGTTTTGCATTGCTGATGTTTGCAGCAATGGCCCCATCACTTGGCCATCCAATTTCTCCAACAATGATTGGAATTTGACCAAAGCCAATTTTGTTCAAGGCTGCCACAAGGGTATCAAAGTTTCCATCAAAAGCATTGGTATAAACATTTGGCCCGTCAAGCACTGGATGAGTGCTATTGTCAAAGAAAGCATAGTCTGCTGGAAACTCCGCATTCCCATATAGACTTAAGAAGGGGTAAATGTTAACCACAAAAGGAGATCCATTTTTGCTAAGAAAGGACAAAAGCTGAAGCATAATTGGACTCACATCTGGCCTGAAGGCTCCTTGCGAAGGCAAGTCAGACTGGTAAGCATCTGCATTACATGGAACCACAACTTTAACCTGGCTTGCAAGATTTGCTCTTGTCAAAGCCAGTTGCACATTGGTCACAGCAGGAACTACAAAGGATTCAAATTGGCCTTGGTAACTTGAAAGAAATGGTTCGTTACCAACTGCAACATACCTGTAGTCATGCATTCAAGAACCCAAAAATCAGTATGCAGTCTAAACTTGAAAATAATCAAATGCAAATATTGATCACAAAGTGATGTTAATTGTTTTTTGCTTGTCAAGACTTGGTAGTTTTACCTCACTATCGTATAAGAATTACCTAGTTGGTCTCTTTAGGACAGCATTGAATCACGGTCCCAAGTAAATCAAATCCAGTATGCAAGCCAATAAAAAATAGAATAGGTCTTGCTTTAAAAAAAAAGAGTTCAAGGGAACAGGAAATGCATGTTTAGTCCTAATAAAAATTGAATACGTGTAAAGAGTCATAGGCCCTCCTGAATCTTCAAATAAACAATGGATCTCAGTATAATTTACTAATAAACAACAGATATACTACCAATCTCCTAACAAACTAAATAATAGAAAATAATGCACTTCTCTTAACCTCTTATGAGCAGAATTGACAGATGCATTTGCCCTAAGGAAGGTGTAGTGCTCAGTCTGTAATCAAAGCTAGAGAAGAGCAATCTTGAGCCCTGTGACTAAAGGAAGCAAAGGTTGATGGAGTTAAGTGATCTCCTGAGATGTGCAAAATACCAAAATATGTTCTGAATAATATATAGTTTTCAAACCTATACAAGGTGAGATCCAAGTAGGTCCATTTGCATGGTCGTTAAGTCTCCTCACATATAGCTTTACAAATCCCTTTCTATATGGATTTAGTGATGGGTAAATCTAGGGTGAATATTGATAAGTGATATAGCCAGTGCACAATCTACTCACTCTAGTTGTTTTTTGGGAATCCCTGATAATACCTGATTCTCTGCAAATTAATAGAGGTAAACAACTATATCTAGCATCTATTTTAGTTAGCTTTTGGTATATGGAATTAATTTCTAGGCACCCAAATATAAACCCTTCTCCTGTTCAATCTATATGAGGTGGCTATTTTAAACTATCCCTTCTCCTGCAGAGTTTAAATAACAAACAAGTCAAATGTCCGACCTATACAATTATACCTGATGGGGAAATAGGAAATACCCCATCTTGTATTTCATTTCAACAGCCATGTAAATCCAAACATGATATGATATGTTGTTGCTTCAGGTTGTAGAAATTGAGTTTTTCCTAGGGCTTGAATGGTAACAATTGCACCAATACTGGCTCAAATCTCATTGTAGTGCAACTTTTACTAAATTAAATTATATTTTAAGGTCCACAATGCATTGTACATATGTGACCCCTGCACACTAGGCTCTGCTTAAACTGCAGGGTGCACGTACCCTAACTCTGCCGATTAAATCTGTGCCCGCAAGATAGAAGCAGGGGATCTTCGCCATTAGGCTCACTCAGGTGTGCAGATCATAATTTCTGATGACAAACATAGATGTACAATACAACTATGGCACCAAAGCTTGCATCATCTTGGAAGCTCATGACTATCATGGCACCTTACAGTGATCTTTTTTTCTCGACATGCATAGCAAACACTTTTTTCAGGTGCACAGAGGTCAGACTATTGGGATTTTATAGGGCTGAGGTGGTTCCTCCTGTGATAGGCGTATTCCGGTCATGAGTTCACGTCTCCGACACCTTTGTATCCCCCACTGAACAATTTCTCTGTAAACAAGCTTTGGAATCTGATTTCCTAATACATGCGTGGGTTAGTGTTTGAGGCCTGAGCATCAGCGGTTCAAAATTTATAAGTGAAAAACAAAACAAAAATCTTCCAGCGAGCATGTTGATCCTTAGGTGATCAAAATTGTTAAAATTTGGCAAAATGCACCCGTATTTAGATCTGTATCAAGACTGTCTACAACAACCATAACAATTAGTTGTACAAGATGACCTGCTCAAATTAGAAAATCTATTATAAAATAGACCCTAGGTTTTAGAACAGTATTACTAAAAGCATTGCAGCATTGTCGGAAAGGCCAACATGATCTGAATGGAAGATGAAATCCTATAATCTCGTCAAATTAGGTAATCCATCTTATAACAGAACCGTCGCTCCAGATTAACTTTATATAAGGCATTGTAATATTATCAAATAGAAATGTTGTGTTCTGAAATGGGCCATAAATACAGACAAACTTCTGAAACTGGGGAATGCAACAAACAGAGGCCCTGCATCCTCGAGCAGCAATGTTCCGAGTCTCCTAAATGTCAACATCTATGATAAAGAAGTAGTGGTCTGATCTTGTCATGATGGCTTTAAATCTAGGATCTATCTTATTAGGTTCCCTCATTAATCCCCAACAAACCTGTTCATAATATATACTGATGACAAAAACATAAAATACGCTAAAAAACACAGTTTATAAGCCCTAATCTGTCAAAACATTCATTGAAATGAAAACCTTACCTAATATCAACTCCTCCTCTGAAGGCATATCTAGTGACATTATCATGAACCCACATGTCTGCAGCTGTAGAGGAGAGACTCATAAGCCTCAACACGTCATTAGGAATGCCCACCATTACTTGAATACCAGAGCCCACCAGAGCCTCCAAAACCAGGGGATCTGCATCAAAAAGCTTCACCTTCAAAATATTATTGGCCCTAAGCAGCCTCACAACAACAGGGGGAGGGAGCCTCTGGGTAGATATGGTCCCCCAGTTCACACCAATGTCTACTGCCGCCACACTAGAATATACCCAGATGAACCATGTGAATAATATCAATGTTCTTAAACTGTAGACCAGCTTCACCATCTTCTGTGTACTGTAATGTGCATCCAAACTCATTGAAGCTCATGCTCTGTGTGTATACTCTGTGTTTGGTGAGTATTTAATCGAAGTTGGATTTACAATGTGAATATGAATGTGGGTTTTCTTGGCTATGTTTGGGTGGAAGAGGTTTGAGATTTTTGTTTTGGGTCGCCATGTTTTTGTTGGCATATGGTAGATCGACGAGATCCATTGTCTTTATCAGTGGGAAAATGATTCACCACCTTTGCATTGGATGTTGGGCCCAACTGTAAGTTTAGTGTGAATCATGATTTTTAATTGACTGTTAGGCTTTTATATTTAAGGAATAAACTTTGATTCCCTTTATTATGGACTTAGTTTTTATAAAAGGGGTTGGATTGTTTACCAATGGATTAGACAACTGTTATTCTAAATTTTATTGCGAGGAGAACCTTTTGTGTTGGGAGGGGTATAAAACCAGGAATCAGCTTCTTTCTTCGCTGTTCTTCTCTTTCTTTTCTTTTTTTCTTTTCTTCTTTGTTTTTTTTTTTGGGCATTTTTTTGGTTGTTTGTTTCTCTTCTTTTTTCATGTACTCTTTTTCAAAAGGTGGTGGCTTTTGTGATTGCTATTTTTCGTTATTTTTCTTTTTCTTGTTGTGGGAAACGGTTTTCGGTTGTGTCCATAGGTCAAAAGTGTTTACTTTATCAAATTAAAAAAAAAAATAGATGGACTCATAGATCCATATCCAATTATTACTCATTTTTCTAAGGACAAGTGGATTATAAGATTATGTTAACCCCTATAAAAAATATATTATTAACGAGTCATATACTTGGGAAGGGAGGAACGATTCATGTGAATGCTATTTAGTGTTAAGATTGGCAAGATGCAGGGCACAAATATGCAATCTAATACAACCGACATAAACAACTAAAACACTATGTATATTTCTTTACTAGATATATTGTGGCAAAACATGGAAATGCCAAGGGTTTGTAAGGAATAACAAGAAAATAGACAGTTCTCGTAGGTTCTATTATTCTTCATATTACATTTTTTCATATCTAAGAAAAGGGTTGAAATAGGGAAAGGTTCCTATCTAGTCCTTATGGTTTGTTTGCCATTGTAACATGTAATATTTTTATCCTTTTGCGTTGCAATACTTTGCATTGTTATGTCTTGTAATTGTTTGGAGCATTTCATTTCATCCCATAATAAAAATCATCACTATTTTTGTAGAGCTTGCAAGGGTTTTGTAAATAAGTACAAGATTTAAGTTGACACGTTGCATCTTTGAGAGGGTCATTTTTTTGGTAATATCCTGTCACTTTCCTTTCATTTTTTATGTTCTAAGCTATTTTCTCTTCATATCTGCATATTTCTTATTATTTTTGTATTTGCACAAATGGAAATATCATTAACAGATCATGTCTTTGTCTCTTCTAACGACTACATTTTTGTCAAGATTTTAGCTTGGAAGATCGACTTCCTCTTTTGTCTTCTAGATATCATCTCCTATTCATGTGTTTATCTCAAGAAATTGTTGTTTTTTATTTGGCTCAAAAAAATTAATCTTACATGTGATGAAACAACTTTTCTTCAAGACTTTTATCCTTGTTGTAGAAGATAAAAGAGATGGCCCCTCTCACATTTTATTCTCCAAAGTCCAAATGCTTAGTTATGACGTGTTTATATGGGTTTATAGGAAAAACAATATAATTATCTCTTAATCTCATATCAGATGTGCAATATTACAATGAGTTCCCACTATAATGTATTTTTGTAGAGAAGTTGTAGATGTAAAAATTTTATTTCGTATACACTGAGCCAAGTGTTTATAATAGGGGAGAGTGGTTAAACCCATGTATGCAATGTTTAAAATTTAAATACAAAATGACACATACAACATCAACTGCAACGAGTTATTTCTCATTTTAACTTGTTCAATAAAATAGGTGTGCCGCATCATAAGTTGGAATTTATATTTTTAGATTTGATAAGATTTTCTCAACATATTATTCAATACCCGCAACAAATGAACCAATGAGCAAATGGACCAATGGGATGTCATGGAAGAAAATATCCAATATGCGAGACAAAACTATGATGTGAGTTTGGTAATGAAAACACCTCTGATATAATTAATTATATAAATGGGTGGAAAGAATATAATTTTAATAATAGTCGTGTATGAGAAAGAATCATTATGTAAAGTAATTAGAAAGAAGACAAATACTTTTAATAGAGGTTTCCTTATAATTGAGCATACGAAGCACATAAATACTTTTAAATTGGGTTGGAATAAAAAATATAATTTTAATCGATAATTATTTATAATTGAATATATAAAGATTCTTTATAATTGAACATATAAAATACACATGTACTTTTAAATGAGTTTGGAATAAGAAAAAAAAAAAGAAAAACTATTTATAATTTAATATTGAAATTGTACTTACCTTAAAAATAAATATTGGGTCATGATTATTCCTCATTTAATATAATTTTTAGATAAGAAAAATTTAAAAAATGTTATTTATTATATAAATTTTACCAATTACAAATATCAAATATATTTTGTGATAAAAGTTTTTAAGGAATTAGCATTGCCTATATGTATTTATGTGTTTTGTAAATCTAAAATCTAAAAAAGAGAATTATTAATCAATAAAGAGTTTATTATATTTTTGAGAACACATAAAAATATTAAACCATAAATTAGGATAAGAAAAATATGTCACCAATTTATTCAATTTAGTTATTTTATATGATTGTATAATATAATCTTATAATATTTTTTGTAAGATTTGAAACAAAATTAACAAATCTAAAAGTATTTTATAACTTAAAATTTTAAAATTAAAATTTAATATTGCATTCATACCACATTCTCTTGATTAAAATTGATTGTAATTAATCTAGATCTAAAGACATGATTATATATTTAGAATATAAATACAAATCATTCAATTTGAATAACAATAATTTTTTTATAACTTTTAATATGAAAAATCATCACAAACTAGAAAAAGGTTGAGGTAGAGTATGAGCAACAATCATTACAAACCAGAGAAAGGTTGGGCTAGAGACACACTACTACATTTATCTCATTCTAAACGAGGTTTAAGACATACTTTAAGTTAAAATTGAGCTACTTTTATGTTATATTTTGGAGTTTTGAATTATTTATTTTTGACTTTTTGAGCTCAATTTACATCACATTTATGACACCTTAATCTATCATAAAAGTGTCATTTAAAATTATTGAATTTCTTACATTGCTTTAGATTGCATTTATGTCCTTTGTGTGTGTTGTTAAAGAAACATGAAACCAATGTTACATGGTGTTGTAAAGAGGCAAATAAAAATGTAATGTAAAACCAACATAAAGGCAACTTGAAGATGATGTAAATGTGACATAAAGTTGAGTAAATATGAAGTAAAATAAATATATAATCAATTAAAAGTGATTAAACTTTGACGTAAAAATTGTTTTAAAGTAAAAGATTTCGAAGGAAATTACATAAGAGATTAATTAGAATTGACACTTTGGGTCTCACTTTGTGGCCCATCATCAAACAAATGATAATATTCCATATAAAATCTTCTTACATAAATAATTATAATTATGTATTTAAGTAGAGACCCAATTACAAAGATTTGATGAATATTTTTTTACAATGAAAAGCATTAATTATTTTCAAATTTATATTTAGTTCTTTCTATTGAATGTTCTAAATATATGAACAAATTTCATTCCTACTTAAACTATTCAAATTCTATTGCTTCCTTTTAAATTTCTCTTCATAAAACAATTTAAGAAATATAATCTAAAAATATTGTTTACCATTTATTATTATTTAATTAATTATTAACTGATAATCACTGATTGTAAGTTATCATAATTAAATTATAAATTATTTTATTAAACAATAAATTTTGATCATTAAATTAGAGAGAATTCCAATGATTAATAGAGGCTCAATAATTGTCAAGATAGTTGAGGTGGATCAAAATGATAAAAATATAAATTTAGATGAATGAATAAAACGAGTGGGCGAGGTCCCAATTTCATTGCATGTGGCACTAGGCATAGAGTTTGGTGGTGGATGACAATTATGAGGAGATATGGCTGGCACACTACATGGCAAGTTGCATGTGTTAGCCTTAGCTACCACAATCCTATCTCATCTCCCACATTTTTATAGTGATTCAGTCAGAGTAAGGAGAAGGCGAAAGGCATGAAGAGAAGAATGGTGGATAAGGAAATCCCAATTGGTAACACAAGGCCCTCCAAACACTCAAGGTAGAGTAAGGGCAAAGATACGATGGTTCACATTATAAAGAAAATGAATGATAGTTTGATCCACAAGTATTCCCTAGATGAGGTGCACCACTCCTTTTTAGGGTTGGTCGATGATTTGAAGCTTTGATATCTTTTGAATATAGATAACCTACTAGATAAGATGACTAGGATCACCACCAAAAATGTATTGAAAATCTGGCATCAAGTTCTGATGGATGGAGTCAAGGATGAGAAGTACCTACGTTAGATGGATACCAACCTTTTGCATGCACAATTATCTGCGTGACTTAGTGGAGGTGCCTCAGTTACTTTTGTGGATTATGTTATTCAAGTTATGGAAGACCTTGGGCAATCCAGTCCTAGGATGGATACTCTCAAAGTAGCTCAGCGTATCGACATCCAAATAGTTATGTTCAGTTCCAGATACTCATTGGCAATCTATGAGGATGTTGAATAATTTGGTGCTATAGTGAACACTAGACTTGACCAACTCTAGGTTCTATTGAAAGCACTGGCTCTTGGCAATATTCCTTAGGGTAGAAAGATGAGTGCAATCTGTGAGAGTTCAAGCATCTTGGGCAACAATGACTCTCACCTTAAAGATTCTTTAGATGCTCTACTCATCGAGGAGGATGTTCACAAAAAAAGACCAACTGTGGTGGTCTTAAGCTCTGAAAATGTCCTTTATGTTTTGTTATGTTTCTTTTTCTATTATATGCTCATGAACAATACCAACTATAGTAGCTTTTTGTATCTCCCTAATTTATCAGGTCTTTTTGAAATATTATAATAAACAAGCTTTGCCCCTTATTTGACTTACAATAAAAAATTGATTATTAAAAATTATTAAAAATTATTAAAATGAGATAATTAATATTAAATTATAATAGTTGATTATTATTAAATAATTCTAGTTCTTAAAAAATTATACGATTTCTTCAAACACAATTCAACATACTTAGTGAAATACTACATTTATATTCCATAATAAATAATTATAAATATTTAAAATCATAAAAAAAATTAACATATAATAAAAATACATGTCAATTAATTAAAAAAACATGTCCTTAGATAATGTTTACCAAATCATCATATCATTATGCAAGAAAAATACTTGCTAATCATTATAAATATTGTCCTTGTCCACGTGTTGAGTGTATTGATAATGATCAATAGTCATTCTTTATGGTGGTCATTTTTGGTCAATCATCATTCTTCATGGTAGACACTTATGATATCCTGATGATCATTATGATATTTTTGACTCTATGCAACCCTACTATTTGATGCTCAGTGTAAATTTTAAAGCTTGTACTCATCCTCCCTTATGTTAAATTGAATCAATACACACACATAATTATCAATCACATTCTAATATTGCAATAATTAATTATAACCCCTTATAGACAATTCAACTTGATACCCTCACATTGTAGTAGTGCACAACTCATGAAGATCAAGCTAGGATTATTACAAAGAAAAAATATATATTAATAATATTAAATTGTAATAAAACTTCTAAAAACTAATTATTTAAAAAATATCTATAATTAATAATGCACACATAACAATGCCTCATAAATAAAGGATATCATCATTGATCACCTTGCATGATCAACCATAATCAGATTTATTTAAAAAACTTTAAATAAACAAATATCAATAAAATTTGAATTGAATTATGCTGGAAAAATGAAATTCAAAGTGCATTAATTTTAAAACATAAAAATAATATACAATTTTTTTTTTCAAATTTAATAATTTTTTTAAGAAAATAGAAATTCTCATTGAAACTTTAAATCACTAATTTAAAGTCTCAAATGCTCATTTCAAACCCTGGTACCTACATTACTAACATAATACTCCAAATTCAATCCCATATGTTTATGTTGCACAATAAAATCATAAGACTTTGATTCCAAATATAAATTTCATAATTGAAACCCTACCAAACCACATTGCAACCCTAATTCCACAAATTCAAAGCACAAAACTCCCAAATTCATAACTTTAGGCAGACACTGAAATCATAAACCGTAATATCCCTTTTTAGGATATTTAGACAAATCTAATTTCTACTATGATTCCAAATTAGATAAAACTCAAACATAAGAACCACCAATGCACCACATAGTGTAAATATTGATTATAAATTGCTGAAGACAATAACAACTTTTACATTGAAGATGAATTACCTATGTTGATATACAACAACAAACACTTACATTAATTGTAACACTCACAGATCTCCAATCTTCACTAGAAACTCTGTACAACACACACTATACACATTAGAATTATGGATCTGCAACACTAAAGCACATTCACAACCTCTGAGTGAGATTGTCCTATTGAATCAAAGGGGTTTCATCATATGATTTAAGAGATCAATGGGGTTTTGTCCAATGATCTAAATATTCAATGGGTTTTTGCCAAGGAAGATGAAGTTGACCCAAGAGCTCAAGCTTACAAATGGGGGTTATAATATGCAAAAGATGCATTTACAAAGGAGAGAGATCCTACTTATAGAAATTGTGAAGGGAGAGAGATGAGAGAAGGAAACTTTATCCTTAAGGAAAAAATGCACCACACTTAGTGGCACCACTACTTTTGAATAGTAATCAACTTGGAGTATTGTTCAAGGGTCAAAAGTGGATTCCCCACTTTTGATAAATCCTCTTCCACATGCACATGCCTCCAAAACTACACCCCACTCACACATGTGAGTCAATCTATAATAGTGCATTATGTCTTTCACTTCCCAAGATTCCCAGATAATGACTAATTAGCTTTTGACTTCTCACCTTTCAAATCAAGCATCTTTCCAAGGGTGGTGCCCAACTATTCACCCTTGTCTTTATTCAGCATGTGAGTTACAAAGGATAAGGAATCATATCACTAAGTGGATTACAATGCCCCACCTCTTCACATGCACTAGATTTCAAGATATATCCTCTTGTGGGCCAAGCCACCTCACCCATCAACTACCTCATCAACTGCATCATCCCCTGCATCACCTGCCATGTCACTATGAATAGTAAATCATGAATAATGCTAGTGAATATTAACTAGTGAATAGTGATCCCACTCTAATATTCCCTTACATTACCCTACTTAGCCTACATGAATAAAATAGGCTAACGGTCTCCTGCAAGTGTCTCATTCAAAAGAAGGGGACATTACATAAACTTTGAACTTGAAGCCAAAAAATCCCAATTCAAGGATAATGCCCCACATTACAAACCTTAAATTCAAAATTCATGTCCAACACTCGATAATTTAAGCCCTTATGCTCCACAATGAAAGCTTAAACACAAAAATTGAAGCTCAAAATACCTATATTAAGCATTGATCCCCACATTAAAATTATAAACCTCCAATTTCAAGTTTGAAATTATCAATTTAAAGCCTAATGACCCAAATTAAAATACTAAAGCCCCACATTACAACCCTAAATCCCTAATTTCATGCCTAACATTGCCAATACAATCCCTCATGCCCCACACTCAAATCTTAAACCCCAAACATAAACCTTGAAATTCCCATATTCAAACCAAAATTAACTATATAAAAACTACAATCCCTAAGGTTCAAATCTGAAATCCCTAATTAAAACCTTAGTTCCCCACATTGCAAACACAATTATTTAAATTCAAGCCCCAAATTTCTAATGATTCTCTAAATTCAAGCCTCATATTTGTAATTTATATGCCTATGCCCTACAATAAATACATGAACCCTATATTTGAAGTTCAAATCTATAATTCAACTCATAATGACCTACATTGTACTTATAAATTCCCAATTTCAATTCTAGCAAGCTTAATTCATATGGTCATGTCCCAAATTGAAAGCTCAAATCTTAAATTTCAGCCCTAAAAGCTTCATATTTGAACCCTAATGTTTACATTGACAATGTAAACCCTTAACTCAAAGGCAAAAATCTCCAGTTCAAACCTTACTTCTCCACATTGCAACTATAGTTCCTCAAATTGAAACCCTAATTCACAATCCTAAAACCTCAATACCTTTATTTCTTAATTTTTTTCGTAAAGTTATAATTATATTTGTGGGTTCCTACAATTTCATTTTACTAAATTTTTTTATAAAGAATATTAAATAGAAAACCTACTTTTCATCCTCTGAGGATGCTTAAATTTGAATATGACCATTGATACTCCTTTATTTTTCAAGGAGTTTTAGATTTGGGTTTGTAATGAAATTACTTCAAGAATTAAGTATAACAACATAATTATATCCAAATATGACTGAAATATATCCAAATATATGATAATAGATAATCCACTTCGAGGGGGAAACCTCCACAAGCTTCAATAAGAGCAGAATTCACAATATGATGATAAATGATTACCCACTACCTCCTATATATAGTCTAACTAGGCCATGGTTACTCCATAGGCCGACCTACTAATCTAAAGAAAGCCACAAGTCGGCCATAATATAATGTCAAAGAGGGATAAGTAAGCCACAAGTCGGCCAATACTATCCTCATACATGTGATAGGTTAGGGGCGTAGCATGCCCTTCCCCTTCAAACCAACGTTGTCCTCAATGTTGAACAACTGTGGATGTTGTTGTAGAAATTCTTCCCCTTCCCAAGTTGCATCTTCACTACTTTGGTTTTTCCACTTGATCAAATATTCCTTAATCTCTCTGGTTCTCAACCTCTTAGTACGTGTTTGGAGGATCTTCTCTGGTTCCAAAATGACTCGTCCTTCTTCATCTAGTTCTGGGAGTTTTGTCTAGGTAGACACTTTCTGTCCAATGACCTTCTTCAAACAAGAAACATGAAATACTGGGTGTATGTGAGATGAATGGGGTAACTCGAGCTTATAAGCCACACTTGCAATTTTTTGTAGAACCTGATAAGGGCCATAATACTTTGGAGCAAGTTTGTTGTCCTTTTTCTATTGCTTCAAGGACATCTGCTTGTAAGGTTGCAAATGAAAAAATACCCAGTCACCCACCTCAAAATTTTGCTCACTCTGGTCTTAATCTGCTTGTTGCTTCATCCTATTTTGTGCCAAGGCCAAATTCTCTCTCCAACTAGCCAAAACCTCTTGTTGATGTTGAATGTGCTCTTCCACATCTCGAACCTTGGTGTGCACCTTTAATGAAGAAGTGATGGAAGGTGGATGGTAACCATATAGTGCTAGAAATGGAGACATTTTAGCAGAGGTATGGAAAGATGTGTTATACCACCATTCTGCAAGTGGTAGCCATTTAACCCAATGTTCTTGTTTATCTGATACAAAACAATGGAGATACCCCTCTAAACATTTGTTAACCACTTCAGTTTGTCCATCAGATTGGGGGTGGTAAGATGAGCTATGAGCTAGATGAGTACCCAAACAAGAAAATAGTTCAGTCCAGAAATTACTAGTGAAAATAGGATCATGATCACTTACAATTATTTTTGGGGTTCCATGTAATTTGAGAACTACTTCCATAAAAATAGCCGCGACTGTACTTGCTGAAAATGGGTGTGAGAGAGCACAAAAATGGGCATATTTTGTAAGCCTATCCACAATGACCAAAATAACATTATTACCTTCAGAACAAGGCAACCCAGTGATGAAATCTATGGAAACCTCCTCCCACCTTTGACTAGGAATTGCTAATGGTTGTAACAAACCTGGGGTCTTAACTGTTTCACCTTTATTCTGTTGGCATATCATGCATTCTTCCACAAAATTTTGTACATCTCCCTTGAGTCCTTCCCAAAATAATTCTTTCTTAATTCTATGATAAGTTTTCAAGAACCCTGAGTGTCCCCCAAGTGGAGATGCATGCAACTCTGCAAGAATCTTATGCTTAAGCTCTAAACTTTTGCACAAGTATAACCTACCCTTATACCATAGGACATTACCTTTCCATTCAAATTTGTCAGAGGATAAATTACCTTGCTAGAGATTCTGAATCAGAACCTGTGTATCCTTGTCTTGCTCCCATTCTAACCTAGCTTCATCCACCCAATCTGCTTGCAATATGGACATTGCACCAAGTAATGCTTCTGTGGATGCATCCCGTCTAGGTAGTGCATTTGCTACTACATTATCTTTACCCTTCTTGTAGATGATTTCAAAATCATAACCCAACATTTTGGTTACCCATTTTTGTTTTTCCTCAAATGATAATCTTTGCTCCAAAAAGTATTTGAGACTATCATGATCTGTTTTCACCTTAAAGTGTCTACCCATCAGATAAGGCCTCCATTGTTTAACTGCATGAAGAATAGCCATCATTTCTTTCTCATAGATAGGTTTTTGTAGATTCTTACCTTTGAATTGATGACTTTCAAATGCAATGGGTCTTCTTTCTTGCATTAGTACTACCCCCAATCCAGACCCAGAAGCATCACATTCAATAATGAATGTTTGTGAGAAGTTTGCAGTAGCCAAAACTAGAGTGCTGCACATAGCTACTTTTAGTTTCTCAAATGCTTTGGTGGCATCATCATTCCAATGGAAAGCATCCTTCTTTAGCAATGCAGTGAGTGGAGCTGCTATGCTGCCATAACCTTTCACAAATCTTCTATAGTAACCTGTTAGTCCAAGAAAACCTCAAAGGTTTTTGAGATTTTTTGGCATGGGCCATTCCATTATCGCTTTGATCTTCTGAGGATCAACTTTGAACCCTTCATGGGAAACAATGTGACCAAGGTACTCTACCTCTTGTACTCCAAAAGCACATTTAGATGGCTTTGCATAAAGTTGGTGCTTCTCCAAAACTATCAATACATGTTTCACATGTTGCAGATGTGCTTCCCATGTCTGACTATAAATCAATGTCATCAAACAAAACTAGCACAAACTTCTTTAAAAAAGGCCTAAAAACAGTGTTCATCAAGCTCTGAAAAGTAGATGGTGCATTTGTAAGACCAAAGGGCATTACCAAAAGCTCATAATGGCCCTCATGTGTTCTAAAAGCAGTTTTATGAACATCTTCATCCTTGATTCTAATTTTATGGTACCCCAAGCGAAGATCCAATTTTGTGAAATAATTAGCACCATGCAACTCATCAAGTAAATCATCAATTACTGGAATAGGAAACTTATCTTTGATGGTGTACTTGTTGAGTTCCCTATAATCAGGGCACATCCTCCATGTGTCATCTTTCTTCCACACCATGACCACTGGTGATGAATATGCACTTTGGCTATGCTTGATGATCCCTGGCTCTAGCATCTCATAGACCATCTTTTCAATTTCACTCTTTTGTGCATATGGATATCTATATGGTTTGATATTTGGTGGTTGACTACCTAAAATTAGTTGAATGGCATGATCATGTTCTCTTTTTGGTGGTAGTCCTTTTGGCATGGCCCCAAAAATAGATGAGTGGTCCTCAAGAATTATTTGTAGATCAAGATGTGTAGATACCTTTGGGGGTTGAACTTCTATAGAGCATAATTGTGCAATAATTCCCTCTGCCCCCTTTTTTAGCATCT
The DNA here is from genome assembly GCA_037957365.1 of Torreya grandis. Classification (NCBI taxonomy): domain Eukaryota; kingdom Viridiplantae; phylum Streptophyta; class Pinopsida; order Cupressales; family Taxaceae; genus Torreya; species Torreya grandis. The sequence continues at coordinate 986,778 of JARHVA010000075.1, forward strand.
TGGTCATCTGATGTGAACTAACCAATTGTGGAGATTTTGCATGTAATCCATGTAGTTCAATTTTCTTACTTTCAAAATGAAAGCGCATGAATAGTTCTTGGAAGTTCATCTCAATGGTACTTAAGGTTGTGAGCCATTGGACTCCCAAAACAATGTCTGTGTTACCCATGGGAATAGCAAACATAGGAGAGTCAAGATTGTACCCACCCATAGTAAGCTTAATACTATGGCATTTGCCTGAACAATTAATTGTGCCACCATCTACAATCATGACCTAAAATTCTGGTGCTAGGTAGATGAAATAGTTCAATCGAGTGGCCAACTTATGGTTTATAAAGTTATGTGTGCTCCCTGAATCAATCAACATTGTCACCTTCTATTTCTTGAGGAAACCCACCACCTTAAGAGTTTGTGGAGTGCTAATACCTGCAAGTGCATGACAAGAGATTGTAGGTTGGGAATCTTCAGGTACCTCCTCTATATCTTCCTCATCATCATTGGAGGCATCATCTGCTTCTTCATCTTCATTTGGTCCCTCAATGTAGAATAACTTCTTCTCAGCACATCTATGTCCTTTACTCCACTTGCTATCACAACCAAAACATAATCCTTTTGCACGCTTTTCTTCAATTTATTGAGGGGTCAATCTAGTAGGTGGAGGAAATGTTGATGATGATATGCTACGATCTTTGAAGTGAGTGAATGGCTGCTTCTTGTTGGCTATGAATTTTTCCTCATCTCTACGTGCTAGGATAATAGATTCAAAAATATTAAGTGGATTAAACATGCGTACCTCATGTTGAATGTGGTCCTTGAGTCCACCCAAAAATAGGTCATTCAAGTTTGCATAAAAAAATTTCTCCACACGTAAGGATAGGTTCTGAAAATGATGAATATAATCCTTGACGGAGCTAGTTTGTCACAATTTTGCCAGTTGGCTAAAGTAATTATCTATCACATTATTGTCATAGTGTAATTGTAGCTGCTCTGTAAAAATTGACCAGGTGACATTGAGACTCATCTTTTTCTTTTGATCACACAACCATCGATACCAAATGAATTGATCAGGTTCAAGATACAAGGATGCCATGGTAACCTTCTGTCCACTTGGAATCTGATGTAGGTCAAAAAAACTCTCCATTTGGTTGAGCCAATTGAGTGGATCTTTTCCATTGAATTTGTGCATATCCACTTTTGGTAATAGGTTCTTCTGTGGCCATGGAGTTGGATTTGAAGTAGACTGGTTAGGAGAACCACCCTGGTGGGTTTGTGAAATAGAGTTAGCTTGATGATTTGATTGATTAATATTTAAATCCATCATGATATATCTAAACTATCTTGTATGGATTGCATATTAGATTGTATGTCTTGCACCTCACTCTGAATGCCTTGCACACTATAGTCAAGCTGGCTCACTTTGTGATCTATGTCAGAAAACCCTGGTACAAAGGGTCTATTACACCCCCCTTATGACTCCATCTCATCCTTTTTAGGAGTTTTTATTGGAGTTTCAGCACCCTTTCCTTGGCCCCGAGTTTGTGGACCTGCCATAAAAGGGTTTTACGATGTCGACCCTTATTGACACTTTTGACCCAACTTTGACCAAGTGATTTTGGAATTATTTCGGCCTAGATTCAAAATATAAAAAGAACAAACCATAGCCAAATTTTTCTAAGCTTTCCAAAAATGTAAACAACTTAGAAAAATTCTTTGAATTGCGCACAATAGAGCAATTTTATGAAAAACCATAAAATAGCGATAAATTTTGAAAAACAGATCCAAATTATCTGAAATTTTAATGGAAGCTTAATGTGATGATTTATCACCTCCAATAAAAAAAATTTAGAGAAATTCGCAACTGTTTTTTATATATCGCAAAATTAGTGTTTCACCCACAAGATTGCCCAAATCGCAGCTCTGATACCACTTGTAATGAAATTACTTCAAGAATTAAGTATAACAATAGAATTATATCCAAATATGACTGAAATATATCCAAATATATGATAATAGATAAGCCACTTCGAGGGGGCAACCTCCACAAGCTTCAATAAGAGCAGAATTCACAATATGATGATAAATGATTACCCACTACCTCCTATATATAGTCTAACTAGGCCATGGTTACTCCATAGGCCGACCTACTAATCTAAAGAAAGCCACAAGTCGGCCACAAGTCGACCACAATATAATATCAAAGAGGGATAAGTAAGCCACAAGTCGGCTAATACTATCCTCATACATGTGATAGGTTAAGGGCGTAGCAGGGTTTGGATCTATATTTCAAGCACTCACTGATCCTTAATGCAAAGACAAACAACCAAAAGAATTGCATATAAATTCAAAAGAGGGGTGTGAAAGTCATGTAAGAGGAGGAATAAATAATGAAAGGGTCCTATCATATTTGTTTACTTTTTATTATTTTCAATTTGAGGGATCAATAGTAATCATGATGTATTTAACTTGCCTTTACATCACTTTTAAGTGACCTTTACATTGGCTTTAATTCTCTTTAGCATCACCTTAAGGATGAGCTAACAAAAAATATATGACAAACTATTACGTTCACTTTAAATCATTCATTCATATATAATTTACATGACATTTATGTGAGGGCACAAAAATTTAAGTTATTTATGCCGTGTAAAAAAATAATTGTAAATGTGATTTTTTGAAATTATTGAAAAGCACATTTATATTAATATAATAGTAAAAAATATAATAATGACACTAAAGCTTCATTTTAATATTAGAATGTAGAATATGATAATCTAATCAATAATATTAATGATATACAAATAATGTTAATGATATAGAAATTTAAAAATAATAATTTGAAATAATAATAATTTTTTTAATAAAAAAAGATTGATTTTTTAATTTTTTTTAGTAATCATAATTTAAATAATTGAAATTATATATATATGAAATAATCATTAACATTCACAAACTTCATAGTGAAATTAGTCATTAAACTAAGTGAAAAATACTTTGGGGAAGGTGTGTAAAATTATGATATTAATAAAGATGAGGATGACCACCAGTTCTTTTTAACACATGTTACTTTTAAGGAATTTCACCCACTTTCATAACTGAACTAATCTTTAGGACCATTTAGCTTACAAGGATCAAAAGGATTTGAGTACATTCATTTCTACCATGTTCAAATATAAAAATAGTTTTACAAAGAATGTTTTGTCTTGTTTCTATTTCATTTATATATTTACAAATATTTATTGTCTTGTATTTATTTTATTTTGAAGGTACTTTGAATACTTGTAAAGAGTTGAAAGAAGAGGGAGAAAGATAAGGATGAAATATTCATGACAATTACAAAGATGACATTTTATAAATGTACACTTTTAATGAGCTAAAAAGTGGAGAAGACATACAAGAAAGATAATATTAACAACAAGAAAAATTAAATAGTGATATATAATGTATTAGAGATAAACGGATTGCACCTAGATATAATAGAAATAATTTAATTACTTTCAATTAATTTTAACATATACATATATATACATATATATATATATACATATACATATACATATACATATATATATACATATATATATATATACATATACATATACATACATATACATATATATATACATATACATATACATACACACACACACACACATATATATATATATATATATATATATATATATATATATATATATATATATATATATATATATATATATATATGTATATATATACATATGTATATATATATATATATATATATATATATATATATATAATAGTAATAATACCTAATAGGGTTTAGAGTTGTATCTTTAATAAAAAAAGATTTAGTGGTAATTGTTAGAATATTAAAAAAAATACACACCTAAAAGTATCATGATCCTCATCCAAAAATATAGATTTGAATAGAGCAGAAGACTATAAGCATTGACACTTTTGACAAGTGATTAGAAATGTTGGAACACTTTTGACAATTACATGTATGGTCCAAAATGAGTTGATGATTATATTTGTTTGGTCATATTCACTCGTTTTCTCAATTCGATCTATGTGTTGTAATAACTTTAACTTACAAAAAAGCTTTCTTTTTGTGCTATGAAAACTTGAGCACATCTGAATATTTAAAAGCTTAAGGAAAAAAGTTATTTTTTGGGGCATGTGTTGAGGGTTAGCTGGGTTTTTAAGCACCATCTGATTATTAGGGCCATAAAAGGTGAGAACCACTTGATAAAATAGTATGTCAAAAAATAATAATTTGCATAATTGAAAATAATTCAAGTGATATAAAAACCCCTAGAAGTGTGTAGTATGTGTCCTTCCTACTTCCAATGATTGCTCTAACATGAACTTGTGTGATACAAAAGAATATTGATTGCTTTAATGATTGTTTGACCTCTTCTAGAATGTATGATAGTGCTCAATAAAATGTCATGATTGCTTGATCACTTATTGTATTTAAAATTAATTATGATGCTTTTGTATCTATATATATTTGAATTCAAATTAGAACCTTATTGATGTGCAAAACCCACATCAAATGAATGAAAATAAAAGAATGGGTTAAAGAAGACAAGTGTATCTTGGTTAAGTGAAGACCAAAAAGTGTTGGGATGTTTTTAACATATGTTAGAAACATCACAATGCTTCAAAGAGAGACAAAAGTGAATAAAAATGAGACATTTAAAAATTGACAAAAAAAAAGAAACACTAATCTAGATAAATAATCAATAAATAAACAACTACCTTAAAATAATGCTAATTAACCACTAATAAATACCTTGGGATCATTTTTAAGTGTCCATGCATTACCAAAAAAAATTAAACATAAATTAAATTGTATAATTAAATGATATACTTTAACAAGATTTACAAATCAATTTAGTCTAAAGGATGAGAATTAACTTAGTCTAAAGGATGAGAATTAACTAATATCAATAAAAATAAAAATAAATATTTGTATATATTAATAAAATAATATTATGAAAAATTAAGTTTAATCTAGAGGATGATATTGTTGATATTAAGTTAAATATGTTTTGACATGCATTAAGATCCCAGATTTTATTTGATATTTGGACAATTAAACTGTAGTATAATTTTCAAAAATAAGTGTCTAAAGTTTTTCTTAATCGTTAAGTGTAATTGAATATTCTTGTATCTATCAACTTGTAGTGGTATATCTGCACTAAGCATTGTTCTATGAGCTTTACATATTACAAAAATATCTTGAATCTATTATAACTTTTTGATCCTTTTGTAATTTTTAATTTATTTAGTGTTTTGTTAGTGGTGCTCTTTATTAATACTCTTTATATTTTAATTAATATTTTTAGTGTTTTAAAAGCCACGTTAACAACTTCAAATTATATTTAATCTAAACATTACCTTACAAAATTAATAATATAATTGGTTATGGAAATATTATTATTAATAAAAAAAAAGTCATTGGTTATGGAACAATCAATTCATAATTGAAGTTCAAATTAAATTTAGCATATCTTAAAGTTAACCCCTCTTGACATTGTAGAGGGTCCCACACTATATCTTTTTAAAAAAATTTACTTTAAATGTTCCCTAGCCTATAAAATAGGCAAATATTTTCTTTCAACTTTAATAGAAAAGATAAGGAATACAAATATTTTAATGGAAAAGATAAAGAATAAAAATCAAATTATATGAAATAAAATTTAAGGTAATGCTTCTCGAATAACTTATCATGGAAAATATTTACCATGCTAGCTTTAGAACCTTCGATTGATAATTGATACTTCAAGCATAATTATCATAATATTCTGACTACTGATATTGAGGAGTTTGCCTTGCCTTGCTTTTTGAAAACTTTACACCCCACTTTCGGTTTAGAAAGAGGAAAAGTGTACTTTATACTATTTTCAAAGCCCATCAAGTAGCCAAGCAAATATTATTCTTGATTAAAAAAGAAAGAAAAAATATTTTTAATTAATGATAATTATATTAATAAAAATTGTCATGGAATTTCTATGCCAAGTTTATGGGCTTGTAATACCATTTCTATTCCTCACTTTCTTCTTTCCTTTACACACTTCTTTTTTCTCTTGTTCATATTTCTTTTAATATTTTTTTAAATTTTTCGAAGGGGAAGGTTTCGATAAAATCTCTCAATTTATTAATTAAAAAAAAGTGAAATTTTATATTTTGTTGATATTTTTATATTATTTGTATACAATAATCTAAATTCAAATTCAGTTTTTATTTTTCCTTCTTTTTCGACTGTCGCTGAAGATCCTCAGCATTTTGAATTTTAGTTTGAGTGAGAAAACCATAACACCAATCTAGATATGGGTTCCCCTATGTTTGATGATTCTGGACAAAATATCATCCCTGCATGAAAGACCCTCGTTGATTACTTTCCTGTTTTGGGCAAAATCCCTCCAGTGTCTGGCAATTCTAGGCAGAAGGTCATTGCTACGTGGAAGACCATTATTGCTTCTCCTTGCACTCATGGCATAAGATCCACTATGTTTGGTGATTTTGGACAGAAGGTCATCATTACGCAGAAGACCATTGTTACTTCCCCCCACACCCATGATAGAAGATCCACTATATCTGGTGATTCTGGGAAGATAGATGTCACTATGTAGAAGACCGAAGTTGTTTCCCTTCATTTTCATGGCGGAAGTCCTCTATGTCTAGATATTTTGGGCAAATGGTCGTTGCTACATAGAAGACCACCATTGCCTCCCTTCACATTTAGGGCAAAATTTTGTCTGCCGACTCTGGGTAGAGGGTCATCACTGTGCAAAAGATTGACATTATTTCCCTTCATATTCATGGTAGAAGCCCTTCTATATTGGGTGTTGTTCAAAAGTATTGATTTTTTTGCACTGCCTTAACATTACATTTATGTCATCCCACATGTGTTGTTAAGGAAACATGAATCCACTGTTATATGGTGTCGTAAAGGTGCCAATGTAAATGTAATGTAAAACCAACATAAAGATAACTTAAAGGTAATGTAAATGTGATACAAAGTTAACATAAATATGAGGTAAATAAAAATATAATCAGCTGTTTAAATCCAACATAAAAATTGTTTCAAGAGAAAATATTTCAAAGGAAATTACAAAAGAGAATAATTAGAATTGACACTTTGGGTTTCACTTTGTGGCCCATTATCAAAACAAATAATAATATTACATATAAAATCTTCTTATATAATTAATTCTAATTATGTATTTAGGTAGAGACCCAATTACAAAGACTTGATGAATATTTTTTTGACATAATGATAATAAACATTAATTATTTTCAAATTTATATTTAATTATTTATGTTTGAATGCTCTAAATATATGAACGAATTTCATTGGACTATTTAAACTATTCAGAGTCTATAGCTTCCTTTTAACTTTCTCTTCATAAAATAATTTAAGAAATATAATCTAAAAATATACTTCACCATTTATTATTATTTAATTAATTAATAATAATTGATTGTAAGTTGTCATAATTAAATTATAAGTCATTTTATTAAATAATAAAATTTGATTATTAAATTGGAGATAATTCTGATGATTAATAGAGGATCACCAGCTATCAAGATAGTTGAGGTGGATTGAAACAATAATAATATAAATTCAGTTGAAGGAATAAAATGAGTGGGTGAGGTCTCGATTCGATTGCCCATATCATTGGGCATAGAGCTTCGTGGTGGATGACAATTATGAGGAGAGATGGCTAGCACACCACATGGTAAGCGGTATGTGTTAGCATTAACTACCACACCCCTATCTCATCTCCTACATTCATAGAGGAATTTAGTTAGAGTAAGGAGTAGGTGAAAGGCATGAAGAGAAGAATGGCAAATAAGGAAATCCCAATCGATAGTGCAAGCCCCTCCAATGCTCAAGGTAGACCAAGGGAAAATATACAATGGTGAACACTATAAAGGATAATAATGACAATTTTCTCCACAATTGTTCCAAGGTACGCTACTCCTTTTTAGGGTTGGTTGATGATTTGGAGCTCTACCATCTTTTGAATACAAGCAACCTACTAGACAAGACGATTAGGATCACCACCAAAGATGCTTTGAAATTCTAGTTGCAAGATTTGGTGGACAGAGTCAAGGATGAGAAGCTCTTGTGTTGGATGGCTACCAACCTTTTGCATGCATAATTGTCTGTGCGACTTGGTGGAGGTTCCCTAGTTGCTTCTATGGATTCTATTATTCAAGCTATGGAAGACCCTAGGAAATCCATCCCCAAGATGGGTACTCTCAAAGTAGCTAAGTTTATCTGCATCCAAACAATTCTATTTAAATAACTTGCTGGCAATTCATGAGGACATTGAGTAATTTAATGTTGTGGTGGACACTAGACTTGACCAACTCTGGGTTCTACTGAAAGTGTTGGCTCTTAAAAATATTGTTAAAGGTATAAAGATGAGTGCAATCTGTGAGAGGCTGGGCATCCCAGGTAATAATGACTCTTAACTTGTGGATTCTTGGTTGCTCTACTCATAGAGGAGGATATTCATAACAAAGGATCAACAATGGTAGTCTCAAGATCTGAAATGTGTAGTTTCCTTCATGTTATGTTATGTTTCTTTTTATGTTATATACTCATGAACAATACTAACTATAGTAACTTTTTATATCTCCTTAATTTATTAGGGTTTTTTGAAATATTATAATAGATAGGCTTTGCCCCTTTATTGACTTATTAAAAAAATTGATTATTAAAAATTAAAATAATATTTTAATAATTATTAAAATGAGATGATTAATATTAAATTATAATTATTTATTATTTATTATTATTGAATAATTTTAGTTCTTAAAAAAAATATGATTTCTTCAAATACAATTCAACATACTTAGTGAATTACTACATTTATAATCCATAATAAATAATTATAAATATTTAAAATCACAAAAAAAATTAACATATAATAAAAAACATGTCAATTAATTAAAAAACATGTCTTTAGATAATGTTTACCAAATTAGTGCATCATTATGCAAGTAAAAAACTTGCTAATCATTAGAAATATTGTCCTTATCCACGTGTTGAGTGTATCAATAATGATCAATAGTCATTATTTATGGTGATCACTTGTGGTCAATCATCATTCTTCATGGTAGACAATCATGATATCTCAATGATTTTTATGAAATTTTTAACTCTACACAACCCTACTATTTGATGCTCAGTGTAAGTTATAAAGCAAGATCTTGTGCTCATACTCCCTTATGTTAAATTGAATCAACACACACACACACACACACACACACACACAGAGAGAGATAATTGTTAATCACATTCTAATAATACAATAATTAATTATAGCTCCTTATATATAATTCAAATTGATACCCTCACATTGTAGTAGTGCACAATTAATGAAAATCAAACTAAGATTATTATACAGAAAAAATAAATATTAATAATATTAAATTGTAATAAAAATTGTAAAAACCAATTATTTAAAAATTAACTATAATAAACAATGCATGCATATCAATGTATCATAAATTAAGGATATCATCATTGATCACCTTGCATGATCAATGATGATATCCTTAATTTATGATACATTGATATGCATGCATTGTTTATTATAGTTAATTATCACCTTGCATGATCAACCGTAGTTATATTTATTTTAAAAACTTCAAATAAACAAATAACAATAAATTTTGAATTGAATTATGTTTGAAAAATGAAATTCAAAGTGAATTAATTTTAAAACATAAAAATAAAATAAAAATAATAATTTTGTTTCATTTTTTAAAAAAAATCATCTTAATTTTTTATTTAAGAAAAAAAAAATACTTATTGAAACTATAAATCATTAATTTAAAGTCTCAAATGCTCAATTCAAACCCTAATGTCTACATAAGTAACATATTACCCCAAATTCAATCCCAAATGTTCATGTTACATAGTAAAATCATAAAACTTTGATTCCAAATGTAAAATTCTTAATCAAAACCCTAACGACCCACATTACAACCTTAATTTTACAAATTCAAAGCACAAAACTCTCAAATTCATAACTTTAGGCACACATTAAAATCATAAACCTTGAATTTGAAACCAAAAATCCCCAATTCAAAGCATAATGCCCCACATTATAACCCTAAAATCCCAATTTCAAGTCCAACACTTGATATTTTAAAACCTTATGCTCCATAATGAGACTTAAAAACAAAAATTGAAGCCCAAAATCCCTATATTAAACATTGATCCCCCACATTGAAATTGTAAACCCCCAATTTCAAGTTTGAAATCATCAATTCAAAACTTAATGACCCGAATTAAAAGACTAAAACTCTACATCACACCCCTAAATCCCTAATGACATGCCTAACATTGCCAACACAATCCCTCATGCCCCATGCCCAAATCCTAAACCCCAAATTTAAACCCTGAAATTCCCATATTCAAACCAAACTTTTATGTATAAAAACTACAAACCTCAATGTTCAAGTCCAAAATCCCTAATTAAAACCTTAACTCCCCACATTCTAAACACAATTCTTTAAATTCAAACCCTAATTTTCTAATTCATATTCTCATCCCCTACAATAAATACCTAAACAACAAATTTGAAGCTCAAATCTATAACTCAATCCTTAGTGACCTACATTACAATCATAAATCCCCAATTTCAGTTTTATCAATTTAGATTTATATGGTCCTGTCCCAAATTAAAAACTTGAATCTTAAATTTTAACTCTAAAATCATCATATTCAAATCTTAGTGTCCATATTGAAATTTTAAATGCTTAATTGAAAGGCCGAAATCCCCACTTCAAATCTTAATTCTCCACATTACAACTATAATTTCCCAAATTGAAATTCTAATCCACAAACCTAAAACCCTAATGCCTTTATTTCATAAAATTTCCCTTGTATCTATGGATTCCTACAATTTCATTTTGATACATTTTTGTATAAAAAAATATTAAATAGAAAACCTACTTCTTCATCCTCTAAGGATGTTTAGATCTGAATGTGACCATTGATACTCCTTTATTTTGCAAAGAGTTTCATATTTGGATTTGGATCTAGATTTCAAGCATTCATTCCTCTCATGTGTTTTTGATTTTCCCTTTATCTCATCTAGTGTTTATTAAGACTTATTTTAATCGATATGGATATGTGCAAATATAAAAAACCAAAATGATTGCATATAAATTCAAAATAGATGTGTGAAAGCCATATAAAAGGAAGAATTGGTTATGAGACTTAGTTGTGTCCAATCCCACCCAGGTTCAAATCCCACTATGACATGGTAGATCAGTGATGGATGTTGGTAATTTTGGTTGGTCCCTAGTGATCGGTGGTGATTTAAGTAAGACGGGTATTTGATGTAAGGGCGACTTGGGCCTCGCATTTGTGTCCCATACTAGTTATGTTGGTTTCAGTCAAAAGCTGACCCATTTACCCAATGAAAAAAAGGGGGAGGGATAAATAATGAAGGATTCTTATCACATTTGTTTACTTTTTATTATTTTAAATTTTAGGGATCAATAATAAAATGGATGTATTCAACTTGCCTTTATGTCAATTTTAAGTGACCTTTATGATAGATTTAAGTCAATTTTACATTGCCTTTAATTCTCTTTAGAATTACCTTAAGGACGAGCTAACAAAAAATATATGACAAGCTATTACAATCACTTTACATCATTCATTTGCACATCTAATTTACATGACATTTATGTGAAGGCACAAAAATTTAAGTTATTTATATCATGTCAAAAAATAATTGTAAATATAATTTAAATGTAAATTTTTTAATTATTAAAAAGTGTACTTATATTAATATAATAGTAAAAAATATATTAGTGACACTAAAGTTTCATTTTAATATTAGAATTTAGAATATGACAATCTAATAAATAATGTTTTTATTTAAAGGTAAAAGTGGTTTTTAGAGGAACCCTACCCATACAAAAGAACCACACTTGTGGTCATAGACAAGAAACAAAAGTACCAAATAGTATATAGTAAAAAAAGGAACACAAAGGAACATAAACAACAAATTAACAATAGACAAACAACCTCTGAAATGAAGCAGAGGGAACTTGAGAGAATTAGCTTTTGGAATTCTTCCAATCCTCATAGGCCTTATTCCAATCCTCGGTCATACTCTTGAAATTCTTATCTAGGATCCTGTCTGGTTTTTCATCCTCATTTCTTATATCAATACTTTGAGTTTCTTCTTAGGCCTGGTCCCTTTTGTGTCGTCATGTTTAGTATTAAAGATCATAGACAAGCCTTTCATACTTTGCATAGAATTATTAATTGTGACCCTTCTGAAACTCACCAGGAGATTGAGCTTATCCTTGAGTTCTTTGTTATCCCTTTCCAAAGTACTAATTATGTCGGTGAGAAACTCAATCTAGGTGGACATCTCCACCTCTTTTTCCTTAGTACAATAAAGGTAGTCCATCTTATTAATTTTATTAATGTCTTGTTTAAGGCACGCATCATCCTTCATAACCACCACAGGAAAGCTTTATGCAAATTCACATCATCATCCAATTGTTATAGTTTGTTTTGATTCTTGACATAGTCTTCAATATATTTGTGATCTAATTGGGGCTGAAAGTTGGGGAGGGTTTACCTATTCTTAATACCTTCAATGTCAAGATTGTTATTGCTTCTTGACAAATACTACTTGACCACCTCCCTCTGGTGAGGAGGATTATCCTTAATATGGTTATCATGCACCTCAAGAGGATGCTTGTCATTGTTGGTATTGATGTGTTCCTCTATGGCATCCTCAGAAGGCATTTCCTAAATCAAAGGGTCCTTGAAATGAGGAACATTCCTTTTATCAACCCCACTCTGAGGAGAATGCATACCCTTAGACTTATTGGGCTTCGGCGTAGAATTGGTTCTAAGAATTATTTTCAAATACAAAGTAGGAAAATGTTTCTTGTGCTTCTTCTCTCCAATTGATATTTGAGGAGCTGGATTAAGGGCTTGGAAAAACTTGTAAATAAGGAAAATGATCGCTTGGTGCAACATCTCCATTTTTTTACCCAATTTAGCCTCATTAACTGAATGCTTTAATGAGTGGAGGATGTAAAATGAAATGTTATTGGGGATGTTATGATGGATATAGTTTAAGAAAGGAAGATGGTATAAATACACAACCTTGTGGCATTTGTCTAGGGTCACATACCTGATTACTTGCTCAACCACTTCATTTTAATGAACAAGGAAGTCTTCCCTTTTAAAACTTCCTTGAAAAATGGTGAGATGCTCTTCCCCAACCAAAAATTTCTCCTTCTCCTAATCTAAGTATTTAGTTAGATTTATGTATTTGTTCTCTTCCATCCTGAGCCAAATGACCCTGGAGATAAGCAGATGTTGACCACCTTGTCAACCCAATTCTTGGCAAACTTATGATAGAATTGTTCATCATAACCATAGATGTGATCAATGAAGGTGCTTATACCACCAATATGGAGAATGTTTCAGAGCTTTGGCTTTTTCCTTATATAGTTGGGAGACATGGGTTCTACTTTGTTCAGTCCCCCATGATAGAATGGATACCCGTAGATGTTCCCAAACTGTGAGAGTTGATAAGGATACCTGTGTTACTACCTTGAAAGATTAAACCATTGATGTTAATAGCCTCTGATTGCTTTCTAGAATCACTATCTAATAAATGTTGGGTGACCTTGCTCCATCTCTTGCAACAATTAATTTTATCATCATTACTAAGCATATGGTACTTTCCCTGATCATTGCTAAGCATATGGTACTCCCCTTGTTCCTTGAACCCAATCCTCCATAACTAGGGTATTGATGAGAATTTTATCCTTACTAATGATGACATTGATATAATTAGGTTGAACCTCCATCTCATTCCAAATTTTGAAAAGACTAGCCTCTACACCTCTATTGGCAAAGGAATTTGCCAGCATATTAGCTTCTCGATACGTGTGCTAAAAAATTATATTCTAGAAGATCTTGCTTAAGTGAATAATTTCCTCTATAATGTGTAATATGGACCAACTCACAACATTCTTCTTGTTGATGCAATTTATAATATTGAGAGAATCAAATCAATAATGTTGATGATTTAAAATTTTAAAGTTAAAAATTTGGAATAACAATGAAATTCTTAATAAAAGGATGCTTATTTTTATTTTTTTAATAATCAGTAATGTTGATGATATAAAAAAAAAATTAGAATAACAATGAAATTCTTAATAAAAGGAAGTTAAATTTTTATTTTTTTATTAATCATAATTTAATTGATTAAAATTAGTTTTTCAATCCAATTTAAATGTGGATGGAAAATATAATATTAATATTAAAATTTGGTTTTAATATTAGAATGTAGAATATAAAAATCTAATTAATAATGTTGATGACATAGAATTTTTTTAATAAAAAAATTAGAATTATATATATATATATATATATATATATAAAATAAGGGGTAAAAACTTTATTAATCTCAAAAAAAATAGTACAAAGCCACAAAAGGCCGAAGCCCCAGACAAACAAAGAGAACACTAGAAAAAATCTAACAAACGCCATCACATACCTACTCTAGTATTGTCGTCACTCATAATCCTCTCCATCTTCTGACTTACCTCCTTGGGCAACTGCGCCCATCTATCCACCTTTCGACCGTCTGTATCCTCTGATGCCCACTTGGCCAGACAATCATCCACCCTGTTCCACTCCCTCGGAACATGGGAAAAAGACACTGAATCCATGAGCGAGCTAATCTATAATATCTGCTACACCACCACAGAAAGTTGCTAGCTCATATCAGTAATTTTCCTCTCAAGGATCATATTGATCATGATCTATGAATCGGCTTCACATATCACCTGTCTCCAACCTAAATCATAAGCTCTCCTCAAGGCATACAAAACAACAAGTCCCATATGAGCTGAGAGAATAAAAACAACAGATCCAGAGGAGTCTCTGCCTATCCCACTGATTCCAGCCGGGCCCAGGTTACCCCTGGAGGAGCCATCAGTGTTTACTTTCAAAAAACCCTCAGGAGGGGGCATCCACCTCCCACTCCTTTGAATTCACTGCTTACCACCTCCACCTCTCCTAATGCAAGCAGAGGCAGGAGAAATACCCTGTATACCAAACCTGTCAACCAACTCAGCATCCCCTTAGCCAGAGGCAAAATGACCTCACTCTTAGCTTCTATAGTTTCTTGGACCATTCTTATAATTTGACTCCAAACCTGTTGAACTCCCAATTTTACATCATTTAAAATTATGTGGTTTCTTTCCAACCATACCTGCCATAGCAAAAAAATAGGTCCAACATACTAGGCGTCCTGCAAGAACTGAGCAGCAGAGGGCGGTCTACCCAATTTCGACCAAAAATCAGCTAGGGAGGAGACATGCACACATTGACACCTCCACGCGTCCCACTAGGCAAGCCACAATTGGCAAGTGAAAGGGCAGCTAAAAAAAAGATGTGGTGAGTCCTCTTCACCACCACACAGAACGCAACGAGAAGGATTGAAAAAGCCCCTCTTACAAATGTTTTCCCAAGTCAGGCAATGGTTCCATGCCAGAGTCCAAGTAAAACAATTGCACTTCAGCCATGAGAAGCTGTTCCACACTCTTTTCCACTAGGGAACCTCCCTCCCCTCCACGAATTACTGTGCAACCAACACCTGGTAGCCAGATGAAACAGTATATTTCCCCTTGGGGTTAGGGGACCAAGCTAGTTCATCGACTCCTCTGAGAGCATAGCAATGGCAGCCAACAAGGATTAAGTACAACTCCGTGTACTCTGCCTCCATATCCATAATCAGCCACTCCTCAGGACCCTTCCATCTCACTTCCGTCTGATAGGACCTAAGTTCCCCAAAGCTCTGACACAACTTGTCAGAATTAAGAGCACACATGATTACCAATGTATAAGCAACTTACTTGCAAAAATAACCAGAAGAAAAAATAACTATCAATGAGAAAACACACAGAATATGAGAGGCAACACACAATTTTATTCAACTCATTACAAAGGAAATTACAATAAAGAGATCACACTCTTCTTCCACCTCTGTGAGGCTTCCTCCTCAAGGGCTCCAAGTAATCTTCCCACCTGAGTAATCTTCTCTCATAGGTCACAACTAACAACTAACACAAGTTGTTGTTCACCTCATTGTACATCCAATACAACCGAGTACGAACCAGTACTCCAAGTAGATCTAACCATGATCCTGCTCCTGATGTATTGCTATCACCTTGATCTTGCTCCCCCGCCGATCCTGTTCTGACCCTCGCATACACACATCCCTGCAGACCAAACTGATCTTACTTATCACATGTAGATCTCCAGCATAATCCTGCAACACCCTGCATATCAAACCTGATCTTACATACATGGGGAATCCTACTTGATTCCACCATGGGAAGAACTCTCCAAAGCTCTACACTTGGGTTCTACAAGTTCAACACTTAACAATACAGCCCATGAGTCTATTATATAGATCTCATGCATACACTAATTTAGACAAGTGGCTCAAAGACTCGAACTGGTCTTTATCATGCAAACTTCGCGTTCACTTAATTGACTGTTTGTCAACAGTAGTTCTAACTACCACAAGCAACCGACGTCGGTCCCTGCCTGACTAGAGGTGACCGACGTCGGCTGATCTCCTGTCGATGCTAGATGCTTCTGCGCTTCCCCTGACTGACGTCGATTGTGGCCTGCCAACACCAACGACTGCAAATGCTCAGAAACCTCCTATTTGCAATAAGGTGAAGCTTTTAGCTCCACACCCTAACAATCTCCCACTTGGAGATAAACAACTGCACCTGTACCCATCCCAATACTCTGTCTAATCTGCATCCTGGCTTGTATTCCTCTTCAAGCTCCCACTTGAAGACAACCCACCACACTCCTTGTGGTGTTAATCATGTGCCTGACTTTCTTCATCCTCAGCTTACCTTTTTATGTCATTGCTATACTCCCACTCAATCAGAAACCCTGTGAATGACCTGTAATCAACAAACCACTAACCAGATCTGGGCCATCTATTAGTCAAACTCGCTCTAAGAACATCCAACCTCGCTCTGATACCATTTGATAGGACCTAAGTTCCCCAAAGCTCTGATACAACTTGTCAGAATTAAGAGCACACATGATTACCAATGTATAAGAAACTTACTTGCGGAAATAACCAGAAGAAAAAATAACTATCAATGAGGAAACACACAGAATATGAGAGGCAACACACAATTGTATTCAACTCATTACAAAGGAAATTACAATAAAGAGATCACACTCTTCTTCCACCTCTGTGAGGCTTCCTCCTCAAGGGCTCCAAGTAATCTTCCCACCTGAGTAATCTTCTCTCATAGGTCACAACTAACAACTAACACAAGTTGTTGTTCACCTCATTGTATGTCCAATACAACCGAGTACGAACTGGTACTCCAAGTAGATCTAACCATGATCCTGCTCCTGATGTATTGCTATCACCTTGATCTTGCTCCCCCGCCGATCCTATTCTGACCCTCGCATACACACATCCCTGCAGACCAAACTGATCTTACTTATCACATGTAGATCTCCACCATGATCCTGCAACACCCTGCATATCAAACTTGATCTTACATACATGGAGAATCCTACTTGATTCCACCATGGGAAGAACTCTCCAAGCTCTACACTTGGGTTCTACAAGTTCAACACTTAACAATACAACCCATGAGTCTATTATATAGATCTCATGCATACACTAATTTAGACAAGTGGCTCAAAGACTCGAACTGGTCTTTATCATGCAAACTCCACGTTCACTTAACTGACTGTTCATCAATAGTAGTTTTGACTGCCACAGGCGACCGACGTCGATCCCTGCCTGACTGGAGGTGACCGACGCCGACCGATCTCCTACCGATGCTGATTGCTTCTACGCTTCCCCTGACCGACATCGGTTGTGGCCTGTCGACGTCGGTGACTACAAATGCTCAGAAACCTCCTGTTTGCAATAAGGTGAAGCTTTTAGCTCCACACCCTAACACCGTCAACTAGCTATAAAGAAGGAAGGTTTTAAAGTCGCTTACCTTATTCCACCTGGCTTCGCTAAATCTATGTGAAAGTGCCTCCAGATGAGGATACTAAGTAACTATGGGGGGATAGCCATCCCAAGAGTCGCACCAAAATTGTGCCTCCATCCCCCCTTGCAAATCCAAAAAAGACCTCTCTTGATCAGAGCAGCCCCTTTCTTAAGAGTATCCCAAATCACTGAACCATTCTCAGACAAACTATACCTTGGGAGATCCTTCAAGGGGATCCCAAAAAAATACTTATGGGACAAGATTTTGGCCCAGACCCGGTCTTGTTCAACACACCATCTCTAGTACAACTTGGATGCTAGGGCCGTACCTGTAAGCACTAACTGTCTAAGCCCCAGGCCGCCAAACCCTTTTGGGTTGCAAACAACCTCCCATCTGATGAGACTCCACTTCGTCGAAGATAGATTACTAGCCCACAAGAACTATCTAGCCAGGGAATCAAGGTCCTTAACAAAGCTACCAGGTGCCACCTGTAGCATGCACCTGTAGAGAGGAAGGGTGTGCACCACTGACTGAATCAATTGGACCCAGCCAGTAAAAGACAGCCACCTTTGGGTCCAATGATTCACCTTGGCCCTAAATTTATTTAGAATCACCTGCCATGATTCCTTGGACTGTCTCCCTAAAGTTATAGGGATCCCAAGATACAATAATGGGAGGCTACTGATTTGAAACCGAAAAATATCAGCCACTCTTTGCTGGATGGCTGGAGGCATGTTGAAGAAATAAATGGAAGACTTGTCCTCATTAATAACCTGCCCCGAGGCAGTCAGGTAAGCATCCAGGCTACTGCGAATGTTACCTGCCTCCCTTATGGTAGCCATGCCCATCAAAGCCACATCGTCCACAAACTGAAGGTGAGAGAGAATAGGAAGACCACCTCCCTAGCTCTAGCCCTAGATAATGCCATCCCTGGTGCTCCTTCTTATTAGCCAACCTAGACCCTTTGCCAAGAGAAGAAATAGGTAGGGGGATAAAGGGTCTCCTTACCATAAACCACGTGAGGCCCCAAAAATATTAGAATGCTCCCCGTTAACTAGAACAAAAAATGAAGTCGAAGTTACACAACTCATAACCCACCTAATCCATTCTTCCTCAAAGCCAAAAGCACCCAAAACCCTCTGGAGAAAAGACCACCACACCCTATCACACACCTTGGACATGTCCAGTTTAATAAACATAGCCTTCTCCCTAGACTTGGTCATGAAATGGATAGCCTCAGTATCCACCATAATCCCATCCAAAATCTGACAACCCTCCACAAAGCCACTTTGCTCCTCAAAAATCAGCACCGCCAACCACTTCTTTAACCTTTTGGCAATCAGCTTCGATATAATTTTATAAATTACATTACAAAGGGAGATGGGGCAAAAATGACTGAAGTAATCACCCCCTCCCTCTTGGGGATAAGGGCCAGGAAAGTAGAATTTAGGGCCCAAAGCATTTGCTTATTGTTCTATGATTCCTGAACCACCGCCAATAAATCATCTTTTATAATCTCCCAAAATTATTGATAAAACTCAATCGAGAAGCCATCCGAACCTGGAACCTTTCCCTTCTTCATCAAAAAAACAATTTTCTTTAGTTCCTCCAAAGATATTGGTCTCATCAGCTGCTTCTTCATATCCTGTGAAACAATAGAAGGAATACAAGATATTATCAGATCCTCCGCAACCACATCCCTCTGCCCATCTTCTTTGAAGAAAGAACTAAAATACTAATTAGCCTCATTATAGATACCTCTTGTAAAAGAAACCACCTCCCCCCTATCCATCACCAAAGAAGTGATCGCATTACCATGTTATTGGGCTCTAACCGAATTGAAGAAGAAAGCGGTGTTCTTGTCCCCCTCCTGAAGCCATTCTATCCTAGCCTTCTGCTTCCAAAATATTTCCTCCCTCAACTCCCATTCTTCCAAATTTTTGATAGCCTCACTTCTTCCTTCAGCAAAAACTCGAACAGTCCCTCCTCCCTAATCAATCTAGTAATGTTATTCAGCTCCGATTGCGCCTCCTTCTCCTGAAAGATGTTCCCAAAGCTCTACTTATTCCACCATTAGAGCTGGTATTTTACAAATTAGAGGAGCTTAGTGAACACATACATTACAGTACCAGTCACAGGTCTCCCTACTCTCCACCAATCAGTAACTCATCCAAACAGGTCTTGGTCTCTTAGCCACATAAGTTGAAACTTGAAAGGCAGCTTCTATTGCCATCAAGCAGAAGAGATGGTAAGCTTGATGGGCCAGTGATCTGAGCCCCTCTAGTCTAAAATCTCAAAGCTTAAAGACCACATGCCACCCACCCAAAAATAGGAAGTCATAAATCTGTCAATGCACTCAGCAATGCAGCTGTCTCCCATCCTTCTATTGTTCCAAGTGAACTGACCATTACTTGGTTTGATATCCACCAGGTTGAGTTCTTAAATCTTGTCTCTAAGCAAGACAGAAGATGGCTCCAGTCTAGCATTGCTTCCCCTCTTTTTTGAAAGATCCAAGATCGCATTAAAATCCCCAGCCATGATCCATGGCAGGTAAGGAAAATCATTACGAACCAGCTGAATGTTATTCCAAACAAGAAGCTTACCTTGAAAATCAGTGGGGGCATAGACATTTGACAGAAGAACATACTCCCTTGAATCTATGCATAAGGAGACCATAGATAATGAAGATTTGAAGGTGATCCAAGACACCGGTATAACCTTACATGGATTCTAGAGACAAGCCACACCACCCGCTGCCCCCTGGGCCCTAATGCATTGACATAAACCTTGCCTCCAAAGCTTAGGTGAAATACCCATCATGTACTCCACTAAAACCTTGGTTTCTTGAAGAAAGAGAATATCCAGACAGTGATTCCTAACTAATTTTTGAACAGCTTTTTGTCTAGGGCTGCTATTCAAGCCCGTAACATTCCAAGAGATCATAATCATTTCTAAGGAGGCAAGAAGTGGGCATCTAAGGTCTTGACCAACCCAGATTCAACCAAATTCTACCCAATCATCTTTATCCTCTCCATGTCCTTCTTTTGCCCCAATTTCACACTTTTCTCTAAAACTCCCTTCTTTCCCTCCTAAAGAATTCCCAGGTAAGGAGGAGCCTTCCCTCTCCTATCCGCTTCTGAAGCCCCTGGCTGATTCAGGCTATCCCCAACCTCTGCACCCTGAACTGGTTCATTAGTTGGTTCAACTAAATCCTGCACTCCCAACTGCCCATCCAAGTTCATAGGTAAGGCGGCATCCTCTGGATGCATTATGTGAGACAAGGAAGAATTACCAGTCGTTCATGGCTCCCCCACCAACTGCTCTCCACTAATTAAACTTGGGTTAACCTCCTGTTGACCCAACACATCCAATATCTCAAACCTATTAAATGAATCCTCTTCTTGTCGCTCCATTAAGGACCTCTTCTGACCTCTGCTTCTGCTCTGGGCCTTAACCTACATGAAGCCCTCAGGGTCCTTACCTACACCCACTCCACCCTTCTTCCCTTTGTCAGTAGCCATAGCACTACTTGATGGAGGTAGGGATGAAGGTTGTTGTTCATCCGTTTTAGCCTTCGAGCACCTTCTCACTAGGTGTCCATACTCATGACAGAGGTGACATCTAAAGGGGAGGGTCTCATAGTCCAATTGTTGCACCCAGGAGTATGAGCCTACACACATCTCCATCACATCTGGAAAATGTCTGCTCAAGTCAATTTCTACACAATTTCAAGCAAATGTCATGACTTTTTTACCTAAGGTTTGTGAAGACGATCCCACTGGCTTTCCTAGCATAGAGGCTATCATCTGTAGAACATCTTCCCGATAGCATTCAATCGACATTCGAGGGAGGCGAACCCACATTGGGACCCTGTTTGGTAATTCCTCAGTTGGGTTAAAACCAGCATGCCATGGTTTCACAAAAAGCCCTACTTGATTATAAAAGTATGGTCCGCCTTCAAAAACCCTGTTTCTATCAACCAAGCAAATGAAAGTAACCATAAAGAAGTTGTTTGCCAACAGCGTAACCTCCATCTCACCCTCTGGTTCCCATACTCTTCGAGCCCAATTCTCCAAAAAAGGGAGAGAGACTCTCAGTCCCAAAAATTTGTAGTATAGTGAATGTTTGGAATAATACTCCACATCTTCAACTATCATGTCAAACGGGATTAAAAGCTTTGGTCTTTCCTTACAACGCTCCAGGCAGCCATTGATCTTTGTGATCCTTGAACCCCCTATTATGCCAGTGTCAAGCACCCCTAGGGTCTGACTAAAAACTAAATTCTCCATCATCCTGACCTCCTGCCCCTATGAATAACTGCCTACCACTTCACTAAAACTCCTTTCCCCCTTGATTTTATTTGATTCCTTCTGTGTCATACTCACGCTTCACCATAATCTTCCCTCAGCTTACACGGACACCTTCTACACCCTTCTCTCACCAGACCCACACTCACCCCTGCGTAGCACCAAAAAATGCAGCCACAAGCCAGGGCACGACTGCCCTAGCTTGGCGATGAGTTACAGAGCTCGTCCATCCCTTTTCTACATAATTAATATAAATTCATATATATATATATATATATATATATATATGAAATAGAGTTTATAATTTTATTATAAATAAAGCATGTTCAAGATTATTTAAAAAAAATGGTAAAAGATACACCATTAAAAAAATTTGATTTTATTATTAATCATAATTTAAATGATTAAAATTAATTTATATAACAATGAAATTTTTAATAAAAGGAAGTTTTTTATATTAATCATAATTTAAATGATTATAATTAATTTTTATATAAATCATAATTTAAATGATTATAATTAATTTTTATATATAAAAAAGCAACTTCCTTTTATTAAAAATTTCACTGTTATATAAAATAATTTTAATCATTTAAATTATGATCAATAAAAAAATTCAATTTCTATATATATGTATATAAATAATAATCATCATCACTAACACTCACAATCTTCATAGTGAAATTAGTCTATTGAACTAAGTGAAAAATATACTGAGGAAGTTGAGTAAAATTGTGATATTAATAAAGATGAGGATGACCATCAGTTCCTTTTAGCACATCTTACTTTTAATAATATGACAAATAATTTCACCACTTTCATAACTGAATAAATCTTTAAGATCATTTAGCTTATAAAGATCAAAATGATTTGAGTACATTTATTTATACTGTGTTCAAATATAAGAATAGTTTTACAAAGAATGTTTCATCTTATTTCTATTTCATTTATATATTTATAAATATTTATTGTTTTGTATTTATTTTATTTCGAAGGGTACTTTAAACATGTGTGAAGAGTTGAAAGAATAAGGAGAAAAATAAGGATGAAATATTCATGACAATTACAAGGATGACACTTTATAAATGTACATTTTTAATGAGTTAAAAAATGGAGAAGACATACAATAAGGATAACATTAACAACAAGAGAAATTAAATAGTGATACATAATGTATTAGAGATAAATAGATTGCACCTAGATATAACAGAAATAATCTATTTACTTTCAATTAATCTTAATAGATATGTACAAAATAGTAATATTACATAATTAATATCTTTTAAACAGAAAAATAGGTAATTCATGTAGGGTTCAAAATTGTATCTTGAATAACACAAGATTTAGTGGTAATATAATCTAAACTTGGAAACACACACCTAAAAGTATCACGAACCTCATCCAAAAATGTAGATTTGAATAGAGGAGAAGACCATAAACATTGTGATACTTTTGATATGTGATTAGAATGTTGAAACACTTTTGACAATTACATGTATGTATGGTCCAGAATGAGTTGATGATTAGATTTGTTTGGTCAAGTCCACCTGTTTCTTTGCTTTGATATATGCGTTACAAAAACTGTAACCTAAAAAAAATAACACTCTTCTTATTGTCCTATGAAAACTCCAGCACACCTAAAATATTTGAGGGCTTACAGAAAAAAGTCACATTTAGGGGCATGTGTTGAGGGTTCATTGGGGTTTTATCAGATCCCTAAAGAGTGAGAAACATTCGATAAAATACTATGTCAAAAAATAATAATTTGCATAATCAAAACTAATTCAAGTGATATAAAAAACCCCTAGAGGTGTGTAGTGTGTGTCCTTCCTACTTCCAATAATTATTTTAACATGAACTTGTGTGACATAAAATAATATTGATTTCTTTAATGATTGTTTGACCTTTTATAGAATGCATGTGAATGCTCAATAAAATACCATTATTGCTTGATCACTTATTGTATTTAAAATAAACTACAATGTTTGTGTATTTATAGATATTTGAATTCAAATTAAAATCCCATTGACATGCAAAACCCACATAAAATGAATGAAAATAAAATAAAGGAAAAAAGAAGACAAATGTATCTTGATTAAGTGAAGATCAAAAAGTGAGACAAAAAATGTTAGAATGCTTCTAACATGTGTTATAAAAATCTTAATGTTTCGAAGAGAAACAAAAGTAAAGAATAATGATATCTTTGAAAATTGACAAATATATAAACAAACACTAATCTAGATAAATAATCAATAAATAGATAAATATTTTAGAATCATATTAATTATTAACTAATAAATATCTTAAGATCATTTGTAAATGACTATGCATTACAAAATAAAATTAAACATAAATTAAATTGTATAATTAATCGATATAATTAATAAGACTTACAAATCAATTTAATCTAAAAGATGACTAACCAATATTAATAAAAATATCTATAAAAATAATAATTTTATGAAAAATTAAATTTAATCTAAACATTACTCTATAAGATTAATAATGTCATTGGTTTGAAAATGTCGTTGGTTATGGAACAATCAATGAATTTAGCATTTCTTAAAGTTAACCCCTCTTGACATTGTAAAGGGTCCTACTATGATATCTTTTAAAAAAAGGATTACTTTAAATGTTCCCTTAGGGTATAAAATAGACAAATATTGTCTTTCAACTTTAATGGAAAAGATAAAGAATAAAAAGATTTTAACAAAGCAAAATCATATGAACTAAATTTTAAGGTAATGCTTTGCGAATAAGTTATCATGGAAAATATTTATCATGTTAGCTTTGGATTGATAATTGATACTTCAACTATAACTATGATGTTGAGGAGTTTGCCTTTGCTTGCTTCTTGAAAAACTTTATTCCACACTTTTGGTCTAGGAGGAAAAGTTTACTTTCTACTATTTTCAAAGCCCATCAACAAGCCAAGCAGATATTATTCTTGATTAAAAAATAAGAATAATTATTTTTAATTGATAATAATTATATTAATAAAAAATGTTATGGAATATCTATGCTAAGGGTTTGTAATATCTTTTTTATTATTCATTTATTTTATCGTTGATATTTTTTGAAGAGAAGGGTCTCAATAAAATCTCTCAATTCAGCAATTGAAAAAAAATGAAATCAATCTAATTAGCGTTATATATTTATTGATATTATTATATTACTAAAATACAATAAGTTATACATAAACTCTTTTGACAAACCAATAACATTTCTCCATCTCAAAACCTTACAAAAGGTAAAGAACTTTGTTATATATTATAATATCGATAAATATATTTTAATCAAATTTATATAACCATTTAACTAGACTTAAATTAATTTTTCAAAACTAGAACAATAAATGACAAAAAAAGAGTTTAGAAAAATATATTAATTTTCTAAAGATATAAATTAAATAAGAAAAACTCAATATCTCTTAAAAAAAACTTTATATATGATACCATATAATATAATTGGATCTGACCTTATAATGTACATAGAAGAGGTTATATATAGTCCGAGCAAGAACAAGTTTTATTTTTTTTATTAGTCACATAATAAGCAAATAGGATTGGCTTATGAATAGGTGGCAAACTATTGACTAGTATAAAAGTTAGTACTTATCCTATTATAAAATTTTGAAACTGTGCACTACTTATCTAACTTTAAAATAATAAATTATTCTAAATTAACTTAATAAAATATTATACTATATTCTACTAACAAAGTGTGAGGAATTGTTTAGGGGAAAATGCATAACACATAAGTTGATAAGAATTGAAATTCCATGGAAATGATTGTCATGAGTGTGATAAGTTACGTGAAAAGTTCTAAAGACAATAATATTACACATGCCCCTTCCCAACAATTACATATTAAAGTGTTTCCATGGTTATTTTACATATGGAGTTTTGATTTGATTCATAAGATCAATCTTCAATATTTAGAAGATCATAAGTTTATCATCATAATAACAAATGTTTTGAAAAATAGGTAGAAGTAGTTCCCCTATAAGCAAACACAAGATAAGATATTTACAAAAAAATTATGGCTCGTATCATTTTAGTATTTTTTTTACATCTATAATTAGCATTTCTAATGATTTTTTTCTTAAAAATAATACATTCAATAAATTTTGTACCATCTCTGGCTATCATTCAGAATGACTCACTTTTAAAGAATTGGACATTCAAAACAAATAAAAAATTAAACATATATTATCTACTTATATCTTAAGCTCATTGGAAAATTTACTTAATACACACTTAATTTTATGCAAATATTTTCTTATGTTAGACATATCAATAATTTTATATGATATGTTATCCATTACCTCTGATTTATTTATTTTGAGACATGAAATTCATAGGGTTCTCCAAAGGGGCATATAACCCACTTGTGATTTTTTTAAAATTGTTTTTGAGGCATGTGTATCATTACTAAGGGTTTTTAAGGAATAATAGAAAAAATCAACAATTCTTGTAGAGTCTATTATTCTTCATATTACATTTTTTCATATTGTTTAGCTAATGTTCAAGGAATGAAATAGGCAAAGATTCCTATCTAGTCTTTATGGTTTGTTTGTCATTGTAACATGTAATATTTTAATGCTTTTGTGTTGCAATACTTTACACTATTATGTCTTGTTTTAATTGTTTGGTGCATTTCATTTCATACCATAATAAATATCATCACTATTTATGTAGAGCTTGCAATGTTTTTGTAAATAGGTATAAGATCTGAGTTGACATGTTGCATCTTTTATAGGATCATTTTTTTGGTAATATCTTACCACTTTCTTTTCATATTCTATGATCGAAGCTATTTTTTATTCATACCTATATATATTTTTTATTTTTATATTTACACAAATAAAAATATCATTAGCGGATTGTGTCTCTGTGTCTTCTAACGGATACATTTTTGTTGAGATTTTATCTTGTAAGATTGAATTCCTCTTTTGTCTTCTAGATATCATCTCTTATTTATGTGTTTATCTCAATAAATTTTTATTTTTACTTTGGGTCAAAAAAAATGATCTTACATAATGTGATGAAACAACTTTTCTTCAAGACTTTTACTTCACTATGTTGTACATATTAGCAATCATCCTTGTTGTATAGGATAAAAGGAGACGACCTCTCTCATATTTTAATCGCCAAAATCCAAATGTTTAGTTATGCCATATGTTTATATGGGTTAGTATGAATATCAACACAAATATCTCTTAATCTCACATTGGGTGTAGAAGGTTGCAATGAGTTCCCATTGTAATATATTTTTATAGAGAAGTTGTAAATATAAAAATACTATTTTATATACATTAACCTAAATGTCTATAAAAGGAGAGAGAGAGAGTAGTTAAACCCACGTGCATACAATGTTTAAAACTTAAATACAAAATGACACATACTATGTCAACTACAATGAGTTATTTCTCATTTTAACTTGTTCAATAAAACAGGAATGCCACGTCATAAGTTAGAATTAATTTTTTTAGATTTGATAAGATTTTCTAAGCATAACATTCAATATCCACAAAAAAATGAACCAATGAGCAAATGGACCAATGGAAAGTCATAAAAGAAAATATCCAATATGTGAAACAAATCTATGATGTGAGTTTAGTAATGAAAAAACCTCTAATGTAACTGATTACAAATGGATGGAAAGAAGGCACTAACGAATAATATGACATTGTATTTTATTAGAACCTATAATTTTAATAATGGTCTTGTATGGGAAATAATCATTATATCAAGTAATTGTAAATGAGACAAATACTTTTAATAGAGAATTCTTTATAATTGAGCATACAAAACACATAAGTACTTTTAAATGGGGTTGGAATAAGAAAATATTTTTAACGGAGAATTATTTATAATTAAATATACAAATATTTTTTATAATTGAGTATATGATTCTTTATAATTGAGCATACAAAGTACACATACTTTTAAATGGGTTTGGAATAAGAAAGGAAGATTATTTGTATTTTAATATTGAAATTAAACTTACCCTAAAAATAAGTATTGGATCATGATTATTCCTCATTTAATATAATTGCTAGATAAGAGATTTAAAAAATATTATTTCTTATATAAATTTTACTACTTAAAAATATTGAATATGTTTTGTGATAAAAGTTCTTAAGGTATCAACGTTGCTCATATACATTTATATGTTTTGTAAGTTTAAAATATATAAAAAAAAGAGGATTATTGATCATTAAAGAGTTTATTATATTTTTGAGAACACGTATAAAAATATTAAACCATAAATTAAGATTAAAAAAATATGTCAATGATTCATTTAATTTAGTTATTTTATATGATTATATAATATAATTTTATAATATATTTTGTAAGATTTGAAACAAAATTACAAAATTTAAAAATATTTTATAACTTAAAATTTTAAAATTAAAATTTAATATTGTATTCATACCACATTCTCTTGATTGAAGTTGATAGTGATTCATCTAAATCTAAATATATAATTATATACTTAAAATATAAATACAAGTCATTCAATTTTTTTTTTTTTTATTTAATAGCTTCTAATATGAAAAATCATCACAAACTAGAGAAAGGTTGAGGTAAAGTCTAATATAATTAACAATGATTAAAATTTAGAGAAAGGTTAGGCTAGAGACACACTACTAAGTAAGGTTTAATACATACTTTAAGTCGAAATTGAGCTACTTTTATGTTATATTTTGGAGTTTTGAATTTTTTTTTTGACTTTCGAGCTCGATTTACATCACATTTATGACACCTTAATTTATTATAAAGTGTCACTTAAATTATTAAATTTCTTGCATTGCCTTAGCATTACATTTATGTCATTCATGTGTGTTGTTAAGGAAACATGCATCTAATGCTACATGGTCTCGTAAAGGTGCAAATGTAAATGTAATGTAAAACCAACATAAAGGCAACTTAAAGATGATGTAAATGTGGCACAAAGTTGACGTAAATATGAAGTAAAAAAAATATATAATCAACTCAAAAGTGGCTTAAAATGATACAAAAATAATTTCACGACAAAAAATTTCAAATGAAAATACATAAAAGAATAATTAGAATTGAGACTTTGG
Organism: Torreya grandis; assembly: GCA_037957365.1. Taxonomy (NCBI): domain Eukaryota; kingdom Viridiplantae; phylum Streptophyta; class Pinopsida; order Cupressales; family Taxaceae; genus Torreya; species Torreya grandis. The sequence continues at coordinate 1,016,238 of JARHVA010000075.1, forward strand.
GTCTCATTTTGTGGCCCATCATCAAAACAAAACAAATGAAAATATTACATATAAAATCTTCTTATATAAATAATTCTATTTATGTATTTAGGTAGAGACCCAATTAAAAAGACTTGATGAATATTTGTTTTACATAATGAAAAGCATTAATTATTTTCAAATTTATATTTAATTATTTTCGTTAAATATTTTAAATATATGAACGAATTTCATTCCTATTTAAACTATTCAGATTCTATAGCTTCCTTTTGAATTTTTATTCATAAAATAATTTAATAAATATAATCAAAAAATATAATTCACCATTTATTATTATTTAATTAATTTCTAATTAATAATAATTAATTTTAAGTTATCATAATTAAACTATAAATTATTTTATTAAACAATAAAATTTGATTATTAAAAATTAAAATAAGATAATTAATATTAAATAATAATTATTGATTATTATTAAATAATTTTAGTTCTTAAAAAAAATATAATTTCTTCAAATACATAATTCAACATACATAGTGAAATGTTACATATATATTATACATAAATAATTATAAATATTTAAAATCATAAAAAACTTTTAACATATAATAAAAAACATGTCAATTAATAAAATACATGTTCTTAGATAATTTGTACCAAATAATCATATTATTATGCAAGTAAAAAATTTGTTAATCATTAGAAATATTGTCCTTGTCCACATGTTGAGTGTATCGATAATGATCAATAGTTATTCTTTATGGTGTTCACTTCAAATAAACAAATAACAATAAATTTTGAATTCAATTATGTTTGAAAAATGACATTTAAAGTGCATTAATTTTAAAACATAAAAAGTACAAAAAATAATTTTGATTCAAATCTATCAAAAAAATCATATTAAATTTCTATTTAAGAAAACAAAAAAACTTCTTGAAACTGTAAATCACTAATTTAAAGTCTCAAATGTTGAATTCCAACCATAATGCTTACATTACTAACATAATACCCCAAATTCAATCCCAAATGTTCACGTTGCACAATAAAATCATAAAACTTTGATTCCAAATATAAAATTCCTCATTGAAACCCTAACAACCCACATTGCAACCCTAATTTTACAAATTCAAAGCACAAAACTCTTAAATTTATAACTTTAGGCACACATTGAAATCATAAACCTCAAATTTGAAGCCAAAAATCCCCAATTCAAAACATAATGCCCCACATTACGACCATAAAATCCAATTTCAAGTCGAACACTTGATAATTTAAACCCTTATGCTCCACAATGAAAGCTTAAACACAAAAATTGAAACCCAAAATCCCTATATTAAACACTTATCCCCCACATTGAAATTGTAAACCCCTAATTTTAAGTTTGAAATTATCAATTTAAAATGTAATGACCCAAATTAAAATACTAAAGTTATACATTACAACCCTAAATCCTTAATGTCATGCCTGACATTGCCAATACAATCCCTCATACCCCACACTCAAATTATAAACTCTAAATTTAAACTCTAAAATTCCCATATTCAAACCAAAATTTCATGTAGACAAACTACAATCCCCGAAGTTCAAGTCCAAAATCCCTAATTAAAACCTTAATTCCCCTTATTGCAAACATAATTCTCTAAATTCAAGCTCCAAATCTAATTTATATCTTCACATTATAAACATAATTCTATAAATTCAAATCCTAAATTTATAATTCATATCCTCATGCCTTACAATAAATATCTAAACTCAAAATTTGAAACTCAAATCTATAATTCAATCCCTAGTGACCTACATTACTGTCATAAATCTCCAATTTCAATTTTAGCAATCTAGTTTCATATGGTCATGTCCCAAATTAAAAGCTTAAATCTCAAATTTTAAGTGTGAAATCCTTATATTCTGTTGGGTGAATATTTTGTCATCAACTAACTGATGACAAAATGGGTATATCAGCCACAGTATAAAGAGATTTATGCCACAAAAAGTGTAGGTTTACCACATCTTAATGAGATAAATCTCTCCTCTCATCAAGGGGAGGTTCCCTATGAATCACTTATATGCTATATGTATATATAAGTAAGCAGAAAATAATACTCAGGGTAGTATAACACCATCCATCTCTCTTTTTTCAGAGATGATGTCCAAGGAACAAAAGAGAGAAGTCCCGATCGATGGCTGAAAGCATTCCTCTTCTTTCATGAATGGTATCCAACGCAGAGCAAAAAATATCTTGAAGTAGTAACAAGGTCCACAAGAAAACCCACGAAAGCACAAAGTCTTCTGTTGCCTCCTTCACTAATTCGAAACACACGTAACAGTAGAGTGAAACAAAACCCAAAGTCTTTGCCTAAAACTACAATGAATAAAAGGGTTACCAAGATAAAAGCAGCTCAAAGTCTTTCTTTTATCCTTTAGAAACATCTTTAGATAATTTCAATACACACACTTTGCTTATTAAATCGAACATATGAGAGATTATAAGGAAAAAGAACATAAGAACTATTTCCTAAGTAACACAAATTACTCCAACACAAAGTTTGAAATAAACATGTTTCTCATTCATTCGATAAAATATGATTTACAAATTGAGCATAAAGTCTCAAGAAGTGTCTCAATTTCAATAGAGTTTTTGCTCTCAATTATCCAGAGTTATTTACAAAAGAGGTTCCCTCTATATATAGGGAGGAACCTTCAAAATTAAAAAAGATTAAAATATTAAAATATCTAGTCAAAGATGAGTCATCGTTGACTTTGGGATCTTTTATGGATTTTTTACATGCAATTACATATTACAAAAGTGCATGTAATTTTACATGATAAAAGTACATGAGAAGAAAGGAAAAAGAGAGAATGGAGGAAAGATTCAATTCTTGCCGTCGGACTTCTTCAGATGAGCATCATACATGGCGATAGACACCTGAATTCCTATACTGTCTAGCGCAATGGTATTTTTGAAGATCACTTTGGCTCTGATGGTATCGTCTTTCAATGATGTGATGGCTTTGGCATGACTAGTTAACCTGATTCTTAGATTATCCAGAGTTAACTGAGTATCTAAGATGTTATCCACAGAAGTCATTGAAAATGCTTTGTCTTTAAAATCCCTTTGGATCATGCATTTGAATTCTTGAATCATCTCTTCTGCTGAAAGAAATTGATTATTTCTAGATGTGAGATCGCAAGGCAATTCCTCCAGTCTATTCAATAGGTCGGTGTCACTTTTCTCACTAGCATCCTTGGAAGACTTGAGATCGTCGATCAGCTCTTTAAGCACCTGGATTTTGTATATCAATGATTCTTTGATTTCAACATAGGAATCTTTGTTGACAATGACACCGATTGATACCAAGGTGCATTTCTTCATATCCTTCATCTCTACCCACTTGCTAAGATATTTATTTGTACTGTCAATATCTTGAGAAATAAGAGAGACAAGGTCTTCTAAATCTATCCTCATTTTCTTCATCTTCTATGTCTTCTCAACAACCTCTGTAAGCAAAGAAATTTCTTGAGTATGCATCTTTTCCATATAATCTTCAAGCACTTTCCCTTTCATGTAGGTTTTCTCTGCTTTCTGGATAACATGATCATCTATGAAAAAAACTTTTGGGGTCGTTGCTTCAGGATCAAGAGTGAATTTCTTGACTACCACAGTCAATTGTTTTGCCTTTGCCTTATAATAATATTTCATCTCCTTTTCCCTGTCAAATTTATGGACCATGATATTCATTGCTGATTGTAGGTCGCTCTTTGCACCCTCGTGAGTGACTTTTCCTAACTCAACACGAGAAATGGAGTAGTTGCTCATGTCAAAACCCTTTAGGGTTGCATCATGTGGAGGTTTGGCTATCTCCAAAAATTTGTGCCCCTTTTCTTCAACCATTTTTGAAAGAATCCTTAGTTTTTTAGGGGTCTTAGCTTTCACTGACACTATTTTTCCAAAATCAAAGTCATCTGCAGAGATGGCTTGCTTCTTCCTTTTGGGTGTGAAAATTGATAACCAAAGAGGGAGAGTAGAATTACTTATTGTGGCAATAGTCCCCACAGCTGGTGTCATTGGGGTAATGTCTGCACTGCTAGTGGGAACAACGGGCGCAGTGGGTGTAACAGGTGAAATTGTATCGGTCGCTGGCTGGTCAATGGCGGAGCTTTCTCCGATATTGAAAGAAGGAGATGAGAGACTAGGGATAGAACTTGAAGAGTGAAGGATGTCTCTAGAAGTGCCTTGAGGATCGCCAAACATAAATCCAGAAAGAGAAGTGGCTCCAGAAGAGGGAACACTAATGGGAGAAAGAGGTGAAGGAGATGCCACAGGGGATTGAGGTGGTGAAGAAGAAACCCTTGCAAGTGGTTGTGCCCCTTCCTGGGGAGATAGAGTCTCAGTTCTCTACTGCTCTGTAGGCCTGTCATCTGTCTCCATCTGTTCCACTAGCTGTTTCTGAGTGCTTTGTTCTCGAACCCCCAGAGCCATTGATTCTGGCTCCTTAGCAACCTTCGATTTCTTAGACACAAAGATGATTCTAGGCTTGTGAGGCCTAGACAGAGAAAGAACGTCGCCTTGGTTCTCTCCCTGAACTCAGCCATATCCACGTGGCTGATCTATGTGTCTCTAATGTCATTGACATTAGAAGTGACCGAGGTGATTGAAAAAACACCTTGGTATTGGTACTTCATGGCCTTCAACTTCTTCAAAAAAGTTCCAGTCATCAGGATGAGCTTTTGTTGAGAGGGCGCTGAAAAAGGAGAATCCTCAGGGGGAACTGCGATGAAAATCATGATCATGTAATTAGGAAAAAATAGGCAATTTAATAAAATTACACGTCAGGTGATCATGACCAAGGAAGGGTACTTGACAGGGTCGAGGTGCGAGCGGGTTGAGAGGAAAAAGGGGAGGAGGCATGAAAAATGAAAGGAATGAAATTTCTTCAGAGTTAGAAAATGGAGAAAAGATGCAAGGGCAGAAAAATTTGTCACCCTGGCATGTGGGATGCTCGGCATGCATAGGCGGCAAAATTTGTCGCTTGTGCATGCAGGGTCAAAAAATGCACTGATGGCAAAATTTGTTGCCTATGCATGCTAGGAGGAAAATGTGTAAGGGAAGAAAAATTTGCCACCCTCGCACTTAGGTGTAACGATAGTAAAATTTACCACCCTTGCACTCAGGTCAGGCAAACTTGTATCGGTGGGAAAATTTGCCGCCAATACAAGAGAGGAGGGAAAGCAGTTAGGGTGGCGAAGAATGCCGCCCTCACACAGGGTAGGAAGTTTTTTGGGAGAGAAGGGAGGGCGGCAAAATTTGCTACCCTAGCATGGACGAAGAGGATGGATAACCGAATGGGCAAGAAGGGAAGAGGAGGAAAGGATAAAACAAAAAACAAAAACAAAAACAAAACCTAAGAAAGAGGAAAAAACATGAAATAAAATGTAAAAACAAAGACCTACCTGGAAAATGATGCGCGAAAAGAAGTTGAATCCAACAAAAAATGCTTCTTCCCGCTTGTTAGATCGTCTAGAGGCATAGGGCAGGAGGAGGATTGAAAGAAATAAATAAAAATAAATAAAAAAGGGATTAAATAGGGCAAAAATTAGCCCCAACCACTTCGACGCGTGTGGCCATAAATGCCGTGCATGAAAAATGAGGCAGTGTAAGGGTGGCAAAATTTGCCGCGCCTACACTAAAATTTTTAAAAGACATGCAGGGGTGGAAATTTTTTCCACTTCTGCATGTGAAGGAGAAAAATTCAGGGGTGGCAAAATTTGTCGATCCTACATTTAGGATGCAAGGGTGGCAAAGTTCATTGCTCCTGCATAGAGAATGAAGAAAAATGCATTGTCAGCAAAACTTGCGGCCCATGCATGAAAATGGAAGAAAAAAGACTAAATCTGGGAAAAAAGAAAATTTGTCCCCTGTTCACATCGAGATAGTAACAACTTTTGCCTTTTGGGGAAAATGTAACAAAGAGACGTTACAAACTTTGAACAATGTCATTTGAGCAAATACGAGAATGAGAAAAACTCATCTCGAAAAATGAACTTAGAGAGAAAAAGACAAACATATAAGTTTCACAGGGGGTTGTTTCAAAAATGAGCTAAGCTGATTTTAGAAACAACAGCTGACTCCTGTTGGGGAATTTTTGTTGATCAAATCGATCGACGGGAGTAGAAATCAGTCTCTAAGTGCCTTCATCTAAGCCATTGGGCTACGGAGTCACACCAAAAATGAAAGAAAACAAACAAAACATAAAAACTATACAAATATACAAGTGGATCCATCTAAATTTCAAAGATTGAAATGTTTCAGATGCTGCCCACTGTGGGGTAGTGAAAATGGTGCTCCATCTCAATACTCTAGCAAGAATATATTCTCACCACAGAGTTGTCGAATGGTAAACGGACCTCTCCATAAAGAGTCAAATTTGTCGTGCATTCCCTTCGGTTCTCTCCTCTTGTCCCACAACAAGACTTGATCTCTGATTTAAAAATCATGAACCTTAGCCCTTTTATCAGAAAGTTTCTTCACCTGATTCTGATGTGCCGTAATCTGGTCTACCACCATGGTTCGATGCTCATTCAATTCGGTTAGACACATGATCCTTTTGTTAATCAAATTTTCGAAGGTTAAATCTTTGATTGCTTTGGCTAATCTGAGTGCTAGTAGTTTTAGAGTGATAGGTATCTCCGCATTCAAGTCGTACAGAAGTTGGAATGGCGACATGCCTATGGCCCTCTTGGGTGTAATCCTATCTGCCCATAAAGCATCAAATAGTACTTTATGCCAAGTTCTTTGATTGTCATCTACCAATTTCTTGATAATAACGACCAGGTTCTTATTGCTCGATTCTGCTTGGCCATTTCCCTGTGGGAAATAATCTGAAGTATGAGATAGGGTAATTCCATAATAAAAGTAGAATTGAGTAATTTCATATGAAGAGAAACATGATGCATTGTCTATTACAATTTTGAGTGTAACTTCAAATCGGGAGATGATATTTTCCTTGAGAAAATTGCACACCACTTCAGACGTAGCGTGTTTGGTTGGGATGGCTTCCACCCATTTGGTAAAGTAATCAGTTGTCGTGAGGACATAATCATGTCTGGCACTTGAAGATGGGTTAACTGTGCCAATGAAGTCAATACCCCACTATTGAAAGGCTCTTTGATTATTACTGGGTTGAGGGGCAATGCGGTCAGTTTAGGCTTTTCGATGAACTGCTGACACAATTCACATCTACGCACCCATTTGTAGGCATCTTGAAATAGCATAGGCCAATAGTACCTTTATTGCAAAATTTTGTGCATTGTCACTGGTGCAGAAAAATGTCTTCCACAGGCTAAATTGTGGAAAGACTTTAAAATTTTATCTTGTTGTACCTTATCGACACAATGAAGAAATACCCCATCCAGGCTTCTTTTATACAAACCATTATCCCACAAAACATAGCTAACGGCCTTTAGTTTAACATTCTATTTTTTATTATAGGAGAGATGAGCGGGACACTCACCATAGGTCAAAAAATAGGTGATGTCGGAATACCACTCATCAATAGTGGTAATAAAGAGGATTGTAGGCATGTCTTCGATCTCCATTTCTTCATTTTTTGCTCCCTTAAGAATGTTGTCAGCAATCAACTGACAAAGACCCTTTCCCCACACAATTTTGGTTGGTTTGATGTCTATATCAAACTCTTGAATCTTGGCAATCCAATTACCCCTCTTCGTACCAAACTCCTATTGAGTCAAAATGGACTTCATTGTTGTATTTGGCACCAAAACCTCACTATGCGAGTTCAGGATATAAAACCTAAAATGTTTAACTGCTTTGACCACCACATACGCATGCTTCATCATATTTGAATATTTTAACTCGTGAGCTTTGAGCAGACAACTCATGAAGAAAATAGGAGATTCCACACCTTCTTGGTTTTGTTGAACTAAAATAGCTGAGAGTGTATGTTCAGAAGCATAACTGTATATTTTAAAGTTTTTGGTGTAGTCTGGACAAACTAGAATTGGTGCGCGATGGATTGCTTCTTTGATGTATTTGAATGCTAATTTGATCTCTATAGTCCACTTGAAGGTAGCTTTGCCTTTCATCATATTGACAATGTGGCGAGTTTTCTCAGTGAACTCAAGGATGAACCTTCAAAGAAAATTCACCTTTTCGAAGAAAGAGTGAACCGTAGTTTTACTGGTAGGCAGAGTAAGCTCTTGGATGGACTTGACTCTTTTCGAGTCAATTTTAATACCTTCTTGGGACACAATATGTCTGAGAAGTTTCCCTTCTGTCACCCCAAAGATAGATTTTTTGGGATTTAGAGAAATACCATTCTGACGACAGCATTCCAGTATTCTTTGTAAATGGTGGACATGGTCAGAATGATGCTTTAAAAATACCGTCAAATCATCCAGGTATACTACAATGAACTTACCCATTTCATCCTTGAAAGTGAGGTCCATCACTCTTTGAAATGTGGCACCAACATTTATCAGGTCAAAAGGCATCCTTCGATAAGTGAAGGTGCCCCACAGTGTGGTGAAGGTAGTCTTATGCTGATCTGCTTTTCTAACTTCAACCTGATTGTACCCTGAGAAACTGTCCAACATTGATAACATCTCTGAACCTATCACCATTTATAGAACTTGATCCATGATAGGGAGAGAGTAGTTATCTTTTAAAGATAACTGATTCAAGTTTTTGAAATCCACGCAGATTTGAATTTCACCATTCTTCTTTCTCACAGGCACTATATTGGCAATCCATGTAGAGTGATGGATTGAAAAAATTATTCTGGCATCAAGAATTTTTTATATCTCAAATAAAATGGTACCTGATATTTTTGGATTATATTTCTTGGACTTTTACTTGTAAGGCACTAAGTTAGCCTTAAGAGGAATGTCATGGCAAATTTCATCAAGCATGAGTGATTTCAGGTCATCATAGGAATATGCTAAGACATATATATATTGGCAGAGTAGAGTAGCAAACTTGAATCTCTCCTCAAGAGTGTAGCATCTCCCAATGTTTGCCATCTTAGGATCTGCCTTGGTTCCCAGGTTTACTTGATCAAAATCCTGAGAGGAGTTTGAATCCATTCGTTGTTGTTTGATGAATCTGTCATGGTTATAAAATAGTTTCTCTAGGGAAACCAGGCCTTTGGGAATCTTATTCCCCTTAAGCTACAAGAAATCCTCACCTGCATCTATATTCGATTCAGGAGTTGTCTCACGTTTCTGAAGTTCACTGCCTTCAAAATGCAGTTGTTCGAAGTTGTCCTTTTGCTCCAAGAAGGCAATGATTTGATTGTCATTATTGAATACTTGCCAATGGTTGGCATTATCAGGTACACTTGGTTGAAAGACCAGTTTAATAGTGTACTTGTCTCCTTTAAATTTTGGATGGGGAACCAAGAGAGTAGAAAAAATAGCCAATGCATCTTCTCGGTCATTAAATTCTCTCAAAACAGTAGAGATGCTAAAAGCATCAAAATTTTCAATTTGGTCCCAAACTAGATTGCGATAGTGGCGTAATATTTCATTCTTAGTTTGATAGAGGTTCCTTACCTGACAAACCACTAATTTGGCATCCCTTTTAGCATGGAGGAGTTTAATGCCTTTTTCTCTAACAGCCTGCAATCCAAGTGACAGGGACTCATACTCAACTGTGTTGTTAGTGTTGCTGAACTGCAACTTGTAGGATAAAGGAATAATATCTCATTGAGGACATACCAACACAACTCCAACTCCTAAACTGGTAGAGGAGCAACTGCAATCAAATTCTAAGATCCATACCTCACTAGACACTGCTTTTCCTTTGAAAAGTTCTTCATTTGGAGGAAGAGGTTCTTCCATGCATTCTTTTTTGCTTTATCGATCCTCCTACTTTGTCAGCTGAACACATTTCAAAGTTATTACCTGTAGGAGTTTTTTCAGATGCATGATGAACTTAGACTATAGACAAGAAGTAGTTACCCATGCCCGAAGACTCCAATAAAATTTGAGCTTCTATTGCTGACGATCAGATGACTACATATTTTGCCTCTTTTTCAAGAAGCAATCTCTTCATAATACCTTGAATTGAGATCCTTGCCTCTGACAAGTCCATGCTTAGCTCACCACCAACATCCTTGCAAAAATTTCTCCCAAGAAGGATGCCGTAAGAGGCTGGGACATTGGCCACCAGAACCGTCATTTTTATCCTCTTTTCTAGAAAAGTTGCGAATGCAAATTGGGCATCTTTTATTTGACTGAGGAGTGAGAGTTGCTTGTTTTCCATAAAAAAACACATCCCAAAAGTTTTGATCAAAGTTAGACCAAGGGAATCTTCCACCTTGGCAGGCATAACACTATCAGAAGCTCCAGAGTCTATTATGCAATTACTCAATTTATAACCATTTATCAGCAGGGAAACATAAGAAGGTTCTATTTTCTCGGGAGCAACAGGAGGAGTCACAAAAATATTATTTTGGGTGGATTTATCCTTGGGAGAATCATGATTTTCCTTTGAAGAATCTTGTCCTATGAGGACGGCTTTATTTTTTACATATTTTGCCAACCTATCAAATTGTTTAGGATTGGCTCGCAAATACTCAATCTCAGTCATTTAAATCTTAGTTTTTCTAGCGTGATCAATTATATCAAATAATTGAAATGAATTTGAGATAGAGGAAGAGGGCCCATCATCTTGATCTTTAGTGGGTGTGGCACTGGTCTGAGAAATAGAGGTGGAAGATATGGGACGGTTTGAGGTACTTACTTTTTTGTTAGTTACCTGATCTTTTGGTTGGGAAGGCAATGGAGTCCCTCGTTTAGCGATAGAGACCACCGACTGAGGTTATTTTTCTACTTTCCCTTTATCATTTTGTGGAGCTAACTAGTTTTGAGATCTGGTAAAAATAGCATAGGATCCATCAAACCCTTCTCTTTTACTTCCAACATCATCTTGGTAATCCAGGAAACCGATATTGGAGTCGCCAGCTAATTCTTCTTCCTACTCTTCGAAGAGATTAGCATCATCTTGATGGTCCAACTCAGGTTGGAGAAAAAAGTCATGTTCAACCTCTAGATAACCAACCATTGAATTGGCAGGTGTTGCTTCAATGGCAAGTTTCCCCTGAGGGGGAGGCAGACGATTTGGTTGCCCTTGGTTTCGGGCAGCATTACCCTGATATTACTGATTTTAGAATATTCTCCTTGGCGTATCTCGATAAGTGGGAACAAACATACCTTGGGCTATTTGTCTTCTAAGAGCTAGCATTTCATTTGCCAATTTTTTTACCATTGGGTCAGTGGTGACTGCAGGTAAATACTCAAAAGATGAAGAGGATTTACCTTTATTAGGGTCTCTCCTTATCTTTCCTGCTAAGATAAGGTCATCTTCTACCTCAGTAGCCAAGTCCTGAGTAGCAGTAAGGTCTATGTGTTTGGCCCATCTCAGCAAGAAACCCACTTCAGGCAGTTGTGAATTGATGAAGAAGCATTTGAAGTTCTGAGGCGTCGGCTGGGCGACCATGGGAATCATGTGCCTCAGCTTATCGAACCTGGCAATAAAATACCTCATAGGCTCATGAGGCTCTTTCTTCATCTGAGTGAGTTGGGCCAACAAGGCATGTGCATCTTCTACAAGCTTGAACTTGGCTTCAAATTTATCTTTTAGAGTGTCCCAGTCAGTCACTGATCCAGCCTGCAGGTGGTATAACTAGTCTGTAGTAGCGCCTTGTAGTGTCTCCATGAATAACCTGACCACTATGTCTTCAAATTCTACCCCTATTACACTGTAGGCTATGATGAAAGCTACAATGTGTTCATCAGAATGAACCTTCCCATCACCAAAGAATTTGGAAAAATTCTTCTTTGAATTGCATGGAAGCTCATGCAGAGGTGGAGTCAAGTTTAGGGGACCAAAAGAATTACCCTAGGGGCCTTGAGACATGATTTGATTATGCAAAAGTGGGATCACTAATCCAGGTGGAGCGTGGATAGGTAAAGCTTAGCCAACAGTAGAAAAAAAAGTTATGCCTTGTGTTGGTGGCCTGGTAGGGCCAGGAGGAAGACTCCTAGTTCGTCTAAGGTGAGGTTATGGAGGAAACAACTCAAAATTACTCTGCTGCACCAACTCAAAAGTAGGGTCAACAACACTTTGGGATTTTTGGCCTCTGATATAACATGGAGTTGTCAAATTATAGGACAAAAAATAAAAAAGATTAAGATCTGCTTCAGCTTCAAGTTTGAGACTTCAAACTATGCGCTCTTCCCCAGTGGAGTCACCAAAAAATTGTTGGGTGAATATTTTGTCGTCAACTAATTGATGACAAAATGGGTATATCAACCACAGTATAAGGAGATTCATTCCATAAAAAGTGTAAGTTTACCACATCTTAATGAGATAAATATCTCCTCTCATCAAGGGGAGGTTCCCTATGAATCACTTATATGCTATATGTATATATAAGTAAGCAGAAAATAATACTCATGGTAGTATAACACCATCTATCTCTCTTTTTTCAGAGATGATGTCCAAGGAATAAAAGAGAGAAGTCCCGGTCGATGGCTAAAAGCATTCCTCTTCTTTCAGGAATGATATCCAGCGCAGAGTAGAAAATCTCTTGAAGTAGTAACAAGGTCCACAATAAAACCCACGAAAGCACAAAGTCTTCCGTTGCCTCCTTCACTAATTCAAAACACATGTAACAATACAGTGAAACAAAGCCCAAAGTCTTTGCCTAAAACTACAATGAATAAAAGGGTTACCAAGATAAAAATAGCTCAAAGTCTTTCTTTTATCCTTTAGAAACATCTTTAGATAATTTCAATACACACACTTTGCTAATTAAATCGAACAGATGAGAGATTATTAGGAAAGAGAACATAAGAACTATTTCCTAAGTAACACAAATTACTCCAACACAAAGTTTGAAATAAACCTGTTTCTCATTCATTCGATAAAATATGATTTAGAAATTGGGCACAAAGTCTCAAGAAGTGTCTCAATTTCAGTAGAGTTTTTGCTCTCAATTATCCAGAGTTATTTACAAAAGAGGTTCCCTCTATATATAGGGTGGAACCTTCAAAATTAAAAAAGATTAAAATATTAAAATATCTAGTCAAAGATGAGTCATCATTGAAATTGAGATATTTTTTGGATTTTTTACATGCAATTACATATTACAAAAGTGCATGTACTTTTACATGACAAAAGTACATGAGAAGAAAGGAAGAAAAGAGAATGGAGGAAAGATTCAATTCTTGTCGCTGGACTTCTTCAAATGAGCATCATATATGACGATAGACGCCTAAATTCCTATATTGTTTGGCACAATAATATTTTTGAAGATCACTTTGGCTCTGATGGTAGCGTCTTTCAATGCTTTGATGGCTTTGGCATCACTAGTTAACCTGGTTCTTAGATTATCCAGAGTTAATTGAGTATCTAAGATGTTATCCACAAAAGTCATTGAAAATGCTTTCTCTTCGAAATCCCTTTAGATCATGCCTTTGAATTCTTGAATCATCTCTTCTACTGAAATAAATCGATTATATCTAGATGTGAGATCGCAAGGCAATTCTTCCAGTGTGTTCAATAGGCTGGTGTCACTTTTTTCACTAGCATCCTTAGAAGACTTGAGATCGTCGATCAACTCTTTAAGCACCTAGATTATGTATATCAATGATTCTTTGATTTCAACATATGAATCTTTGTTGGTAATGACACTGATTGATACCAAGGTGTGTTTCTTCAGATCCTTCATCTCTACCCACTTGCTATGATATTTATTTATACTGTCAATATCTTGAGCAATAAGAGAGACAAGGTCTTCTAAATCTGTCCTCATTTTCTTCATCTATGTCTTCTCAACAACCTTTGTAAGCAAGAAAATTCCTTGAGTATGCATCTTTTCCATATAATCTTCAAGCACTTTCCCTTTCATGTAGGTTTTCTCTACTTTCTGGATAACAGGATCATCTATGGAAAAGGCTTCTGGGGTCACTGCTTCAGTAGCAAGAGTGAATTTCTTGACTACCACAGTCAATTGTTCTACCTTTGCCTTATAATAATCTTTCATCTCCTTTTTCTTGTCAAAATTTTGGACCATGATATCCATCGCTGACTTTAGGTCGCTCTTTGCACCCTCGTGAGTGACTTTTCCCAAGTCAACACGAGAAATGGAGTAGTTGCTCATGTCAAAATCCTCTAGGGTTGCAACTTGTGGAGGTTTGGCTATCTCTAGAAATTTGTGCCCCTTTTCCTCAACCATTTTTGAAAGGATCCTTGGTTTTTTAGGGGTTTTAGCTTTCACTGACACTATTTTGCCAAAATCAAAGTCATCTACAGAGATGGCTTGCTTCTTCCTTTTGGGCATGAAAGTTGATAACCAAGGAGGGAGAGTAGAATTACTTGCTGTGGAAATAGTCCCTGTAGCTGGTGTCACTGGGGTAACATCTGCACTGCTAGTGGAAACAACAGGTGCAGTGGGTGTAACAGGTGAAACTATATTGGCTACTGGCTGGTCAATGGCCGAGCTTTCTCTGATATTGAAAGAAGGATATGAGAGATTAGGGATAAAACCTGAGGAGTGAAGGACGTCTCTAGAAGCACCTTCAGGATCGCCAAACATAAATCTAGAAGGAGAAGCATCTCTAGAAGAGGGAACACTGATGGGAGAAAGAGGTGAAGGAGATGCCACAAGGGATTGAGATGGCGAAGAAGAAACCCTTGCAAGTGGTTGTGCCCCTTTCTAGGGAGATAGAGTCTCAATTTTCTGCTGCTCTGTAGGCCTATCATCTGTCTCCATCTATTTTATTGCCTATTCCTGAGTGCTTTGTTCTCGAACCCCCATAGCCGTTGATTCTGGCTCCTCAACAACCTTCAATTTCTTAGACACGAAGATGATTCTAGGCTTGTGAGGCTTAGACAGAGAAGGAACGTCGCCTTGGTTCTCTCCACAAACTCAACCATATCCACGTGGCCGATCTCTGTGTCTCTAATGTCGTTGACATTAGAAGTGATCGAGGTGATTGGGAAAACACCTTGGTACTGGTACTTCATGGCCTTCGACTTCTTCAGAGAAGTTTCAGTCATCGGTACGAGCCTTTGTCGAAAGGGCATCGACGAAGGAGAATCCTCAGGGGGAACTGCAATAAAAATCATGATCATGTAATTAAGGAAAAATGGGTAATTTAAGAAAATTGCATGTCGAGTGATCATGACCAAGGAAGGGTACTTGACAGGGTCGAGATGCGAGTGGGTTGAGAGGAAAAAGGGGAGGAGGCATGAAAAATGAAAGGAATAAAATTTCTCTAGAGTCAGAAAATAGAGAAAAAGGATGCAAGGGCGACAAAATTTGTTGCCCTAACATGTGGGATAGTCTGCATGCATAGGTGGCAAAATTTTCCACTTGTGCTTGCGGGGTCAAAAAAATGTACCGGCGGCAAAATTTTATGCCCATGCATGCTAGGAGGAAAAGGTGTAAGGGTGACAAAATTTTCCACCCTCGCAGTTAGGTGTAACGGCAATAAAATTTTCCACCCTTGCACTCAGGTCAGGCAGACCTGTATCAGTGGTAAAATTTGCCACCAGTATAAGAGAGGAGGGAATGCAGTTAGGGCGGTGAAGAACTCCACCCTCACACGGGGTAGGAAGTTTTTTGGGAGAGAAGGGAGGGTGGAAAAATTTGCCGCCCTAGCATGGAGGAAGAGGATGGATAACCGAATGGGCAAGAAGGGAAGAGGAGGAAAGGAGAAAACAAAAAACAAAAACAAAAATAAAACCTAAGAAAGAGGAAGAACATGAAATAAAATGTAAAAACAAAGACCTACCTGGAAAATGATGCGCGACAAGAAGTTGAATCCAACAAAAAATGCTTCTTCCCGCTTGTTGGATCGTTCGAAGGTAGAGGGCAGGAGGAGGATTGAAATAAATAAATAAAAATGAATCAAAAAGGGATTAAATGGGGCAAAAATCAGCCCCAACCACTTCGACGCGTGTGGCCATAAATCTTGTGCATGAAAAATAAGGCAGTGTAGGGGCGGCAAAATTTGCCGCTCCTACACTAAAAATTTTAAAAGACATGCAGGGGTGGAAAAATTCATCGCTCTTACATGTGAAGGAGAAAAATGCAGGGGTGGAAAAATTCATAGCTCCTACATTTCGGATGAAAGGGCATCAAAATTTGCCGCTCCTACATGGAGAATGAAGAAAAATGCATTGTCGGCAAAATTTGCGGCCCGTGTATGAAAATGGAAGAAAAAGACTAACTCTGGGAAAAAGGGAAATTTATCCCCTAGTGGCATCGAGACCATAACAACTTTCACATTTTTAGGAAAACGTAACAAATAGACGTTACGAACTTTGAACGATGTCAGTTGAGCAAATACGAGAATGAGAAAAACTCGTCTCGAAAAATGAAATTAGAGAGAAAAATACGAAACAGACAAGTTTCATAGGGGGTTGTTTCAAAAATGAGCTGAGCTGATTTTAGAAACAACATATTCAAATCCTGGTGTCCATATTGAAATTATAAACCCCTAATTTAAAGGCCAAAATTCCTAGTTCAAACCATAAATCTTCACTTTGTAATTATAGTTTCCCAAATTAAGATCCTAATCCACAAACCTGAACCATGATACTTTTATTTCTTAAAATTTCCCTATAAAGTTATAATTGTATCTATGGGTTTCTACAATTTCATTTTACTAGATTTTTATATAAAAATATTAAATACAAAACCTACATATGTTTAGATTTGAATGTGACCATTGATACTCTTTTATTTTGCAAGGAATTTCAAATTTGGATTTGAATCTAAATTTTAAGCATTCACTGATCCTCTCATGTGTTTTTAATTTTTGTATAAAAAACATTAAATACAAAACCTACAGATGTTTAAATTTGAATGTGACCATTAATACTCCTTTATTTTGCAAGGAGTTCAGATTTAGGTTTGGATCTAAATTTCAAGCATTCATCGATGCTCTCATGTGTTTTCCATTTTCCTACTATCTCATCTACTCTTTGTTAGAGTTATTTTAATGGATATGGATATGTGCAAAGACAAACAACCAAAAGGATTGAATATAAATTCAAAAGAGATGTGTGAAAGCCATATAAAAGGAGGAATAAATAATGAAGGGGCCCTGTCACATTTGTTTACTTTTTATTATTTTAAATTTGAGGGATCAATAATAATCATGACATATTTAACTTGCATTTATGTCACTTTTAAGTGACCTTTACATTGGATTTAAGTCATTTTTACATCGCCTTTAATTCTCTTTTACATCAACTTAATGATAAGATAACCAAAAATATATGACAAACTATTATGTTCAAGGGCTTGGTGTAGTGGTGAGGTACAAGTAGTTTGTACTCATCAACCCAAGTTCTATTCCCATTGAATACATGAGGACTCTTTCAAAAAGTGGCCATGTGGACACCTTGAGGTAGGAGTCACACTTCTCCTTGTAGACCATGCGAAACACAGTGGGGCATTTCAGATGTGAATCGTTCGACGGGCATTACAAACCCAGGCCCACCCACATGTCCCACTTCGAGAAGGTGCTCCCCCATTACTCTAATTCATAGCTTTGATATATCAAAAGTGCTTATCCCAACATTTTTTGAGTCTCGCTTGCCATTGGTATTTGACTCTTCAAGTGGTATTGACAAACTATTATGTTCACTTTACATCATTCATTTACAGATCTAATTTACATCACATTTATGTTAAGGCATAAAACTTAAAAATTCAAGTCATAAATGCATCATGTAAAAAATTTATTGTAAATCTAACGTAAACATAATTTTTATGGAAAAGTGCACTTATATTAATATATAATAGTGGGAAAAAAATGATCGGCATTGGTACAGAGAGGTGCGATCGAATGAAATTGGGAATTGATTTTTGTTTCTCCAGCGATGATGATGAAGAAGGGTTCAAGCTTGGTAGCAATAGTGTTAGGAATATTACAGGCAATGGCAACTTCAAAAAGGTTTAGGTTGCCATAGAGCAGTGAAAGGATCTGCTAAGAGACATGGCTAGGAAGGGGATGGCAGGGTGGAACCTTTTACAAGTGAGTGTTCTGGACAAAGGTCAGACAAAGATGTAGTGACACTAAGTAAGACTTTGTCCCGATCTATGGTATATGCTTAATGCCAAAACATGTCAAACCCCTTTCATACTTGTGTATATTTTTATAAATCCTCCATTTTTCAAGATCATCCTAATCTTAATCCTCAGCTAGTTTTGATATATCAGATACCTGCTTCAGAGCCTTTCGTGGTAGAGGTTGAGGATTTAATCGACGGTAAAGGGAGTGTGGAGAAAGGAGGTCAAGAGAAGACTGAGGTGGATCTAGATTTTTTAAGGATATTCCTTTGGTTTTTTCTAATGATACACCAATTTTTGAGGTCTTAGATGAGGATTTATTGGCGTTTGCTAAGGAAACCAGATGTAAAACACTCATTGGTAGATGTATTGGAAAAAGGCCTTTGTGGGAGGAGTTGTCATGATGTATTAAATCCCCTTGGCCTCTGTTGATAAAAATTTCTCTATCAATACTCCCAAATGGTTTTTTCATGTTTATCTTTCATTCTGAGGAAGAGAGGGACTTTGTTTGGAATAATGGCTTTTAGTTTGTTGGGAAGTTGGGGTTGTTCTTATGCCATTGGACTCCCTTTTTTGATACAGTTGCAGTGGTTATTTTGAATGCTCTAGTTTGGGTTAGGCTATACAATCTTCCTCTAACATTCCAAGATTTTGGCTTACTTCAAGAACTAGTTAACAAAATTGGTGTTTTTGTTAAAACTAATTTAAGATTGAAGGAACATCCACAGTTTGTGTAGGTTTGTGTTTTCGTGGATTTTTCTAAACCACTTCATCATTCCATTAAGATCTCCTCTTCTCATGGAATAGGACTCAATTTGTCAATTTTGAAGGGTTTCCTTACAAGTGTTTTAAGTGTAATTAGGGTGGGCATGAAGTTTGAGTTTATCCTCAGAGTTGTCTAAAAAAAGCAGATTCCTCTATTTTGAAGAAATGGGTTCGAAAGATTGGCTATCTAAATCATGATTTGGTGAATAGTCTGCATTTTCATTTGGCTCTATCTACAACAAGCATAAATTCTCCTTTGATTTCTTTAGGGGAAGATAAGGGTTTTTCCCTTAAAGGTGAGGATATGGAAGCAGTTCAGAGTGTCCTGAGATTCGTTTTAGAGAAGCTTTCTTCTCTTAGGAAGAAAAGAAACGGGGTTGGGCAGACTTTTGAGGGTGTGTTTTCTCAAGGTCAAGATATTTTGGAGGGAGAGGAATGTTTGTAGCCAAAATATTCAATCGAGGGTGGAGTCGAGTCTGAGGAAGAAGAAGATGAACTTGCCTCTAGAGAGATATTGTCTATAGTTCAATGTCCTTCATTTCACTCTAAACCTGATTGTGGTAAGAAAGGTAAAAGAGGTAGGAAAATTGAAGCAAAAAAGTTGCAGTTAAATGTTTTACATTCTATCAATGGGGGCACTCAGTGGACTATAGAGACATTGCTTTCCAACTGTGGTAGATGTACTCTCACAACAAAAGATTGACTCGATGATATATAGGTAGGGGGATTGAGAGTAAGCTAGGCTAATAGTTCGATCTTTTTGATTTTGGTTAATAGTTTGTTTAGCTCTTTTTACTGGTGAGGATCTTTATATGGTCCTGGATTTTTATTGTTCCTAGTTAGTTGCATAAACTTTAGTTTTAACTACCTATACCTTGATATTTTAGTATTTTTTGCCTTCTGGAAACTGGGCCTCCTGTTGTGCCTTAGACCCAGTTAAAACTCTAATAAAAAACTAGTATATATATATATATATATATATATATATATATATATATATATATATATATATATATATAAATAAAAATATATATAATAATAATAATAACACAAAAGCTTAAATTTAATATTAAAATGTAGAATATAACAATCTAATCAATAATATTGATGATATAAACTTTTAAAGTTAAAAAAATAAAATAACAATAAAATTCTTAATAAAAAGAAGTTGATTTTTTTTTTAATTATTCAAAATTTAAATGATTAAAATTAATTTATATATATATAAAATCATCACTAACATTCGCAAATTACATAGTGAAATTAGTCAATTCAACTCAATAAAAAATACCTTGGAAAAGGTGTATAAAATTGTGATAAATTAATAAAGATAAAGATGACCATTAGTTCCATTTAACACACCCTACCCTTAATAATATGACAAGTAATTTCACCCACTTTCATAAGTGAATTAATCTTTAAGACTATTTAGTTTAGAAGGATAAAAATAATTTGGGTACATTCATTTCTACCGTGTTCAAATATAAAAATAGTTTTAGAAAGAATGTTTCATGTTGTTTCTATTTCATTTATATATTTAGAAATATTTATTATCTTGTATCTATTTTATTTTGAAAGGTACTATAAATATTTATAAAGAGTCGAACAAATAAGAACAAAGATGAGGATGAAATTTTCGTGTCAGTTATAAAAAGGACACTTTATAAATATATATTTTTAATGAGTTAAAAAGTGAAGAAGACATATAAGAAGGATAATATTAACAAGATAAATTAAATAGTGATACATGATGTATTAGAGTTAAATGTATTGCACCTAAGATATAATAGAAATAACTTACGTGATTAATATCTTAACATATATGTATAAAATAATAATAATAATAATAATAATAATAATAATAATAATAATAATAATAATAATAATAATAATAATAATAATAATAATAATAATAATAATAAATATCTTCTAAACTTAAAAATAGGGAATTCACATAGAATTTAGAGTTGTATTTTGAATAACAAAAGATTTAATGGTAATTGTTAAATCTAAACTTGGAAATGCACATTTAAAAGTATCACGAGATTCATCCAAAAAATGTAGATTTGAACAAAGTAGAAAACCATAAGTGTTGTGACACTTTTGAAAAGTGATTAGAAATGTTGAAACACTTTTAAGAATTACATGTATGGTCCATAATAAGTTGATAATTATTTTTTTTTCGTCATGTTCACCTGTTTTCTTACTTCGATCTATGTGTTGCAACAACTTTAATTCACAAAAAAAACTTTCTTCTTCTTGTCTTATGAAAACTCAAGCACACTTGAAATATTTAAGGGCTTAAGGAAAAAAATCATATTTAAGGGCACGTCTTGAGGGTTAGCTGGGGTTTTAAGGACCATATAATTATTAGGGCCCTAAAAGGCAAGAATTACTTGATAAACAATATGTCAAAAAATAATAATTTGCATAATAAAAAATAATTCAAGTGATTAAAACACCTTTAGAGGTGTGTAGTGTAGCTTTCCTACTTCCAATGAATGCTTTGATATGAATTTGTGTGATACAAAAGAATATTGATTATTTTAATGATTGTTTGACCTCTTCTAAAATGTATGTGAGTACTCAATAAAATGTTATGTTTGCCTGATTATTTATTGTATTTGAAATGAACTATGATACTTGTGTATTTATACACATTTGAATTCAAATTAGAACCATGTTGACGTGCAAAACCCATATCAAATGAATGAAAATAAAATGAAGGGACAAAGAAGGCAAATGTATCTTAATTAAATGAAGATCAAAATTATGAAACAAGAAGAGAAGTGAAGAATAATGAGACCTTTAAAAATTGATAAATATATAAACAAATATTAAAAATTAAATAAATAATTAACAAATACCTTAAAATCATGCTAATTAACAATTGATAAATACCTTAAAGTTATTTTTAAGTGTTTATATATATTTAATCTAAAAAATAAGAAATACCCAATATTAATATATATAAAATAATTTTATAAAAAATTAAATTAAATCTAAATATCACCTTAAAAGATTAATAATGTTGTTGGTTAAAAAGCATTTACCCCTAAACAAAAATTCCATTGGTTATGCTTGTAATTAAATTTGCCATATATTTTAAAAAAAGGATTACTTTGAATGTTCCCTTAGAGTATAAAATAGACATAGATATTTTCTTTCAAACATTAATGGAAAAGATAAGGAATAAAAAGATTTTAAAAAAGCAAATTTTAAGGTAATGCTTTATGAGCTTTACAAAGTAATTTTAACCACACTTTCGGTCTAGAAAGAGGAAAAGTATACTTTTCCAAAGCCCATCAATAATTATTCTTGATTAAAAAGGAAGAATAATTATTTTTAATTAATGATAATTATATTAATAAAAAAAATTTATGGAAGCGATATGCCAGGTTCACGGGCTAGTAATATGATTCATATTCCTCTCTTTCTTCTTTCCTTCACACACTTCCTTTTTTCTTCTCATTGATATTTCTTTCTGTGTCTGCTCTCTCTTCTTGGGTTTTTGTTGTTTGGAATTTCATTGCTCCTTTTCTTTTATTATGTTGAGTTTTGGGGTTTTTTTTTTGGGTTAAGTTTTAAAGTTCATCTGATAAAGATTTTGTTTTTAATTTTGGTTTTTAGTTTTTCAAAAATTTTGTTTTTTTTTGTGTTTTTGGACTTCTTTTTTTAAATCTGAATGAGATTCAAATCTCAATTGCTCTGTTGTGGATTAGGTTGTATTATCTTTCATCAGTTTTAAGGAACAAGAAGTTCATCAAGATGCTTGTGAATAGAGTTGGCTCTTTTCTGAGAATTGATGTTTCCTCTTGGGACCTTAGATTTGTTAGAGTCTATAGTGCTTTTGTTGACCTCTCCAAAGCGATCTTCCATTCGATGAACCTACTCTCCTCGCGCAACTTGTGGATTCAGTTCCTTAACTATGAAGGTCTCCCCTTCCACTGCTTCTATTACAATCTTCCTGGGCATCGACTCACTAAGTGTCCTAGGTCAAGAGGTCCCCCTCCTCAACATTCCCAGGTTTCGAAGAAGAAATTTGGGAGTTATGACTAGGAATTCCTATGGCATAATCACGAAAAATTCTTTCATCCTCCTTCCTCTTTTATGGCTCCTCAATCAAGTGAGGTCCTCGTGGAGGTTTTTTCGAAGGAGGCTCCTTTTAAAATGAAAGGGCGTGGATTAGACGTGGAAATTTTTTATAGAGGATGTTGAACACCTACCCACACCTGCCCCATCCCCTCCTTGCCCATCCCCCTCCCTCCTGACTTTTCCCCACCCCTTATCCCTGATGTCTCCCCTCCTCAGGTTGTTCCCCTCCTCTTGCACATCATTTTCACTCCATCGCCCTCCCTCTCTTGTTGTTGTCTCTCATCCTAAATGAGCGGCGAAACTCAAAGCTAAAGTGGGCACTACCGCAAAGAAGAAAGGTAGATGCTCTGACCCAAAAAGGTTGAGGACAGAAGTAGAAGAATTGGTGAGAGATGGATCTCAATGGATGATGAAGGATATTATTTCAAGGCGTGAGTGAAGATAGGCCCTACCCTATGGTTGAGGGCCATGACACTCATGTTTTGTACTTATGCCAGTTGACTTCTATCCTTGTGTTGTTCTTTATGAGTTCCTACACGGCGGAATGGCTGAAGTTTCACAAAAGGGTCATGGTTTCCTTTTTGGGTAGCTTGTTGTTATTTGGTAGAGGATTGGTGACCTACTGCTATTTCTTGCCTTTTTCATGTGGATACATTTTATCATAGTAGGTGGGGTCTTGTAGGTTTTGGTGGATATCTTGGTTTCTTTATAGTTTCACTTTGTTTGGTTGTCTCAGGGACTTGGCCCCCTATTTGTGCCCCAGTAGTGGTTCATAGCTCAAGTCAAAAACATTAATCTTATCAAATAAAAAAATATATCTTTCATTATTCTTCCAAATTTCTCGAAGGGAAGGGTCTCAATAAAAT
Organism: Torreya grandis; assembly: GCA_037957365.1. Classification (NCBI taxonomy): domain Eukaryota; kingdom Viridiplantae; phylum Streptophyta; class Pinopsida; order Cupressales; family Taxaceae; genus Torreya; species Torreya grandis. The sequence continues at coordinate 1,040,050 of JARHVA010000075.1, forward strand.
CTTTCAGTTTACCAATTAAAAAAATATTGGAGTCAATCTAATGAGGTTTATATCTTTGTTGATATTCTTATGCTACTCGCATACAATAACTAATATACAAACTCCTTTGAAAAACTAATAACATTCTTCTATCTTGAGGCCTTACAAAAGGATAAAAAGGTCCATTGTGTATTGTAAAATTGATAAATATATTTCCATCAAAATGCAATAAAAATATCTATAACCATTTAACTAGACTTAAATAGATACAAAATAATAAATTAAATCTAATTAATTTTCTAAAACTAGAGAAATAAATGATAAAAAGAGGGTTTAGAAAAGTATCTTAATTTTTTAGAGATATGGAGAGCAATCAAAACTCACAAATACAAGAAAGGCAAGGTAGCAAACCAAATAAGAGAAACTTAATATCTCTTAATAATGACATTATATAACATGGTTGGATTTGATCTTATAATGTATATAGAGGAAGAGGGTATATATAGTTTGAACACGAGTAAATTTACCTTTTTTTATAAGTCACATAATAGGTAAATATGATTGGCCAATGGTGAGGTGGCAAACTATTGGCTAGCATAAAGGTCAGTACTTGTCATATTCTAAGCCTAAGAAATTGTGCACTATGGTGCTCATATCTAAATTTATAATAATAAACTAATCTAAGTTAACTTAATAAAATGTGTATAATATATTGCATTAATAAAGTTTAAGGAAAATATTAGTGGAAAATTCATAGCACACAAGTTGAATATAATTGAAATCGTATGAGAAATGATTGTCATGAATGTGATAAGTTATGTTTTTTTAAATTAAAGGGTAAAAGGAAGGTTTTGATTGGGTCTCATCTCAATTACATTAAACAGAGTTGAAGCTAAGAGAAAATAACAACCATAAATGACTAACAAAAAACTAAAAAAAATGTGTATACGCAACAAAGGAACAACCAAACTACAACAAGAAACAAAAATCTAGATTTTACCAATTACATATTCAGTGATTTTAGCACAAGGTTTCATTCTTTACCTAAATTGTTAAGTACTTTTTCAATTTCCTTCACCTCAGAATTATCTAGCTCCATAGTTTTTCCTTTACCTAGTCCTTTGATTCTCTTGCTTGTATAGGCTCCACTCTAATGCTCTTTACATGTTTTGATGATTTCCCTAAGAACATTGATGTTAGACGCACAATTTCATATGGTAACCTTGCTCATCTGAACCAATTTATGAATGCCACCTTGCATCATACTCTTCTTAGCTCTAAATTTTCAACTCTAACTTCCAACTTTTGAATCTTAGAAACCACGTCTTCAATCTCATTAAAAACACTCTATTTAGGAACACTATAACTACCACCAACATAAATTTACATATTATTATCTTTAAAAATCCATGACAACAAATTCTTATGGAGCTCAATGTTCGTGGCCATAGTTTGAGTCATTCTAGGAGACTAATATCATTGACAATCTCCTCCCTATCTTTCCTCTTATAACCCCCTTCAGATGCATCACATAAAAATCTACTACTCCACCTTCGAATCATTAGATGATTTATCCATTTCATCCTAACTATTTCCTGACACCTCATTCTCCTCCTCTTCTTACACAGTTTCCTCCAATTACTCTTCCTCTAAATCAGACACAATGAAGGAACGTGAATTCTTTGTAGAATATTTGGAAGGTTTAGAAACAAGGGACTTCACATGAATTTTAATGGTGATGGATTTTTTAGCAGGCCCCTTCCCCTTCCCTTTAGTGATGGTTTTCCCTTCTCCTTTCCTAGAAGACTCCACCAATTTGATAGCTACTAGTGGCCCAACCCCAAGGGATCTAGCATGGATATACATGAGGTAAATCAGGGATTGATGGAGGGGTAAGGGAGCTTTCCAAAATACATCTCAATAATGGAATGATCAAGCGACATAAAAAAATAATGACAAATTGATAGGAAAGTTGTGCCTAAAATGATTTAACTGAGCAAAATGATAGGAAAAAATAGCTCTATACCTTCCATCAAGCATAACATACTTCACGATTTACCTAGCCACCTCATGGTAAGGCTAAGGCAGATATTCTCAAAGAAAACATCCTTGGCAAGGAATCGATTCATCTCCAAGCTTGAGGAATTTCTCCATTTATTCATTTCCTTAGGATTGTTCCTATAATATTTCCTCCCATGAGTACTCATTCTAGTTATCCAAGAGATTAGCTCTTCAAAAACAATTGTAGTGACCTCCCTCATATTTATGGTTCTTGCATTCCATCCCTTGGAAAATTCAATGGGTAGATGAGTGTCACTATCACAAATCCGCTCCATATAGTTTGACAACCCCCCATCCTCTAGGATAGACCAAATGTCCATATTATTCTTAACAATCCCCATAGTAGAAGGCTTATTTCGACATAATTCTCCTCCCATTTTATCTTTTCCTAACTGAATACAATCGTAGAAATAAACTATCTTCCCAAACTTAGACCTGTAACCAATAACCAACACTTGAAACACTTGATTAATGATAATAGACTTGATATTTGTGTGATTTATATTACCACTCCAAATGACACGAGCCCAAAAATAATGCATTAGCCTTTACCGTAATTTCCCATGCACATAAATAAATCCTTATTACTGTTGATAGAAATAAACTTTGCCTTACAATGATTGCTCCCCATCAAGGAAGAAATTTCTAAATCCTGACTTAAATTACTAAAAATGAACTCCCTAATAAAATCAAAGGCAAATAACCATAATATGAGCTTGGTATAAAGGTTAAGACTCATACAATAAAACTCAAATATTTCCCCTATCATCATTAATAATTTGAATGACGTCTCTAGGTAAATTAGAAGCACTATACCAATTGGTGAACTCATGACTGTCAACTCCTCTATTGGCAAGCTAGTCGGCAATCTAGATTCATATGATCATGCCCCAAATTGAGAGCTTAAATATATTTCAAGTTTGGAATCCCCATATTCAAACCCTAACATCCACATTAAAATTGTAAACCCCTAATTTAAAGGCTAAAATCCCCAGTTCAAACCTTAATTCCTCACATTATAACTATTGTTCCCTAAATTGAAACCCTAATCCACATACCTAAAACCCCATTGCCTTTATTTCTTAAAATTTCCTCATAAATTTATAATTGTGTCTAGGGATTCCTACATTTTCATTTTACTACATTTTTATATAAATAGTATTAAATAGAAAACCTACTTCTTAATCCTCTAAGGTTGTTTAGATTTGGATGTGACCATTGATACTCCTTTATTTTGCAAGGAGTTTCAAATTTTGATTTGGATCTAGATTTCAAGCATTCATTAATCCTCTCATGTGTTTTCCCTTTTGTTGCTATCTCATCTAATTTTTGTTACACTTATTTTAATGGATATGAAGATGTGCAAACACAAACAACCAAAAGGATTTCATTTAAATTCAAAGGAGATGTGTGAAAGCCATATAAGAGGAGGAATAAATAATGAAGGGGTCTCATCACATTTGTTTACTTTTTATTATTTTAAATTTGAGGGATCAATAGTAATCATGATGTATTTAACTTGCTGTTACATCACTTTTAATTGACTTGTATGATGGATTTAAGTCATTTTTACATTGCCTCTAATTCTCTTTTACATCACCTTAATGGTGAGCTAACAAAAATTATATGACAAATAATTACGTTCATCTTATATCATTCATTTGCACATCTATTTTATATGACATTTATGTCGAGACAAAAAAATTTAAGTCATTTACGTCATATAAAAAAATCATTATAAATCTAACTTAAACATGGTTTTTGATTGAAAAGTGCACTTATATTTATATGATAGTAGAAAATATAATAATGACACTAAAAATTGGATTTAATATTAGAATGTAAAATATAATGATGTAATCAATAATGTTAATGCTATAAAATTTTAAAGTTAAAAATTTGGAATAACAACGAAATTCTTAATAAAAAGAAGTTGAAATATTATTATTTTTAAATTAATCATAGTTTAATCGATCAAAATTTGTGTGTGTGTGTGTGAGAGAGAGAGAGAGGGAGAGAGAAAGAGAGAGAGACTAACATTCACTTATTACATACTAAAATTTAGTAAAATTAGTTAATTGAATTAAATGAAAAATACCTTGGGGAAGGTGTGTAAAATCATGATATTAATAAAGATTAGTATGATAATTAATTCCTTGTAACACATCATATTCTTAATAATATGACGAGTAATTTCACCCACTTTCATAACTAAATTAATTTTTAGGACCATTTAGCTTACAAGGATCAAAATGATTTGAGTACATTCATTTTTACCATATTTAAATATAAAAATAGTTTTATAAAGAATGTTTCATCTTGTTTCTATTTCATCTATAAATTTACAAATGTTTATTGTCTTGTATCTATTTTATTTTGAAGGTTAATTTAAACACTTGTGAAGAGTCGAAATAATAGTGAGAAAGATAAGGATGAAATATTCATGGCAATTACAAGGATGACACTTTATAAATATACTTTTTAATGACTGAAAAAGTGAAGACATAGAAGAAGGATTATTAACAACAAGAGAAATTAAATAGTGATACATAATATATTAGAGATAATCGATTGCACCTAGATATATAATATAAAAAATCTAATTATTTTCAATTGATCTTAACACATAATTACAAAATAGTAATAATATCTAATTGATATCTTCTAAATTTAGAAATAGGGAATTTACATAGGGTTTAGAGTTGTATCTTGAATAACATAATATTTTGTAGTAATCGTTAGAATCTAAACTTAAAAACGTACACCTTAAAGAATCACTAACTTCATTCAAAAATGTAGATTTGAATAGAGGAGAAAACCATAAACGTTGTGATACTTTTGACAAGTGATTAAAAATATTGAAACACTTTTGACAATTACATGTATGGTCTAGAATGAGTTGATGATTATATTTGTTTGGTCATGTTCACCTATTTCTTTGCTTCAATCTATGTGTTGCAACAACTATAACCTACAAAAATAACTTTCTTTTTCTTGTCCTATGAAAACTCAAGCACACCTGAAATATTTAAGGGCTTAAGGAAAAAAGTCATTTTTGGGGGCATGTGTTGAGGGTTAGCTGGGGTTTTAAGCACCCTCTAATTATCAAGGCCCTAAAAGGTGAGTAACACTTAATAAAGGAGTATGTCAAAAAATAATAATATAAGTAATTGAAAATAATTCAAGTGATATAAAAACCCTAGATGTGTGTAGTATGTGTCCTTCCTACTTCTAATGATTGCTCTAATATGAACTTGTGTGACACAAAAAAATATTGATTACTTTATTGATTATTTGACCTCTTCTAAAATGCATGAGTGCTCAATAAAATATCATTATTACTTGATACAATACTTGTGTATTTATAGATATTTGAATTTAAATTAGAATCCTATTGACATGTAAAACCTACATCAAATGAATGAAAATAAAAAAAATGACAAAGAGGATAAGTGTATCTTGATTAAATGAAGACCAAAAAATGAGACTAAAAAATTAGGGTGCTTCTAACATGTGTTAAAAATGTCTAATACTTCGAAAAGAGACAAAAGTAAAGAATAATAAAACTTTTAAAATTTGACAAACATATAAACAAATAGTAATCTAGATAAATAATTAATAAACAAACAAACACCCTAGAATCATACTAATTAACAACTAATAAATACTTTAAAGTTATTTTTAAGTGTCTATACATTACAAAATAAAATTAAATATAAATTAAATTCTATAATTTAATAAGACTTACAAATCAATTTTATTTAAAAGATGAAAACAGGCCATTATCAATAAAAATAAATATAAATACATGTATATATTTATAAAATAATTTTATAAAAAATTAAATTCAATCTAAATGTTACCTTAGATGATTAATAATATTGTTCGTTATGAAAATATCATTAGTTATAATATCCCTAATAAAAAATGTCGTTTGATATGGAACAATCAATAAATTTAGCATATTTTAAAGGTTAACCCCCCTGACATTGTAAAGGGTCCTACTCTAATATATTAAAAAAAAGGATTACTTTAAATGTTCCTTTAGGGTATAAAACAGATAAATATTTTCTTTCAACTTTAATGGAAAAGATAAGGAATAAAAAGATTTTAACAAAGCAAAATTATATGAACTAAATTTTAAGGTAATGTTTTGCGAATAAGTTAACATTGAAAATATTTATCATGTTAGCTTTAGAAAAAGTGTACTTTCTAAAATTTTAACAAAACAAAATTATATGAACTAAATTTTAAGGTAATGGTTGAATGATAATTGATACTTCAACCATAATTATGATTATATTATGATTAGGAAAAGTGTACTTTCTACTATTTCCAAAGCCCATCAAATAGCCAAGTTGATATTATTCTTGAGAAGAATGATTTTTTTTTTTTTTAATAATAATTATGTTAATAAAAAATGTTATGGAATCTTTATATTAGGCTTGTAATATCATTTCTATTCCCCCCTTTTTTTTTTCACACTTTTTTCCTCTTTTTATTGATTTTTTTTCATTATTCTTTCATATTTTAATAAAATCTCTCAATTTACTAATTAAAAAAAATGGATTCAATTTAAAGAAGGTTATATTTTTGTTGATATTCTTATATTATTCATATATAATAATTAATACACAAACTTCTTTAACAAATTAATAACATCCCTCTATTTCAAGGTTTTATAAAAAGATAAAAATTGTACTACATATTGTAAAAACGATAAATGTATTTCAATCAGATTATAATATAAATTTCTATAACTATTTAATTAAACTTAAATTAATACAACATAAAAAATTAAATCTAATTAATTTTTCAAAACTAGATTAATAAATGACAAACAAAATGTTTAGAAAAGTATCTGATTTTTTTAGAGATATGAACTAAATAAGAGAAGCTCAATATCTTTTAATAGAACTTGATATATGACATCATATAATATGCTTGGATCTGACCTTATAATGTACATCGAGGAAAATGTTATATATAACTCGAGCAAGAGCAAGTTTCATTTTATTTATTAGCCACATAATAGGTAAATGTGATTGACTTATCAATAGATGACAAATTATTGGCTAGCATAAAGGTTAGTACTTATCCTATTATAAATCTAAAAAATTTGTACATTATGGTGCACTTATCTAACTTTAGAATAATAAACTATTCTAATTTAACTTAGTAAAATATTATATTATATTCTACTAACAAAGTTGACACAGATATGAGGTAAAATAAATATATAATCAACTCAAAAGTGGCTTAAATACGACATAAAAATTATTTCAGAATAAAAAATTTCAAACTAAATTACATAAGAGAATAATTAGAATTGACACTTTGGGTCTCACTTTGTGGTCCATCATCAAAACGAAACAAATGATAATATTACATATAAAATCTTCTTATATAAATAATTCTATTTATGTATTAAGGTAGAGACCCAATTACAAAGACTTGATGAATTATTGTTTTACATAATAAAAAGCATTAATTATTTTTAAATTTATATTTAATTATTTCTTTGAATGTTCTAAATATATAAAAGAATTTTATTCTTATTTAAACTATTCATATTTTATAACTTTCTTTTAATTTTTTTTGTAAAATAATTTAAAAAATATAATCTAAAAATATAGTTCATCATTTATTATTATGTAATTAATTTCCAACTAATTATAATTAATTGTAAGTTGTTATAATTAAATTTTAAATTATTTTATTAAACAATAAAATTTGATTAGTAAAAATTAAAATATTATTAATAAATAGAAAAATGATATAATTAATATTAAAATTTAATTATTGATTATTATTAAATAATTTTATTTCTTAAAAAAAAAATATATCTTCAAACACATAATTCAACATACGTAGTGAAATATTACATCTATATTCTACAATAAATAATTATAAATATTTAAATCACAAAAAACTTTTAAAGTATAATAAAAAATATGTCAATTAATAAAAAACATGTTCTTAGATAATTTATACCAAATAATTGTATCATTATGCAAGTTAAAACCTTGTTAATCATTATAAATATTGTCCTTGTCAACGTGTTGAGTGTATCGATAATGATCAATAATCGTTCTTTATGGTGGTCATTTGATGTCAATCATCATTCTTCATGGTAAACATTCATGATATCATGATAATCATTATGATATATTTGACTCTACTCAACCGTACTATTTGATGTTCAGTGTGAATTGTAAAATAAAAGCTTGTACTCATCCTCCCTTATGTTAAATTGAATCAACACAGACACATTATTATCAATCATATTTTAATAATAAAATAATTACTTATATCACCTTATAGACAATTTAACTTGATACCTTCACATTGTAGTAGTGCACAACTCATGGAGATCAAGTTAGGATTATTTCAAAGAAAAAATAAATATTAACAATATTAAATTGTAATAGAACTTGTAAAAACTAATTATTTTAAAAATTAACTATAATCAACAATGCACACATAGAAATGTCTCATAAATTAAGGATATCATTATTGATCACTTTGCATAATAAACCATAATTAAATTTATTTAAAAAACTTCAAATAAACAAATAACAATAAATTTTGAATTGAATTATGTTTGAAAAATAAAATTCAAAGTGCATTAATTTTAAAATATAAAAATAAAGTTAAAAAAAAAAAATTGTTTCAAATTTATTAAAAAAATCATAGTAAATTTTTATTTAAGAAAAAAAAAAACTTATTGAAATCGTAAATCACTAATTTAAAGTCTCAAATGCTCAATTCAAACCCTAAAGCCTATATTACTAACATAATACCCCAATATCAATCCCAAATGTTCATGGTGCAGAATAAAATCATAAAAATTTGATTCCAAATATAAAATTCATAATTAAAACTCTAACGACCCACATTACACCTAATTTTATAAATTCAAAGCGCAAAAAGCCCAAATTTATAACTTTAAGTATGCATTGAAATCATAAACCTCGAACTTGAAGCCAAAAAAGCCCAATTCAAGGCATAATGCCCCACATTACAATCCTAAAATCTCAATTTCAAGTCCAACATTTGATAATCTAAACCCTTATGCTCCATAATGAAAGCTTAAACACAATAACTGAAGCCCAAATCCCTATATTAAACATTAATCCCCCACATTGAAATTGTAAATCCCCAATTTCAAGTTTGCAATTATCAATTCAAAACTTAATGACTCAAATTAAAATACTAAATCTCTATATTACAATCCTAAATCCTTAATATCATGTCTAACATTGTCGATACAATCCCTCATACCCCATGCTCAAATCTTAAACTCCAAATCTAAACCTTGAAATTCCCATATTCAAACCAAAATTCATGTATAAAACTACAAGCCCTAAAATTCAAGTCCAAAATTCCTAATTAAAACTTTAATTCCCCATATTCTAAACATATTTTTCTAAATTCAAGCCCCAATTTCTAATTCATATCCTTACATTATAAACACAATTCTCTAAATTTGAATCCCAAATTTATCATTCACATCCTCATGCCTTACAATAAATACGAAACCTCAAATTTGAAGCTCAAATCTATAATTCAATCCCTAGTGACCTACATTGCACTACTAAATTTTTAATTTCTATTTTAGCAATCGAGATTCATATAATCATTGCCCCAAATTAAAAGCTTGAATCTTAAATTTCAAATCTAAAATTCTCATATTCAAACCCTAATGTCTACATTTAAATTGTAAACCCTTAATTTAAAAGCCTAAATCCTTAGTTCAAACCATAATTCTTCACATTGTAACTATAGTTCCCCAAATTAAAACCCTAATCCACAAACCTAAAACCTTAATACTTTTATTTTTTAAAATTTTCCTGTAAAATTATAATTGTATCTATGAGTTCCTATAATTTCATTTTGTTACATTTTTATATTAAAAATATTAAATACAAAACCTACGAACATTTAAATTTGAATGTAACCATTGATACTTCTTTATTTTACAAAGAGTTTCACATTTGGATTTGGATCTAGATTTCAAGCATTCACTAATCCTCTCATCATTTTCCCTTTTCTTGCTATCTCATCTAGTCTTTGTTGGACTTATTTTAATAGATATGGATATGTGCAGAAACATACAACCAAAAATATTGCACATAAGAGGAGGAATAAATAATGAAGGGGTCATATCACATTTGTTTACTTTTTATTGTTTTAAATTTGAGTGATCAATAGTAATCATGACATATTTAAATTATATTTACATCACTTTTAAGTCACTTTTATGATGGATTTAAGTCACTTTTACATCACCTTTAATTATTTTTTGCATCACCTTAATGACGAGTTAACAAAAAATATATGACAAATTATTATGTTCACTTTACATCATTCATTTGTAGATCTAATTTGCATCACATTTATGTTAAGGCATAAAAATTAAAAATTTAAGTCTTTTACATTATGTAAAAAAATTATTGTAACTCTAACTTAAACTTAGTTTTTAATTGAAAAGCGTAACTATATATATTAAAATATAATAGTGACACTAAAACTTGGAGTTAATATTATAATGTAAAATATAATAATCCAATCAATAATATTGATGATATAAAATTTTAAAGTTAAAAATATGGAATAACAATAAAATTCTTAATAAAAAGAAGTTGAAATATATATATATTTTATTAATTATAATTTAAATGATTAAAATTAATTTTATATATATATATAAAATCATTGTCATTAACATTCACAAATTACATAGTGAAAGTCAATTCAACTAAGTGAAAAATACCTTAGAAAATGTGTAAAAATTTATGATAAATTAATAAAGATGAGGATGACCATTAATTCCTGTTAACTTGTTCTAATCTTAATAATATGACAAGTAATTTCACCCATTTTCATAACTGAACTAATCTTTAGGATCATTTAACTTACAAGGATCAAAATGACTTGAGTACATTCATTTCTATTTCTACCATGTTCAAATATAAAAATAGTTTTACAAAAAAAAAAAAAAATCTTGTTTCTATTTCATCTATATATATTTAGAAATGCTTATTGTCTTGTATTTATTTTATTTTGAACGGTACTTTAAACACTTTTGAAGAGTCAAAATAATAAGAAACAAGATAAGGATGAAATATTCATGACAATTATAGGGATGGCATTTAATAAATATACACTTTTAATGGGTTAAAAAGTGGAGAAGACATACAATAAGGATAACATTAAAAAGAGAAATTAAATAGTGATACATAATGTATTGTACTAAGATATAATATAAATAACCTAATTACTTTCAATTAATCTTAATACATATGTACAAAATAGTAATAATACTTAATTGATATCTTTTAAACTTAGACATAGGGAATTCTCATAGGGTTTAGAGTTGTATCTTGAATAACACAAGATTTAATGGCAATTATTATAATCTAAAATTAGAAACGCACACCTAAAATTATTTCAAACCTCATCCGAAAATGTAGATTTGAACAAAAGAGAAGTCCTGAAACAACCCCATTGGGGTCAGCTAGAGATACGTGATTTTTTTGTAATTAAACATATACCAAAAATAGATTACACCACGAGAATCTATAGCGACCATAATAAATATTCAAAGCATGATAATATCAAACAAACATATTACATCACAAATCACTGATCTCTAATATCATGAGAGCACGTCATAATGCAATATAGAAAGTAATTATATTAACTCAACCATGACTGATACAAGTCTAAAACCACCATTGTCAAATTAAAATAAAAATTACTTACAACAATTTATGATAAAATTTAATAATAAGTACAATATAATACAATATACAGATAAGATACACAACTTTCCTAGAGTATAGTCCCCAAACTCAAGTATATATGACATCTCAAGTGTCATCTCGATAAGTAGTATTGTTATGGGGAGGGATAGCATCATCCAAGAGATTTACCACACCAACCATAGACTAATGATCCTCCACTCTAATCCCATCAGGAAATGGCCCTCCTTTCATAGATGAGTAAATAGTGACAATACAAGAATCTAGAGAGACAAACAAGTACCCATGCGATGTATGATTTCTAAAACTAAACATGCAGTGTATCATAAAAAAATATTTTATTGCAAGTTATTGCATAAATATGTACATCATACTCATGAAATTATAATATCTCGCTAAACATATTTTGGCCCAAAGTTTTATGAATAATAAATAATAACGATCTATAGATCAATCAAATTCATACACACCAATTAATCAGACGGCCTTCATCTATCATTGTGATACTACTAAGCCAGTGAAGTCCATCTCAGTATTTACTCTGTATCAACAATGCAGATTGGTCAAATACAATTTAACCACAAGATTCATTTAATTTACATCATACTAGCAAACACATCATATAACATGTTAAACATAAGAGTAGCAAAAGCATACATTTATTTTGTCAAATGTATAAATGAATCTTACATTATTTTCTATCCCATACTAGAAATAATGACTACAATTTATACCACTCAGGTAAATACATATTTAAGTACAAACTAGCATTTGCTACACATTTTAGGGATTTGAATGCACACATTCATTATTTAATTATATGTAATTCTTTAACATAGTTCATAATCCACCCATAGATTTATAGATGTAAGAATACATCCCTATGAATAAATACATATATAGATGTATTCTTTATTTAGTATACCATAACTTGTTTTAATGTTACGTTCACATCCCATGTTTTAGTTCACAATTATAATAAGTAACCCGTACTTACCATATTGAAGACTTTGTTAGATATTTCTATCTTTCCCATACCTCATTAAAACACTTAGTGCAATCCTGATATAATAACCACTCATAACACCTATAGTTATTAAATATTTCCTAAAAAGGATTTATGAGAGGTTATTCAACCATTTAGATATTAAAAAGGTTGATCGTGTTCTAAATAAGTCCAAAAATACTAAAGTTTAAAATTCCTTGATTTAATCCAACATATCCCATAATTCATAGTTTATTATTTCCTATGACTTCGGTTAATGTTTGGGTTCAAATATCAGTAGAGTGATTCTACTCATTCAAGGTAAAATCAAAATTTTAGTCTTCTAAAGTTTTTTCTTAATCAATACTTTATACTTAAGTCATTCCTATATAGTCCCTGCTATACAATTGATTTCTCTCTCAAAATTTAAGACACTAGAGGATTTTATAATCTCCTTTTTAAACTTGCCAAAAATATCACTAAAGCATTCCACTAAAGAAAGTACCCAACAAAAATGATAAATACCTCAGCATGGGATGACCTCTCCATATATGATAGGCTAAGTATTTATATGTACAACAGTTCACTTTTTTTGAATAAACTAAATATAAATACCAATGATCCAAATCTGAAATTAATCACTATGCATTGATGCCTCTGAGGATTTTTTGGCTAAGAGTTAAAATATAGGGTGACACCATTATAAATGTCCACTAATAAAACAAAATTATAGTTTGTGATTAAAAATATTCAGTGAACCTGCTCTCTATAGCGACGTGTTTATCATTCAACTATTATTAATAATTTCATAAGATATAGTAACACTTATTTGTAGCAAACAAAGCATTACACCCTGCTAAATTATCACATTAGTGTGATCATAGAAATTTAACAAAGAGATGAGGTTAGATCAAGTGTTAGTTCATAAAACCATAAAATCAACACACTAACATACTAACATGTCTAAGCCCATATCTTAAGGGGAGCTTAATAACAAAAATATGATGAAAACACAACTAAAATATAAAAGACAAATCCTTTTACCTTTCTTGTGTCTCCAAGATGGATTGTTGAAGTGGCTTGCTTAGATTGTGTTCAAGAAGTCTTCATCAATGAAGTGTGGCTACCTTCATCTCCTCTTTGCACCATGTTTGGCTTGGGTTGGCTTGATTTTGGCATTATAACATTATGCATTTGCTTTATGGATCAACTCCAACATTATAACTCTACTATTTTTCAAGCTCTCCAAATGAAGAGCTCTAGGCTTGTATTTATAGATTTGGATCTAACCTCAACCCAAGGTGAGTCAAGATGTAGTTAGGGCTTGGAATGGGTTCAATCCTTACCTTAGTTAGCTGAAAAGTAACTCCATTAGAGTTATGCGTTGTCAATCAGTCATGATTTTCAATAAATAGGCATAGGTCTCCACAAATTTTTTTTTAGATATTTTCCAAAAGTGATAACTCACAAAAGTTAATGATTAAGTATTAAAATGCTCTTAATATTCTTTTGGTTTTTGAATATTATTTTTGATAATTATTTAATTGCTCATGGATGAATTAAATCAAGCTTTGATTAGGATTTAATTAGGATCTAGGGTTAATTAACCCTTGTTAGGCTTTTGAACATTTTTGAATGATTTTGAATTAATTGATGTGTGTATTTGGTCCATTTAATTGATTTATGGGTGATTTATTTGCATGGTTATGAAGCCAAATTTGAGACTCTTAGAAATTTTTTTAGGTTAGATGTTCAATAGTTAGTAAGAATTTCTCTAAAGTTGGATATGAAGCCATTGGTGGCCAATTTTAGGTGTCTATAGTTTGCCCTTGTTTGGGAAGATGTTGTAAATTATAGGCACAACAATATATTTTAAAAGAATAAAAAAAGGCCTGTATGCCAAAAAAAAATATGATTGTTGAAGAACAAGCTCTCTACAATGTTTATGAAGCCCAGGATGATGCCCCCTTGAGGGAGTGGCCATCAGAGTGGTTGATGGATGGTACCCCTAAAAAAGAATCAAGAATAAAGGTGGAATTAACCCATGGATGAATTTAATCCAAATGAGAAAATGCTTACATGAATTAATTTAAAAAGGTACTAATTTTTCCAAAGGTGGTTATATCAAGAATAAAAGTCAAAATAATGATTTACCCATAGGTGGTTATAGTCATTAAGATGACCTGAATTGGATAAATATGATGTTTGATATGGTTGTGTCATAGTTAAGGTGGATTAGAAAACATGACTCAAGGATAGAACCTATTGCACAAATTAAAGATGAGTGGGCATAAACATAGATGCAATGGTCTAATGACTAAAGAGGCCAAAAAAAATCAAGCATATGACGAAGCAAAGTGATGAAAGAGATGGATAGAAGAATAAGATTGATCAATAGAAAAGATTTAGTTTTACTTTCCAACGAGGAGATGCTCATAATTATTAGAATTGATATAACTAGAATGGTCAATGGGTTGAATTTTCAAGATGGGTGAAAAGATTTGCCAAGGTACCAAGGAGAAACTTCTACAACTCCATTGTTTGTATGACCTCCTAAGCTAATTTTTACTATAGCACATGACAATATGCCTCATCATAGAACATCATGAGGATTTGGCCAAAATATGCATAAGGACTAACTCCAAATCTAATAAACAATTGAAAACAATGCACCAATGATAAACTATGATGACAATGTTAATGTTTGAATATGGATGGACTCAAGAATAATGTGCAAGGAATTACCCAATGAACACATGTAAACGGAGTCGAGGCAACAATGTTGAAAGAAAACAAATAAGCAAGCACACAAATAACAAAAAAATAGAAAAAAAACAAAAAAATAAATTGAAAATAAACAAACAGAAAGCCTAAAAACAAAATCAATAGAAATCATCCTACAATGGATTTTCCCTAGTAGGTTGGATCAATGATAACTGACTAGGCTTAAATAGGACATGTTTTTGGATTTTGAAATTTTATGAATGTTATGGAAGTTTGAGCATCTCAACTCAATCAAGAATTATGAGATACTAAATGGTCCAAGCTCACAAAATAGTGAGAGCATGAAAAACTTAAAATGATGCTCATAAAATGGCAAAAGCATGATGGCAAATGGAGACTGAGCTGACCTCAACGTGAATCAAACATAACCCACATAGTCCCAAAATGGCCTTAGTTCATAGTAGTTCTACCTTAAAGTGGAGGAATCTAACTAGTGTAACAACCAATTCAAATAAAATAGGCACAATTGGTATGATGGCATAATAAGACATAAGAATGGCTAGTTGGTATGCCAAGGCACAATAAAAAAATGTTGTCCCTAGTTTGCCCATAGGTGGTTATAGATAGGATATGACTGATCAGATTAATGATACTAATTTGCCCATAGGCATTTATAATTAGTAGCAAGACCAGTGAACATTGATTTGTCCATGTTGGCAAATATAATCAGGCTCATATAAACAAACAACCATGATTATAAGGGAACAAGAAATGAAAGATACAAATAAATGAAAGATACAACTTCCAAAATTTTTATTATACTACTCCAAAATACTACCTCTGTGTAGAATGATTAAAATGACTACAAAAATTGATCTAATTCTATGTTCTGAAAATGTGAAACCAATGGATAAATCAAGGTCAAATGGGCTAGGATAGGCTGGATCAAAACATGCTTAGGTTGATAGAATGGAATGGTAGGTCAAATAAATGATAGGATAGTGATAGGCTGGTAGAATGATAGGATGATAAATAAGAATTTTGAGGGGTTTCCCCAACTGGTAAGGTGAATGGTTGGGGATGTGACAGCAATAAAAGGAATGGTAAATTGAAACGATATGGTGCATTTTTGTGTTTGGCTAATGATTGGTTGTAGGGTTGGATATGTTTGCCTTGGGTGTGGTTTTTAGATTTGGATGTGTTTGGCCTAGGTATGATTTTTTGGGTTTGGATTTATTTGGTTGGGTTTGGATGATGACATATGATTTTTTTATTCTTGTTGATGTCGAGATGCACATCTTAATCAACAAACTATAGAAACAAAATATGCATTCATGTTAATTACTAGCCCACACCTCATCTCAATAGCTACTCTATCAAGAATAGGCTACAAATTTGGATGCCAATGATGTTGTTGTGATCTTCATTGGTCATTGATTATATTTCCTTTAAGCTCCAAGATAAGATATCTTTATAGCGTTTGAAAAGGAAAGTGTGGCCATGGATGGCAAATAGAGATAAATGTTGGATGATAGGTTTGGTTTTGAAATGGAATGGTGGATGACAATGGAATGGATAATGGTTAGACAACAAATGAAGATCAATATTTTCATGCAAACACAATATTTTTGATTTCAAATCTAACATAACTTTGGATGTGATATAGCTAAAGACTTCTGAATATGCTCTCAATATGACCACCAAATTCTTCTATTGTTTGGGCCTAAGAGTAGCTACCATATGATAAGGCTATAGATTGGAATCTATACTAATTTGATCTTTGATAATGTATTCATTAAGCAATGAAGAAATTTTGTGCTCAGCGATTGGCACCTCGAAGAGGTTTTTACCAATGAAATTGTCTTGATTGTCTCATAGTGCCTTCGAGAAGGTTTCACTAAGGAATGCTAACCTTTGACTTTGATTGTCTTCTATCACCTTCGAAATAGTTTCACTAAAATATGTTGAGTTTGAACTTTTATTGTCCCCTAGAGGCTTCAAAATGGTTTCACTAGGAGAGTGCTCTTCTTCTGCATGAATGTGGTCTTGGCCTCCTTTATGTTCTTCAACTCTTATGTCGCCATGGATGCAATTCTATAAGGTGTGATTTTATCAGTCCCAATCAACACTTGTGGGAGGTGGAATGTTAATGTAATGGCTATGTTGGTTGGTGGTAATGGTATGGGATGAAGCAACATAATCCTCATAGAAGATACTAGGATAATTTGTATCGATGCTAAAATAATCATCCTTAAAAATCATATAAGGATCACAATTGTATTCAAATTGATCTACAAGGCATGTGTAACCAATGTTGTAACAACCATGAACACCTATTTTCAAATCTGATTTTGTCTCAAGGGACTCTAAATCTGATGTCAAGACTGATGTTGATTCTACTTTTGATGTTAAATCTAATGTTGGTCCAAGAATAGAACCTGACTCTAAAATTATTATTCATCTGATGGATACTCTATTATAATGATGTCTTGTTAAATGTTTTGTATGGGACAAGTAATAGCTTGTGATGGCCTAACAGGTCCACAAAGATTGGCTTGTCAAAGTGAGATTCCATAATGGTGGGATAAAGGTCAAGATACAACTCCTCAAAGACTAGCTTATCAAGGGAAAGCTCTTAAAAATAGGGATATGACTAGAAGGGGATCCATCATAGGTTGACTTATCACAAATGGTTGGTTCAATAAAAACATCTTGTATTAGTTGTTTTCTTGGTCTTGGCTTATAATTAGTTATGAAACACTAGTTTTAAACATAGCTTGGTCTTTGAATGATTGGCTCGGTTGAGGTATTGATTGGCTCAATTAGGGTACTAATTGGATTGGTTGGGGAACTAATTGGATTGGTTAAGGTTGGGATTGGACTGGTTTAGGTTAAGATTGGACTAGTTGAGGTTGGGATTGGATTGGTTGGGGTTGAAGTTGGATTGGTTGAGGTTTTGATTAGCTCAATTGAGGTATTGATTGGGTTGGTTGAGGTTGTGATTGGGTTGGTTGGATAATGATAGGGCATTGCAAAACTTGCTTTCTCACATAAGCCAAAGGACAAAGTCTTGAAATGGTAGCAAAGAGAACTAGGATACCATCCCTTGGAAGTATAAATGATTTTGAAAACACTGAGAAAGGAGAATTAAATCTAAAAGATGCTGAAATTGCTAGGGCTAATAACTCTATTTATCTAGGTCAATGCCAATGTTATTTTGATACAATCTAGCATATACTTAATCAAGGCATATAGGCTATTATACATAAAGAAAATTTACTTCATTCAATATCTTATCCTTCCCAAAACATTAAGATATTCAGCATTATTATGAAAAATTAAAAACAACACCTACTTGGTATGCTTGTCTATCAATTTTCTCTGTGTTTTCTTCCTTTTGTGCTATGCTTTCCTGGTCTACTTCCTTTAATTCTCCTTTTTTCCAAAATACTTATGATCCCTTTCTTTCCTCAAGAATCTCTTTTTTTAAATAGTAGTAGCCTTTTTTGTTTTAAAGATTCTTTTTTTATTTTTGTTTTTAGTTATTTTTAATATATATGATTTTTTTTATTTTCTAAATTTAGTCTTTACTTTTCCTTTTATTTTTTATTGATTTTTTCTTTTTTCCATGGCAAATTATATTTTATATTTATTTTAATATTAAATATCACAATTCCATAATTTTATTAAATTGAATTAACATCCACAAATGTTATAACAATTTAAATGTCAATTTCCTAAAGTACGAATAATCCATATTTTAAATCTAATTTTACTAATAATGTTTCTAAAAGTATTAATGATAAAACATACTAAATACATAAAACTAGTTCATTAAGCTAATTAATTATACTAACAACTCATAGAAATTAAGTTTTCAATGCAAGTAGAAATAAACACACCATACGCAAACCATTTTTGATGTATTTTAATATGTGTTAACTATTGTGGTGTGTGCAGGATTTTCTCTAATTCTCTATTATCCTCTGATGTTTCCATCTACGTCACTCTCTTCAATGATGCTCTCCCCCTCCATCACACTCTGAATAATGGATTCTCTTGTGTCAACCTCACAACAAAGTAGGAAGTTAGACCATAACAGTCACAATATACATTCATAAAAAAATATAGCTGAAATGACAAATTAACATGATCATAAAGTAAACATATACTTATATCTAACTCATAACAGTGTGATCATGTAACCTAAGTAATATCCTATTATCCCATAACAACATATATCTTAAAGCTTAGTCAAAATATAACTAAATCAGATGTGTCAACTATAAATATCCATGAATAGTAAGATAGTTTGCTTAACGAAGAATCAAGATGTAATATCCATCCCCCTATATTCGGTCATCATTCCATATGACTCTTATCAAATATAAATTAAAAATTAAAAATATTATTCAATAGATAAATAATTCAGTATAAAGTATCAAATCAAGTAAATAAATGTGAAATTACTTGTAGAACTCTTTGAAGTTCCTTCACATTGCATTATTCTCAAAGTATTGATCCCATAAGACCTTGTTCGATGACATCTCTAAATTATGCAAACATGGTTTTGAGTATTACTTATTCTGATTGATTATATCATGACCACCTTAAGGTCTAGAATTGTTAAGATAAGTCTGTATACTATAAGACTGACCACTTCCATTACCTTGAAGAGTTCCACAGATCTCAATGAAAGTTTCACTAACTTTTCAAAAACAAATGAGATCATCATAAAATCCAAAAAAAATGGCCAAGAAGAGTTATATAAAACCTTTCATCCCCTCTACAGATCTCTCTCTAATCTAAAGAGTGTTTTTCTCATTCTAGATAAAAGTAATTAGGGAACCTAGCAAGATTGATGTGTATAAATTAATACTATCACTACCCTGCATAGCTCTTGATAAGTATAACATGTCAATATTGTCACTACTCCATAGATTTCTTGACAGATGTTGAATAGGAATTAGAAATATTATATTTCTAATCTATATAAAATTAAAGAATAAATGTTTCACTGTATACATGCATATGGCCATAAGACTAAATTTGACAAGTTTATCTATCAATCTTATATTTGACAAGTCCGTCTATCAAATCTAAATTCAATAACTACCAATTCCATGTGAGGCTAAGTAGGATACACTCGTACTTACGTTCCTAATTTACCACTCTTTTCTTATGTCTTCATAACTTATTGATCTCTAAAATGTGTACAAGGTTCAATGAACTACAAATCTATACTAACAGATCATAGAAAGCAATACTATATACTAAATAATTCTAGATGTATCAACATACATACAAGAAAAATCACACAATCAATCTGTAATTGTATTAAGTTGCCACTAGCCAAACATAACTAGTATCATATTTCTCAGCTTAACCTACAGTGTTATATTCATAATTAAGAGTAAATAATATTAAAATTATCATAACATACAAAGGCAAAGGACTAAACCATCCTTTTAACCTTATAAAAGAATAAGTGAGACAATATATCCCTGCTTGTTCGACTAGAATGCAACAAATTAAAAGTTTATCTCAACCCTTAAATTGATAAGATGTTCTACACATTCTATACCCTACTTTATGGTGAAAGGTACAAAATTAACTCTTCAAAACATGTTTTAAGCCAAAAAGAGAACAATATCAATCTATTCAAGGGTGAATAATAACATAATAATTATAATCAATTTATAGTTATCAATCTAGAATTTAATATATAATTCAAGGTTTGCCACTCCACATGGTCTAAAATTACAAGTTAGATAAAGTAGTGACTTTAAAGATTCATAAGTGAAAATTAGATAACTATCATCTCAAATTCTCCTACATACCCTCACAAGGTAAAAAGAAAACACTACAACTCAATGTTACCAAATCACTACCTACTTACCAAACCTGTAAGTATAGTATTACAATCTATTTTCATAACTGGGAGAGAAATATACTAATCACAAAGATGTATCAATCCATCTTATCCTATAACTTCTCTGTCTACAAGAATTAGAAGACATACTCCCATAAACTTCAAGGGAATATGGTCAAACAACATTTCAAAAACAAGTTTCCATTTAAGAGAACACTAAATCAAAATCATGAAAATATAAATCCTCTCGGTAGCTTATAATGATGTCAAGGAGAATGAGATAATAAAAACTCTTCTATAAGATAACTAAGAGATATGACACTTATTCCTAAACCCCTTAATTTAAGATTTCCAATCCTTAACAAAATTCTAATGCATAGGAATTATTAACCAAAACATCCACACTCTTCTACAAGAAAATTGCCACCACCCTAGGTGGTACTAACTAAAAATGGTCTTATTAAATTTCTCACTCTTAGTATTAGTGTAAATAAGACATAAAACTAATGCACATATATTTAAGTTATAAGCATCCCATGCTTATTAAACACTCACGACATAAAACACAAATGGTGAAGGTGACTTGACTACCAAGTAGAATGTAATCACACTCTAGGTGTTCGATCTAAGTGATCAAACTATGGTAGACATTTTTGGTTCATAACTTGTGAACTATGTTATGTACTCACCGACCTAAACCTCAAATATAAATATCACCATTGAGACACTTGATAAACCAAATTTTTAACAATTATAAGAGGGTATAAGTGCTCCACACACATTTCATGAATGTCTTATACTTACAAAAGTCACTAAGCCATACAAGAGGATCTATCAAGTCTCAAAAATCCAATCATGGTGTAACATGGTTCTTACATTGAGGCACTACAAATCCAAAATATCAATGCAATACTTCATGTCACTAGGTTCAAACTAGTAAACAGAAAGACACAAAAATGCCAATGGACTCATTGGGTTTTAAAGTTTGAGCCACAACTTTGATACCACATGAAACAACCCTGCTAGGGTCAGCTACATGATTTTTTTTTCTAATTAAACATATTTACTAAAAATAGATTACACCATGAGAATATACAGAGACCATAAGAAATATTTAAAGTGTGATAATAGAAAACAAGCATATTACATCATAAATCATTGATCTCTAATATCATGAGAGCACATCATAATACAATAGAGAAAGTAATTATATTAATTCAATCATGACTGATATAAGTCTACAACCACCACTGTCAAAGTACAATAACAAGTAATTATAACTTTTCATAACAATATTTAATAATAAGTACAATAAAATACAATGTACATATAAGATACATGGCTTTCCCAGAGCATAGTTCTTAAACTTAAGTATCTGCAACAATCTCAAGTGTCATCTCAAGAAGTAGTACTGATGTGGAGAGGGAGAGCATCATCTGAGTGATTTTTCACACTAATTACAGACCAAAAATCCTCCACTTTAATTTCATAAAGAAATGGCCTTCCCTTTATGGATGAGTAGATAGTGATGGTACAAGAATCCAGAAAGATAAGCAAGTACATGTGTATTGTATGATTTTTAAAACTAAACATGTAGTGTATCATAGAAAATGGTTTTATTGCAAAATATCACTAAAACATATAAATCATACTCATGAAATGATAATATCTCACTAAACATACTTTGACCTAATTTTTATAAATAGTAAATAAAAATGATCTATAAAACAATCAAATTCATACACACCACTTGATAAGACTGCCTTCATCTATTAATGTGATACTAGTAAGCCAGTGAAGTCCATCTCACTCCTTACTCTGTATCATCAATGCCAATTGGTCAAATACAATTCAACCATAATATTTATTTAATTTATATCCTACTAGCAAACACATCATATAACATGCTAATCATATGAGTAACCAAAGCATATATTTATTTTGTCAAATGTATGAATGAATCTTACATTATTTTCTATCCCATACTAGAAACAATGACTACAATTTATACCACCCGAGTAAAAAATTTTACTATCATAATTAATTTCTAAACATACTACTCCCTATGATAATCCATATTACCATAGTTTAGTATTCTAAAACATAACTATTAGTTTTCCACAATCAATCATTTAAAGTAGTCTTAAATATATGAAAACATAAGCTTCTATTCAAGTAACCAGATATAACAAAGCAAGTCATAGTTCATATAGAACACAATAATATATTATCATAGCATCCATAAAACTCTCAAAAGTTTTATGCATGCATACATAAAATCCTAATATCACAAAATATACTATTCACAGTAATAACCAACATGCATACATTTAATTAGTCAAATGTAGATGTGTGTCTAAACATATCAATAACAATATGTACCATATGGGTATAACATACATTTATACTATAATATTCTATGATATCTCATACTATAATAGTTCACAACTACATAAAAACACAACCAAACTTATGATTTTAAGAATCAAATGACCTACATACATAATAAAAATCAAGCAAGAATGGGATTATACCCCCTGAGTATACTCTAAGTTTTAATTGTATATTACCATTCAAAAAAAAAACTTATAAGCATGCATTATGATGCACCATTATTGGCTAAATATAACCAACTATTTATACATATTATCACTCTCATAATATGTACCACACACAAATATTCAATACTGAATACATATAACTAACAGTTAATCAATCATTTACAAAGAAACAAAGAACTCATAAACTCACAATAAGATTCATTTAAACATCTCATTCCATTTTCTAGAAGACTATTTTAATATGGTTATATTTTTCGTCCCTCAAACACCTAATGACTAAATAAAAATATACTTCTAGCTAAAAAATTAGGCATATCACCCAACACAGCTATTTTTATTAAGTACTTATGTTGCATACTTAAAACGATGTGTAGATATAACAAAACAAAATTCAACACGCATAAAACATAGGATAATCCAGATTAACATTTGCTATATATTTTAAGGATTTGAATGCATGCATTTGTTACTTAATTATATATAATTATTTAACATAGTTCATAATCCACTCGTGAAATTATAACTATAAGAATACACCCCTATAAATTAATACATATACACTTGTATTCCTTATTTAATATAGAGTAACTTGTTTTAATGTTACATTCACATCCTATGTTTTAGTTCATAATTATAATAAGTAACATGTACTTATCATATTGAAGTCTTCTTTCGATTTTTCCATCTTTCCCATACCTCATTAAAACACTTAGTGGATTCTCAATATAATACCACTCATAACACCTATAGTTATGGAATATTCCCCAAAAAGGATTTTCGAGAGGTTATTCAACCATTTAGATATTAAAAAGGTTGATCGTGTTCTAATAAGTATAAAAATACTAAAGTTTAAATTTCCTTGATTTAATCTTGCATATCCCAAAATTCATAGTTTATTATTTCCTACGAATTCAATTAATGTTTGGGTTCAAATAGCAATAGAGTGATTCCACTCATTCAAGGTAAAATCAAAATTTTAGTCTTCTAAAGTTTTTTTTAATTAATACTTTATACTTAAGTCATTCCTAAATAGTCCCTGCTATACAATTGATTTCTCTCCCAAAAGTTAAGATGCTAGAGGATTTTATAATCTCCTTTTTAAACTCGTCAAAAATATCACTAAATCATTCCACTAAAGAAAATATACAGTAGTTCACTTTATGATAGGCTAAGTATTTGTATGTACAGTAGTTCACTTTTCTTGAATAAACTAAATATAAATACCACTGATCTAAGTTTAGAATTGATCGCTATGCATTGACGCGTCTGAATATTATTTGGATAAGAGTTAAAATATAGTGTGATGCCATTAGAAATTCCCACTAATAAAATAAAATTATAGTTTGTGATTAAAAATATTTAGTGAACTTGCTCTCTATAGAAATGCATTTGGCATTCAACTATTACTATTAATTTCATAAGATACAATAACACTTATTTGCAGCAAACAAAACATTACACCCTACTAAATTATCACATTAGCTCTATTAATTTGTAATGACTTAGAGCCTGTATGATTATAATTGGAGTTTGAAGTTATAATCATTATCATCTAGGACTCATTACATTATGTATTCCAATATTACCTAATGCTATATTATAAATATGATATATAATAAGAGCAATTAATGATTGACATAGTTATATTGGATATCATATTATCATAGAGTATAACTATAAGATTGTAAGATATATAATATTTACAATTACGTAAATGATCATAAATAAGATAGTGATAATTATATAGGATTACTCTTATCATATCCACTATAATAATCCACTATACGCAAATTAGCCACTATACTCAATAATCCTAATGCTCCATATGAGTGATAGGTGTAGTGGATTATTGACTAGATTATTATAAATGAGCCATATAATAATATTGAATTTATCATCGTTAAATATAATTGGTTGTTTAGGAATCATTAAATATTTGAGTCAATAAAATGTAGAGTTAAATTTAGAATAAAATGAATTAATAGAAAGTAAAACAAAACAATGGTGGATTTGGCTATGACTATTGGATTCCACCACAGCCACAAAACCTCATCTCTCCTTTCATTAGGTTGTAGTCCAAAAATGATTTGTTAGGGTTTAGAGGATTTTGAATAGTCTCAATTTGGTGGTCAAATCAGCTGAAAAAGAGTATCTTATGCAAGCAATAGGTGAACACTTAGAGACAACAAGCAAACTAGTGTCATTAGCTAAAGTTGTAGGAATCATTTTTCTGGATCATCTAAGGACTATCTATTTTGTATAACAAAGAGGGGTTTGTGAACAAAAGTCCAAGTTATTGTAGATGATTTATATTCAAAGTCTAATCTAGTCAAGTACCAAGGAGAACTAGGCTACCATCCCTTGGAAGTATTAAATGATTTTGAAAAGACCGAGAAAGGAGAATTGAAGTTGAAAGATGCTAAAATTGATAGGAATAATAACTCTATTTATCTAGGTCAATGCCAATGTTATTTTGATAAAATATAGCATATACTTATTCAAGGCATCTAGGCTATTATACATAGAGAAAATTTAATTCATTCAATATCTTATCATTCCCAAAATATTAAGATATTCAACATTATTATGAGAATTAAAAAACAACACCTACCTGGTATAATTATCTGTCAATTCCCTCTATGTTTTGTTCCTTTTGTGTTATGCCTCTCTAGTTTGCTTCCTTCAATTCTCTTTTTTCCCAAAATACTTATCATCCCTTTCTTTCCCAAGAATCTCTTTTTTTTAAATAGGCGTAGCCCTTTTTATTTTGGAGATTCTTTTTTATTTTTGTTTTTAGTTATTTTTAATATGTATGATTTTTTTTTTTTAATTTTTTAAATTAAGTATTTACTTTTCCTTTTATTCTTTATTTCCTTTTTCCTTTTTCTATAAAAAATTCTATTTTCTATTTATTTTATTATTAAAAATCACAATATCATAATTTTATTAAGTTGAATTAACATCCACAAATGTTATAACAATTTAAATGTCAATTTCCTAAATTACAAATAATCTAGATTTTAAATCTAATTTTGCTAATAATGTTTTTATAACCATTAATGACAGAACGTACCAAATATGCAAAATGAGTTCATTAAGCTATTTAACTATACTAACAACTCATAGAAATTAACTTTTCAATGCAAGTGGAAATAATCACACCATGCACAAACCATTTTAAATGCATTCTAACATGTGTTAACTATTTTGGTATGTGCAGGGTTTTTGCCAATTCTCTATCATCCTCCGATGTCTTCGTATACGTCACCTTCTTTGATGATTCTCTCCCCCTCTGTCACATTTTAAAGAATGGATTCTCTTGCATCAACCTTACAATAAAGCAGGTAGTTAGACCATAACAATCATGATATACATTCATCTTAAATATAGTTGAAATAATAAATCAACATGATCATAAAGTAATCATATACTTATATCTAACTCATAAAAGTGTGATTATGTAGCCTAAACAATATCATATTGTCGTAAAGCAATATATATCTCAAAGCTTAGTCGAAATATAACTAAATCAGATGTGTCGACTATAAATATCCATGGATAGTTAGATAGTTGCTTAGCGAGAAATCAGGATGTAACAAGACCATAAACATTGTGATAATTTTGACATATAATTAGAAATGTTGAAATGCTTTGACAATTACAAGTATGGTCCAAAATGTGCTGGTGACTATATTTTTTTGGTCATGTTCACTTATTTCCTTACTTTGATCTATGCATGGCAGCAACTATAACTTATAATAATAACTTTCTTCTTGTTGCCCTATGAAAACTCAAGCACACCTAAAATATTTGAGGCAGTGTTTATTTTAAGATCCCCTATAGGAAAACCTATTAGAAATATTTGATAAATCTAAGAAAATCTGATTTGTGGGCATGGAAAATCTCCTAAGGGAAATGGTGAATAGCTGAACCAAATAGTCGAGCCAAATGGATGAGATGAATAACTGAAAAAAGTAACCAAAACAAAATGGAAATTTGAATGGTTGAATTGCATGGTTGGATCGAACATCTAAGCCAAATGGCCAAGCTGAATGATTGGACTAAATGGCTGGACTGAATGACCTAGTCAAATGGTTAAACCAGATGGTAGATCTGGATAGTTGCATCAGACAACTGAGCCAAATGGATGAGCTGAACAGCTGAGCCAAATGGCTTAACCAAATGCTTGAGTCATGCACCTTATTTGAACAGTTAAATTAGATGATGAAGCCAAATGGTTTGACGCATTGGTGGGTGACTTGTACATTTGGTCTGATATTTGATTGTCTTATCACCTCTCATGCTCTATAAATACTCACCTCTACCTTTATTTATAATATTTTATAGAACTCATTTGTCATTTTTAGAAGGCAAAAATTGTTTTGTAGCCATGGAAAGAAAATTTGTTTTCAGAAACCTATTATGCCCACACATTTTAAAGCTCATACAAAAACCAGATGCATACAATGATTGGGTTCAAGAATATAGCTTCAGTGACATCCTCTACATACTACAATATGACCTCAACACCGCCCTTTTGAAAATGCTCATGTACTCATATGAACCAAATGAGAATATATTCACCCTGCAAGTTGATTGTAGAATGATTTCATTTGGTACTTCACTAAAACATATTCACAATCTCATAGGTCTTCCATTTCAAAATGTAACCCCTATGAGTTTGAAATCATAACTGTCATATGAAGACATAAATTACCTAGTAATTTTTTTTGATTTGCACATCAAAAAAATCAATATGTACTTATAAATTTATTTGAATATTCAAAATTCATTTTTCATCTTTTGCGATCTAAAAACTATAACCCTCTTTTTGTCTTTCATTTTAGATAGTCGAAAGAGGGGTGTCCGCATCAAAGATGTTAGTCACCCTTTTTTGAAAGCAATGGTTCAATTTTTCCAAGTCAGAATAGTATTATAAGGAAGAGCCACAAATATTCCATATTGGGCACTGTTTTACATTTTTGTACTATTTTCAAATACAAATATGATTGGTGCTCTTTTATTTCCTCTAGAATAAGGCTTGAATTGAATTTTGTTGCTACTAATCCTAGTTCCACTATTTCTTGTTCCAACTTTATTTTGGCATTGTACTACAAAGCCTTCTTTGACCTATAAAAAATATAGGGTCCAACTATGTTGGATCTAAAAATGATGACAAACTATTTGTTTGTGGATGAGTAGGAGGTTAGTTAATTTATTCATTTATTGATATAGATTATAGGGTTTAATATTTGTCTGTTTGTTAAATGGTTATCAAGGTAAGTATTAATAACTATTTGATCTTTATTTGTTACAACTAACAAGAAATAATGTGTGCCTTGAAAAAACAATCTACTTCAAAAGGACAAAATGTAATTATAACTATGATTCAAGATTCTATAGTTTTAAAGTCTACATACTCATTCATGCAATCTTATCGACTTGCGAAACATCGATGAGTTTCTTCAGTGTCCTCTCCATGTGCAGGTTTGTTATTTAAAAATTTCAAATGATATTTTAATTTTTCAAACTCAAATGCATTTTTATAGTTATTTTTTTTATTCTTTCAATTGACTCAAGAGTAATTCAGATGGTGGAATAACCACCACCACAATAAATAGTAACATCTATTGTCCCTTATCAACCCTTTGTAGAAGGTATTTTACATTGTATATTTTATTTTTTTTATTTTTTGGATTTTGATTATTATTTTTTAGACTAAACATTTGCATAATGTACTAGCTCAAAACACCCCTGTGGTTGTCACTCAAATATGTCGTATACATTTGGAGGATATACTATCTCCAAATACAAGTACTAAACTTTTAATTTCAATTTTGCATATAACTTAATTTTTTTAGTTTATTTATTTTATAAAATAAATTATATTTTGTAGGCCATCCTCTATCTATGATAAAGATTATGGCATTGCCTCCACCCCCGAACGAATTTCACGAAAGGGGGAAGGCTCTTCCATTAACACTACCACAACGAATAACAACACTGCAAATATCAAGTTTCCAATTCCCCTCTTTCTCTATCAGAGGTTTATTAAGTGCGTAGGGATTGACTTCTTTGCTAGAAATTGATCTTGATGACAAATATATGGGGTTTGAAAGTGTCGTTAATGTTGGAACTACTTTCAATCCACATAATTTTATCCAAGAAGAAGAAACACATGTGAGTAATAGGAAACTTCAAGCACTTCACCAGATAGTCCTACCCCAATAAAGAATGTTGTAAAGTCTGATGATGCTCTTACATATTTTCCATTGAATAATTTGGTAGTAGATAGTATTAATACTAGTATTTAGGAGTGAGCAATTGATGAGCTAAAAAAATTATGTCTGTGGTAGATTCGGTTGAAGGCCCAAATTAAAGAAATAAAAAACCGTTATCACAACCACTCAGAATGAGAAAATTTGTTTGCATTAGTGCAATAGGAACTCGTAAAGATTAATACTTTGTTTTCTAAAGCTAAATCTATGTCATTTATTGTTGCTAATGTTTACAATGATAATGTGTTGACGATCATGCTTAACAGGTTGAAGAATTTGAATGCAGAAGCCTAGATATATTTTAGTAAATAGGCAAAATACATCAACCTTAATGTGATTGTGAATGCGAAGAAGGAAAAAGATTTGGTAATGTATATTCATTTTAATCAAATTACATGTCATTCAATTTTGTTCACATCTAATTACATTACATTTTAAAATGCAAACAAAATATGAGAACTTGAAGAAAGAAGCCGAGGTCGTCAATGTGCATCTAAAAAATGCACGAAAAAGTTTACAATCTATTGCTCAATTCAAAGAGAAGCTTGTTCTGTTGAATAAACATAACAATGCACTATGAAAAATCATTAAGGAGCAAGGATGAGATCCTGATGCCTTATTTAAGTAGAAGATAGTTGTTGATCCAAGGCTACTTTTAACAGGAGATGTTGGAAAAGAGGATAGGGAATATCTTGAATGTCTTAATGTTGCGTCTATGGATGTTGAAAAGGCAAGGATATTGAAGGATAATAGTGGCACCTATGATGTTAGGATTGAGAAAGTAGTTGTGAAAGTGGTTGTGAAAGAAGGGGAAAAAGTGGCTGAGAAAATAGTTGAGTAATTGAGATTTTGTTTTAAACTTTTATATATTTGAAAATAATGTTTTATTTTAAAATATAAATTATGAATGGCAATTTCAAGTTTGTAGATGCTGTGATTAATTTATTGAGTTTTATTTGCAATTTCAATTTTAATTTTATGATGTAAATGTGGATGGTGTTAGACCCCCTTCTGATTTTTGATGCACTTGCCAAACTCACATCTCAATATAAATGGATCAATGTCAACATATTCCTTTAAAAAGTGTTATACCTAACACAATGATAATATATTAATCTTGTGCAGTCATCACTTAGCAAGAAACACATAAATGCATTTCAAAAACTGTATAATAGTTATTGCATGTTATTATTAAAAAAATGAGTTATTTTCTATGGAAGATCTCTTCTTTTTTATATTTATATTGTTTCATTAGTAAATCATGATTTGTGTTTGAGGCCATTAGAAAACCACATTCATGTTTGGTAGATGTCTGTGTTGAAAATAGTATTATGATAGTCAATAATAATGAGGACTCATCAAAGTTGAAAATATGCATAATTGATTGTGATCATGAATTACAGAATAGGTTAATGGATTGTTTAATGTTATGAGGATGTGTAGATAGATAAGGTTATATTTTATTTGATCACTTTATTTTGAAAAAAATCAGTTTTAAGGACTCTAAATATTTTCACAAATTTTTAAATATAGGCTATCTAATCCATAGGTGTAGATAGCCTACACTACCTTATATGGAGGTACTATATATGCCCTGTCTAGAACCTATGTCGGGTATTATATATGTGTGTGTGTGTGTGTGTGTGAAGTATATACTCCTATATGCAGTAGTGTGTATATATATATATATATATATATATATATATATATATATATATATATATATATATATATATATATATATATCATGAAAGTGATTTCATTATTACATAAAATATCCAAGGTTTAAGATTATGTTCATTCAATTACAAGAATTTATAAAATTAATTTGAAATCCTAAGCCAAAAATGAAAAAAGAACAAGTAGTGTTCAAATTAAAATGTAGGTTCACCAAATTAACTATAATGTGAACTTTAAGGTATTGAAATTATATAGGAAGTTAAATAATAGATCATGCAACAAGTATGAAAAATCTAAATACTTTATAAATAAACTTGTACTTGCAAATTGATTTTTTTCAGTTTGTGTTATATTTCAGTCAATTGTAAGAACATGAAGACATAAATGATTTAGAAAACAAAGATCCACTATGTATTGTGACAAGGTCAAAGAAGATAGACAAGATCATAGTTCATCATTGTTAAACACACTATACACTAGGTGTAAAAATATGGGCTTGTTTGCCCCTATCATAGAACTTGTTCTGATGTAAAAAAAATATATATATCTATAAAAAAATATGTATCAAAGACATAAAGATCCATATTAACCTACAGTGTTCTCCCTAACACAATGATAATATATTAATCTTTTACATTCAACACTTAGCAAAAAATAAGTAAATGAATTTCAGAAAATGCATAATAATTATTGTATCTTTTGATAAACATGTGAAATTGAAATTCAAAAATTCTATTTCTAAAATTCTGTTAGTTGAAAGAATTCTCCACAAACCTATTCATCGACAGTGACATTTGCATCCGCTATGTCAGTGCCATATTCAATGTCATTACTTACATCCTCTTTATTTGTCACTGTATTACTGAAGCCTTTTCTTTTAGTTAGATAACTCCATATTGCCATAGCTCTTTCATATGGAAACATATCCACTGCATGACGAGAAACATATAATCTCAAAAAAGTTTCTAAATTTCAATCCGATCTATTTCCAAGTTTTGAATTTATAAAGGATAATGCATTGAATACTCTTTCATCTTCCATTAATCCTAGAATCATTGTTTGACAGAGCTCATATAATCAGAAATATTCACTTGGACTTTTCTGTAGTATACTACTAGGATAAAGTTTTTTCCACAGTCTTGTAATTGCCCCATTCTTTATTGGTTCATGTAGAAGATGATATTGTTCAAACATTGTAATGCCAAAATGGGTTGACTGGGATGTTAGTAAATCCTTTCCCAAAATCCATGTAATTTCTACTCCATTCACCTCTATAGATCTATAGAAATGTATTACAAGACAACCCATGTATTTCTAAAATAAATTGTTAACCATCTTTTGACTGTTATTACTATTTTAGAAAATGGGATTGACAACTTCCATCACCTCCAAAAAATAATCCCTTTGAAAATGATCTTTTATCTCCGTAGCTAAGTTTTGGGAAACTCTACTTAGTTTCATCCAGGTTTTCGATAGAGCAATGTCATATAGAATACATGTTATCGGTATTTCTTCGGATTCAACTCCCATAAGATCAGGGCTTTTATATAAAGTGTGCATTAGAATCTCCTTTCCATTAACAATGACACAAACATGATCATTGATATTCAACTTCAAATAACTGTCAGGGTTCTGTAAATTGGTCAAACATTGCCAACTAAAAACAAGGCCTTGAAACATTTCATTCGAAGTGTATAGTATGTCAAGAGATTGACATATTCATTTTCTCAACCATATGAAGTCCAAAATATAAATGGACCTCTCCTGAGCATGTTTCATTAAACAATTCATTTCCTTCAACATTAGAAAAAATTCACATAAAATTAGCAGTGTTTTCAAATCTATTAAATGGTACAACAAATCTTTTACCTTGTCAATTTCTCTATGATATTTATACATGAAACCTACTAATGATGTATATTCTTCAAAAATTTGGCAAGCAAGTTCATACATAGAAATCTATTTTGTATCAACATCTTTCAACAATGTCTTACCATTAGTCACTCCTATTACAAATTTTTGGAAATATAAAATTATTTTTGGACTGCTTTACATATAAGCATGTAGGTCATGAATGAGCTCCTCTACTTTGGCCACATTAGCAAATTTTATAACTATTTTGTATGCAAGATTTATCCTATGAGCCATGCAGTGAATTGGAATCATATATGGGGCAACTGTAGTTTGCAGCAAAACACACAAACCATTTCTATGCCCCTGCATAACTGATGCACCATCAACCCCAACACACACTAGCTTCGTAGCTATTTCATAATCATCCATTCCAGCTTTATCTTTCAAATTTGATACAATCAATTTGTGAAGATTTTCTACATTGTAATTTTTTACTATTATATTAACTTCTAGTAGATGAGGTTGCCTTGAATAGTTCTCAAAAGTATACACATGAATGCAAACCCAAGCTGTGTCATCAATTATTATGACCTCATTGATGGACAGTGAGATAAATAGTGATTTTTAAACACTTTATTTCAAATCTTCAATCTCAACCATTGCTAAACATTTTGCCATTTCACAAGGACTGCTATTCGATCAATGTGATTGTGGAATATCTATAAATCCATTATGTTGAAACAAAATCTCATAATCTAAAAATTTAGAAATAGGTCTGCCTTTTTTTAGAATATGGTATATAGTAGAGAACTGTATGTATTTTGCCTTCATATAGGACTGTTTGACTCTTCCAAAATTTGCTTCAATTGTTCCCCCTTTCTCTACATTATTTTTTTGACGTTTCTTATCATTTTCATGCTTCTGTGCATATCTTACATGCATGCATTCTTATACAATTTTCTACCTGTGTGTTCTTGTTATCACTCCATCTGGGTGTTTCATTGTCTCATATACTTTTCCATAATGTTTCTCAATTGAGTCTAATTTCAATTGCATTCTGAGTTCTTTTCCTATTTTTTAGATATATATTATACATCTACATTCTTTCAAAGTATCATCAGTAGTTTCAAGCTCTACAAGTTCTATGAAGAGAAATTTTGTCACCAGTCCACCTTACAGGACCTTCTAATTGTCCATCTACTTCTCTTCTTTCAGCAAGATTTTTGAGTGGAGGTTTCAACTGAAATTTATGTTTGGTGAGATGGTCCAATGTCTTCTACCACTTTAGTGTCATTATCATTTTCATCAAAAACTAGAGGAGCGTCTTCGAGTGGTGGCATGTCATCATCAAAAAGATCTTTAGGAGGTGATATGTTATTTTGGTTGATTCTATCATGTGAGATAGCAATGAGGATTTTTGCATGTAAAATTGTTTTAATATTATTGAACAATTGAAGTCAAATTTATGAAAAACTAAAAATAAATAAATACTTGGATTTTTAGTGCATTGTGATTGTGTAAACTTTTTGGTTGGGTCTTTAAAATGAGATAATATGAATGATTTCCTTGATGATTAGCTTATATTTTTACCATTCCCACCAGATGCCATGATGGCCTTTGATTTTTAGCTCTATCATTTGACACTTCCATTCGGTATTGTCATTTAATAGAAGGGTTTTACCTCTAGTTCACCAATTTCCCCACCCAAAATCATCATTCAACAATATCACCCAACTTGCCATTTACCACTGAATTCCTGATCTGTTGTTCATATCTATCGTCTGGTGATACCATTCATCTCTGTCATTTGACTTTATCATTCAGCTTGGTCATTCAGTTAATTCATTTGGCTAGGTCATTCAGCTATGTCATTCATCTCTATTGTTCAACTCTATCATTCAGCTCTATCATTCAGTTATGCCATTTAGTTGGGTCATTCAGCTATGTCATTCAATTGGGTCGTTCAACTATGTTAGTCATGTTGTTAGGTTGTGTTGTTCATTTTTATCATTCATCTCATTAGTTTGGCTATGCCATTTGGTGGAACATTTTGGCTTGTTATTCAGTGTTGTCATTCATTTTCTTCATTCTTTATTGTTGTTCACTTATGTGCTTCTCTATTTTCGGTTTTGTTTGTTCCCTTAAAGCTTGGTAGGTATAGGTCAAACCCTCAAGGGATATATATATATATATATATATATATATGTGTGTGTGTGTGTGTGTGTGTGTGTGTGTGTGTGTGTGTGTGGTGAATTTAAGTGTTATCTTATATATCATTGTAAAGGGTTGGTGAACCGACCCCACTAAAAAATATATCCCTAAAATTTTGGTGATCTAGTCCCATCTATCGACCCTAAAATTTTTCCAAAATCAAAATCTTAAAAATTAAATATTCATGAATCAATGGATATTCATCGCTAAAAAAAACCCGATTTGAGGGCTTAAGGAAAAAAGTCATATTTAGGTGCATGTGTTGAGAGTTGGTTTGGGTTTTAAGCACCATCTAATTATCAGGACCTAAAAAGTGAGAAATATTCAATAAAATAATATGTCAAAAAATAATAATTTACATAATAAAAACTAATTCAAGTGATATAAAAAACCCTAGAGATGTGTAGTGTGTGTCCTTCCTAATTTCAATTATTGCTCTAATATAAACTTGTGTGACACAAAATAATATTGATTGATTTAATGGTTGTTTGACGTCTTCTAGAATGCATGTGAGTGCTCAATAAAATATTATTATTGCTTGATCACTTATTGTATTTAAAATGAACTACAATACTTGTGTATTTATAGACATTTAAATTTAAATTAAAACCCTATCGACATGTAAAACTCACGTTAAATGAAGGAAAATTAAAAAAAGGGGCAAAGAGTACAAATGTATCTTGATTAAGCGAAGACCAAAAAGTGAGACAAGAAGGTTAGGGTGTTTCTAATGCTTTGAAGCGAGTCAAAAGTAAAGAATAATGAAACCTTTAAAAATTGACAAATATATAAACAAACATTAATCTAGATAAATAATTAATAAATAGACAAATGCTTTGGAATCATACTAATTAAAAACTAATAAATACCTTGGGGTCATTTTTAAGTGTATATATATTACAAAATAAAATGAAACATAAATTAAATTTTATAATTAAATGATATTCTTTAACAAGACTTACATATCAATTTAGTTTAAAGAATGAGGACACACACACACACACACAGATATATATATATATTCAAATAAAAAGTGTCGATATCTTATTCAAATTTAATTGTAAGATCATCCAATATTCCATCCCAAAAGGATGAGTTGAGAAAAAGAAAAACTGAGTGATAAAAGATCAAAGAAAAGTAGGAGTACTAGTGAATGGCATGAAATAGAAAGTATGTGGGGAAGCCATACCTCAACCCACCATAGAATAAAATCAATCCTAATCACAAGAGGACCAAAGGAACATATCACTCCAACAAAGGATTAAAATAAGACCAATTGAAATTTAATTGAGGGAAAACTCCCTCTTGGTCTGAGTACCCTCCAAACTGGTAAATATTATACTTACCTTACCAAAATCCATGTTGTAATTAGATTTTGCTAGGCTGTCTACCACATGATTATGCTCCCGATAGATGTGGGTGAATGAGATTCATTAGAATCTTTGTGCAAGTACTTTGACACAAACCAATGTGTGTCGCAGTGAGATGTCTAAATAAATAGCCTCCCCATTTAGCCAATTGCACACATTCAAGGAACTTGTATAAATAACCATTTCTATAAGCTTGTAGTCCATTATTAGTTTGAGGGCAGTGAGAATGGAAAGTAATTTTTTGATGTTGTTTGTGCTCCAGCCAGTCCCTTACCTGAAATCCAACTTATTCCTATTGAAAAAAATAAAACCACCAACACCACTGCAACTTGGGTTTCCCCTTGATGCAACATCATACAAAGTAAATAGCTTAGAGGTGTCTAAATGTAGTGGCTTAATGTATCTCATTTGTTTTCCCCTAACTAATAAGTGAGGTAGTAAGGGATGCTTATATTTGTACAAGGTAGAGTAGATCGAAGGCTTCTTGTCTTTGAATATTGGTTCATTCTACATTATCCAAATAGCCCAGGTGATCTGTAATAGAAGATGCAATTGAGCAACATGTGTTTCATTTGAAACATTCTAGTTTTCCTAGGAAAAGGCAAGGATTCACCTCCCCAACTAATACCATGTGCCTGGGCGGTTGTGTCATCTTAGATGGCTCTAGTGAATTGACAATGCATGAATATATGATTAAAATATTCTTCAGCATTCCAACATAGAAAACATAATCCCAGACCATTCCACCCCATACGTTGAAGGATATCCAAGGTAAGGATTATATTTTTGAGAGCAATCTAAAATAGAGAATGGTTTTGGGGGAACCCTGATCTTCCACAGACCCTTGCACCACCTTGTCATATTTGGGTTATGCTATTGTGGGTGAATAGCCAAGTATCCCATCTTGAATTTGTAATCTCCATTTAATCTATTGTAAGCCAATCTTAAAGTATCCTCCCCTTGTGTGAGATGTATGCCAATGATTAATATGTTGTTTTTATATTATTCCCAATGGATGGCATTTTGTCCCATCAGACCAATTTGCTATGTAGATAACCAACTAGACCTCCATCTATCCACCAACTTATGATCAAATGCATCAACTAATGTGTGGATATTAAGTTGATGTAGATTTTACTTCATAGCCTTCATGAATCATAGCTCTAATGAGATATCAAATATGGCATCCATGCCAATGTGAATTTTTTATCCATCCACAGGAATCCAAGCCAGATGTTCCCCAATGGTGTCAAATTATTATACAATTGCCTTCCATCAAATAGACCCTCCATTTTACTTCTTTGGATGCATTTTGATCCATTCCAATAGTGTAAGGGGATGAATGTACTTTTGGTATAATATGTTCTACCACAAACCCCTATTATTTATGACTTTCCATGTACCTTTGGCAGCAAGAGATCTTGAGAACAAGTTCAAGTCTTTTAACTCCCATTAGATTTTGGTTGGGAAATGGTACCCCATTTAATAAGTGGATTGCCATTTTGCTCCTTGTTGCCCGTGCATATAAATTAAGTGCATAGTTTCCTTATATTATTCAAGATATTTTTTATAAGAAAGGTGAGGGAGATCCAGTAGATAGGAATTGCCTGTAGGACATGTTTGATAAGGATCAGCCTCCCTGCCATAGAGATCTAGCGATTGCACCAACAAGTGGTGCATAGTTTAATTTTCTCCATGAGCCAAGTCTAGTCTTCACTTTTGTAAACATCCACTTTAAGGTGGTAGCTAAGATAAATAATGCCATCTATAGGATTTTGGGTGGTGAAAGGCAATAATAGATGGATGAGGTGAACTGTGACATGGGGAAGATGGAAAAAGAAGATAGGAAATTTTTGAAGGTTGATAGACATCCTAGTAGTAGAGGGAAAATGTTTCATTACCCTATCAAGGGATTGCTTCCTAAACCATACCATTATCAAATATGAGGATATCATCCAAAGAAAATATATGAGTGATGAAAGTGTTATTAGCTACCTTCATACCCATAACATTACATGCAATGTGCTCATTGCTGGTTGAATATTTTGTCGATCAACATATTGATAAACAAAATAGGTCTGATCAGCCAAAGTAGGAAGATTAGTCATCCAAATGTGTAGGTTTACCACATCAGAAGGGGACTGATCTCTCCTCTCATCAAGGGGAGGTTCCCTATAGGTATGCTATATATATATATATAAATAGAAAATAATACTCAAGGGTAGGACAAACCATCCATCTCTCTTTCTTTAGAGATGATGCATGCAAATCAAAGGAAAAACTCAAGGGAAATGACAGACAACACTCCTCTTCTTTCAAAAGTACTATTTAGCAAACCACAATAATACTCCTGGTAGTAAATGCAAAATGTAGCAAAGGATGTAATAACCAACAAATTGAAATGCATCACAAAGTCTCCACTTGAATTGCTCAAGAGTAAGATATGAAGGACAATGAGGGCACAAAGTTGTCCCAAGGTCCTTTACATAAAAATGAAAAGAAAACACACCAAAGGCAATTATGGGGGCACAAAGTCTCTCCACACTTGACTCTTCAGGACACCTTCCTGACTGCTGTCACTAATTCTGCTTGTTGAATTAAAGGAATAGAAGATATATTAAGGAAAAAGACATAAGAAAAGTTTCCTCAACAACAAAGATATCACAGCACAAAGTTTGAAAAATCACTTGCTTTCTTATTCCAATAACAAAATATGATCAACAAATTGACCTCAAAGTCTCAATAATGCCTTTCAATTTGGGCAGAGTTTCGTTTTGATTGTCAAAAAAGAGATGTATTTACAATAAAAGAGAGTCCCTTATACAACCACTTCAAGAAGGACTCGAGAACAGTAACACATCATGTTGCATTGAAATCTGTTAGAAAGATAGCCTGGAACTTAGGGGCATTTACCCATTTGATTTTATCAATGCAAAGAAACAAGTCACCCTATTGAAAGTTTGCAACTTTCAATATCCACTTGGCGATCTGATCCTACCTTCATCATTCCTCCTTTTTTGGTTAATTAAATCAGGTCCTGGATTCAATTTGCTATTTTGTTCCTTCCTCACTTTCTTCTGGTCTTGGCCTTGAAGTCTGTGAATGCATTTGAGTCTGTAGATTCAAAGGATCAACGGCTATTTTATGAGCTTTAAAATTGACGTTCACGCGTTCGTCACTATATTTTCAATGGCTAGTTCGCTGTGTTGAATTTGACATCTTTGGGCACATCACCCCTTGGTCCTCTTTCAGTTTTTCTATTTGGCACTTTCCTAGAAAGAATCTACCCATTTGGGCCTTAAGAAATGATCTACTTTGGGTCGAGAAGAGCTCCCTGCAAGGTATTTGCCCTTTGGGTGGTCTTTGAATGGCCTTCGGGCTTCTTGTTTTACATCTTCCCGAAGGGAAGGTGGCCCTTCGGCTTCAGAGAAACATCCTTCTATTTAGCAGTCGAGAGTCCCCCACTAGGGCACCTACCCTTCAGGGTCCTTCAGCAGCGTTTCGTGGCTTTCCTGCAGGCATTTTCCCTGGACAAAGTCCCACGGACAAAAAGTCCACAAAAAATGTTCCTATCACTTTTTCCTTGGTTATTTATTCAAGCTTTTTGCCCGTAGCTTCTCCAAATTCTTTCGGGCTTTTTGTCCAAAGGAATTGCTTCTTACCTTAGTCTTTTTCAAATGCCTTAAACAGAAATCCGAAAAAATTTACCTTTTGAGGCTTCTTTGAAAATGACCCTTCCGAAGGGTACTTTTGTCATCCAAGTGCCCTCTGCAAGGGCACTTTGTCCTTCAGGAGGCTCTTTAAACTTTTGCATTTGAACTGCTCCTTTGAATCGTCTGAGTGAATCGCTCCATTGAACCACTTTGTTAAACCACGACAATGAACCGCTTGGTTGAACCAAACGTTGAACCAAGCTGATGAACCAAGATTTGAACCAAAATGGTTCAAGCCGATGGTTCAATTAAATGAACCAAGCCTTTGAACCAAGTGGATGAACTAAGTTGTTGAACCATTTGTTTAAACCAACCGTTGAACCAAGTTTTGGTCCAACGGTTCAAACGAAGCCTTTGAACCATGTGTTTGAACTTGCCTTTGAACCAAAAGACGTTGAACCAACCATTGAACCAATCTTTAGTTCAATGGTTCAAACAAAGCCTTGAACCGATTGACGAACCATTTGATTGAACCCGCCATTGAACCAAA
Source organism: Torreya grandis (assembly GCA_037957365.1). Classification (NCBI taxonomy): domain Eukaryota; kingdom Viridiplantae; phylum Streptophyta; class Pinopsida; order Cupressales; family Taxaceae; genus Torreya; species Torreya grandis. Next base: position 1,081,595 of record JARHVA010000075.1, read on the forward strand.
ATGGTTCAACCTTTTGAATTTTGAACTCATTGAACCTTTGAACCAAAGTGATTCAATGGTTCAATGGTTCAAGCCTTCTTTGCTTAGATGCTTGCCGACGAAGATTTTTGATTGAACCAAGGTATTGAAACAATCCTGAAAATGACCAAGTGTTAGAAACTGATTCTTTTGGTTGAACCCACCTGCAGAAGCCTTTGAACCTGTAGAAATGAACCTTCCTACAGAGTCCGTAGAAACCAAGTTTGTAGTTTTCTCTAACCTTGAAAGAGTCCATAGAAATCAACCTATGAAGCCCGTTGAACTTGGCCTGCAGAGTCTGTAGATTTATCTTCCTGCTGAGTCCGTAGATTCAAGCCTACAGAGTCCATAGATTTAAGCCTGCAGAGTCCGTAGATTTCTGAGAAGCTTGAAAAATGAGGAATTTGAATGCTCAAGACAAATTTTGGAAAGGGAAGAGATAATTTTAGTTTGTAAGACCAAAATAGTTTAAATATTGTCCAAAAAATGACTGATATTTTTGGAGGACAACAGCTGGCTCTAGTTGGGGAACTTCTGTCAATTGCAAAAAGAATTGAGAATCCAGAATCTCCGGTGTCTTCATGTGTACCATTGGGCTCTAGAGTCATGCTACCCAAAAATGGAAAACATCAAAAACAAAACAAAATAGAATTAAAAACTTGTACAAATATACATATATATAGATGCAATGATCTGATACTTCAAGAGTTGAAGTGTTTCAGATGCTACCCATTGTGAGGCAGAGAAAAGAGTGTGCCATCTTGATATTTCAGCATAAATCTATTTTCACCAATGTGGTGATGAATTATAAATGGGCCTCTCCAAAGGGAGTCAAACTTTCCATGCATCTCCTTTGGTTCTCTCCTTTTGTCCCACAACAGGACTTGATCTCCAATCTAGAAATCATGATTTTTGGCCTTCTGGTCAAAGAGCTTCTTTACCAGACTTTGATGAGTAGCAATTATGTCCACCACCATGATTCTTTGTTCCTCTAGCTCAGTCAAGCACATGATTCTTTTATCAAGAGAGCTTTCATATGTCTGATCTTCAATTGCTTTTGCCAATTTCAAGGCTGGCAATTCTAAGGTGGTTGGTATCTAAGCATTGATACCGTAAAGAAGTTGAAAAGGAGACATACCAATTGCCATCTTTGGTGTGATTCTGTCTGCCCACAGAGCATCAACCAATGCTTTATGCCATGTCCTTTTATTGTCATCTTCTAGCTTCTTGATAATAGTTACCAGGTTCTTATTGTTGGATTCAGCGTGTCTATTACCTTGTGGAAAATAATCAGAAGAGTGAGAGAGTATAATTCTATAATGGAAACAGAATTGTGTAATCTCCTGGGAGGTAAAACAAGCTGCATTATCAGTAACAATTTTGATTAGAACTCTAAACTTGGAAATGATATTGTCTTTGAGGAAGTTGCATACAACTTCTGAAGTAGCATGCTTAGTTTGGATTGCTTCTACCCACTTGGTGAAATAGTCAGTTGTTGTAAGGACATAATCATGTCCAGCACTTGAAGATGGCTTTATAGTCTGAATAAAATGAAGTCCCCATTTCTGGAAAGGTTCTTCTATGATCACTGGCTTGAGAGGCATAGCAGCTAACTTAGGTCTTCCAATAAATTATTGACAGAGTTCACATTTTCTCACCCACTTATGTGCATATTGGAAAAGAGTTGGCCAGTAATACCTGGCTCACAAAATCTTGTGAGCAATCACAAGAGCAAAAAAAATCCTCCACAGGCTAGATTGTGGAAAGATTTCAAAAGCTGGCTTTGTTTCTCTTTGTCTACACAGTGAAGGAATACTCCGTCTACAAAATTGGCAGCTTTCAACTTGATAGTCCTCCTTTTTTTATAAGAAAAATGAGCAAGACATTCACCATAAGTTAGGAAATGAGTGATACCTAAATACCACTCATTGGTAGTGGAGACAAAAAAGACTATTGGTGTCTCTTCCACTTTAGTTTCTTCACGTTGTGTGTCTTCTGGATTTTTGTCAGCAATTAATTTGCATAGGCCTTTACCCCTGACTATCTTTGTCGGCTTGATGTCTAGATCAAGCTCTTGAATTTTTGCAATCCAATTACCTCTTTTCATGCTAAACTCCTCCTAAGTTAATATAGACTTGACTGTAGTGTCAGGAACTAAGGCAGTAATGTGTGAATTCATAATATAGAAATGGAAATGTTTGACTGCTTTCACCAATGCATAAGCATGCCTCTCTACATTTGAATACTTCATCTCATGGGTTTCGAGAGGGAAACTCATGAAAGAGATAGGAGAATCCATACCTTCCTTATCCTGTTGAACAAGAATTACTGAAAGAGTGTGTTCAAATGCATAGCTGTATATGATAAAATCTTTGTTGTAATCTAAACAAACCAAGGTAGGGGTATGAGTAATGGCAGTCTTGATATTTTGAAATGCTGATTTACCTTGTTTTGTCTAGTTGAAGATGGTCTTCCCTTTCATCATGTTCATAATGTGTCTAGTCTTCTCAGCAAATTTGGGGATGAATCTCCGTAAAAAATTCACCTTTTCGAAGAAAGAATGAACATCATTTTTGCTTGTAGGTAAATTAAGTTCTTGAATAGACTTGACTCTGTCTAAGTCAATCTTTATGCCTTTTTCGGACATAATGTGTTCAAGGAGTTTCCCCTCTGTTACTCCAAAAATAGACTTTTTAAGATTTAAGGAAATACCATTATGGTGACAGCACTCTAGCATTTGTTGTAAGTGGCGTACATGATCAGATCGATGCTTTGAAAAGATAGTCAAGTCATCAAGGTATACCACTATGAATTTACCAATATCATCTTTGAAACCCAGATGCATTGCTCTCTGAAAGGTAGCACCAGCATTTATTAAACCAAAAGGCATTCTTCTATATGCAAATGTACCCCAAGGTGTGGTGAATGCAGTCTTTGTTAGTCTGCTTCACCAACTTCAACTTGATTATATCTTGAGAAGCCATCCAGCATTGATAACATCTCTGAACTTGTCACTATTTGAAGCACTTGATCTATGATTGGCAAAGGATAATTATCTTTCAAAGATGCTTGATTTAGATTCCTAAAATCTACACAAATGCAAATTTTGCCATTCTTCTTTCTTACAGGCACTATGTTTGCAATCCATGTGGAATGATGGATTGGGAAGATGATTCTAGCGTTTAACATTTTTTTGTATCTTAGACAAAATAGTACCTGATATTTTTAGATTATGCTGTCTAGATTTTTGCTTGTATGGCATTGAGTCAGCCTTGAGAGGAATGTCATGGCAGATTTCATCAGGTCTAAGAGACTTCAGGTCTTCATAAGAATATGCTAAGACATCCATGTATTGACATAGTAAAGAGGTGAACTTGAATCTTTCTTCAGGGGTGCAGCACTTACCAATATTGACCATCTTGGAATTTCTTTTAGTAGTCAGATTCACTTGATCGAATCTCTGAGAGAAACTCGAGTCTATTTGTTGTTGTTTGATGAATCTATCATGATTGTCAAATAGCTTTTCAAGAGAAGCCAGGCCTTTAGGAATTTTGTTTCCTTTCAGCTATAAGAACTCTTCATTTATATCTAAACTAGATTCAGACGCTGATACATTATTCTGAGGTTCACTGCCTTCAAAACATAGTTGTTCAAAATTGTCTTTTCATTTCAGGAAGGCAATGATTTGATGGTCATCATTGATTACTTGCCAATGATCAACATTATCAGGAACACTTAGTCTATAGACCAGCTCAATAGTATACCTATCTTCTTTAAAATCTGAATGAGGAACTAAGAGAGATCCTGAAACAGCAAGTGCATCAGCTCTGTCATTAGACTCTCTAGGTATGGCAGAAATATTGAAAGCATCAAAGCTTTCAATTTGGTCCCAAACTAAGTTACGGTAGTGGCATAATATTTCATTCTTGGTTTGGTATAAGTTCCTCACTTGACAAACCACTAATTCAGCATCCCCTTTGGCATGAAGAAACTTGATGCTTTTTTCTTGAGCAACCTTCATTCCAAGCAGCAGAGATTTATATTCAGCAGTATTGTTAGTGTTTCTAAATTGTAGTTTGTAAGATGAAAGAAACATATCTCTTTGAGGAGATATCAACACAATCCCAACTCTTGAACTAATAGAGGAATAGCTACTGTCAAATTTCAAAGTCCATATCTTATCTAATACTATTTTTTTTTAGACTTTCCTTCATCAGAGATGGAGGATCCTTCTTCATTTGTATTTCAGCCTACTAGTTCTTCTGTTGTTCTGATTGAACTAATTTCTGAGTTGACCCTTTCAAGAATTATTTCAAGTGTTTCATGTACTTCATCTGTAGATAGAAAATATTTACCCATACCTATGGATTCAAAAAGAATTTGAGCTTCAAGGGCTGATGTTTGGGTGACCACATATTTTGATTCCTTTTTAGGGAGCAACCTCTTCATTACGCCTTGTACAAGGATCCTTGCCTCAGATAGATCCATGCTTAGTTCTCCTCCCACGTCCTTGCAAAAAATTTGTCCAAGCAAAATGCCATAGGATGCTGGGACATCAGCCACCAAGACAATCATCCTGATTCTCTTGTCTGGAAAAGCTGTACATACAAATTGGGCATCTTTGATTCACCCCAGCAATGGTACTTGCTTGTTCTCCATGGAGAAATATTTCCCAAATGTCTTGGTCAATGTGAGACCTAGAGACTCAGCTACTTTAGCAGGCATAACATTATTATATGCACCTGAGTCTATAATATAGTTACTCAGCTTGTGGCCATTAATTAATAGAGAAACATAGAAAGGTTCTATTTTTTCAAGAATAGCTGGGGAGTAATGACCAGATTATTTGGAATAGGCATGTTCTTTAGAGAATCAAGAATTACCTTTTTAGATTTTGTCCTGCAGGGATGGTTTGGTTCTTAACATATTGGACTGACTTATTCAATTAATCAGAATTGGACTGTAAATATTTGAACTTAGACATTTGTATTTTTGTCTTTTTGACATGATTGATTATGTCAAATAGCTGAATTAAGCTAGGTACAAAGAAAGGTACTTCAACTTTTTGAGTTTTAGGAGGGATGGGAGGTGGGTTGGTTTGTGAGATTGAAGTAGAAAGGGAAGGTAAAATTGATGTATTTGCCTTTTGGGTGATTACCGGATCCTTTGACTGAAAAGGTAGAGTGGTTCCATGCTTATCAATCATGATTGTTGGCTGCGATTGCTTTTTTATCTTCCCTTTATCAGCTTGCTAAATTGATTGGTTCTTGAATCTGGTAAACACTGCATATGATCCATCAAAAGCTTCTCCTTTGCTTTCGGGTTCATCCTGGTAGTTTAGGATACCAATGTGAGAGTCGCTAGTTGATTCTTCTTGATTTTCTTCAAGGAGATCAATGTCATTTTCTTGATTCAATTTAGGTTGGAAAGACAACTCTGATTCTGCTTCAAGATATCCCATTGCTGAATTGGTTGGAGGAGCTTCTAGGGAAAGTTTCCCTTGTGGGGGAGGAAGGCAATTTTGTTGCCCTTGATTCATGGTAGTATTACCTTGATATGACTGATTTGGGAATGTCCTTTTGTATGGAAGAGCAGAAGACATTCCTTGAGCCATTTGCATTTTGAGAGTAAGCAACTCATTTGCCAATTTCTGCACCATTGGATCTATGATGCTTGTAAATAAATATTTAGAAGATGATGAAGCTCTATTTCTATTTGGATCTCTTCTTATCTTCCCTGCTAAGATGAGATCATCTTCTACCTCGGTGGCCAAACGTTGAGCTGATGTAAGATCTATTTGACCAGCATGTTTCAAGAGAAAACTTACTTCAAGTAACTGAGAATTAATGAAAAAGCATTTGAGATTCTCAGCTATAGGTCAAGCAATTACAGGAATTTTATTTCTCAATTTGTCAAATTTGGCTATGAAGTCTCTCATAGGCTCATAAGGCTCTTTTTTCATTTGTGTAAGTTGAGCCAGAAGTGCATGTGCATCTTCTACAGGTTTGAATATGGCTTCAAACTTATTTTGAGTATTCCAATCAGTCACTGACCGAGCATGTAGATGATAAAACCAATCTGCAGCAGTACCTTGTAATGTTTCCACAAAAAGCTTGACTGCTACATATTTAAATTCTACTCCGATTACTCCACAATCTATGCTGAAGGCTGCAATGTGCTCATCATGATTAACTTTCCCATCACCATAAAATTTGGTGAAATTCTTCTTTGAACTGCATGGAAGCTCATGTAGAGGTGGAGTAAGATTGAGAGGATGAAAAGCATTACCCCAGGGCCTTGAACTGCCATTGTAGGATTATGAAAAAGAGGGATAACAAATCTCAGAGGGGTAATTATTGGCAAAGCTCTATCAACAACGAATGTAGATACTTTGTCTGGCAATGGAGATCTGACTTTAGTAGGAGAAAAGCTCTTGGTTCGTTGGAGATGAGATGGTGAAGGAAACAAATCAATATCACTTTGCTATACCAACTCGAATATAGGTTCAATGATACCTTTAGCCCTTTGGCTTCGTGTATACCTTGAATCTGCCAAATTGTGAAACAAAAATGGAAAAGAATTGACCTTACTTTAGTTAAAGCTTGAGGCTTTAAACTGTACGTTCTTTCCTGATTGGTATGGAGGTGAATGGATAGATTATAAATGGATAATGGATTTTATATCCCCAATGGAGTCGTCAAAAACTGTTGGTTGAATATTTTGTCGATCAGTGTACTAATAAACAAAATAGGTCTTATCAACCAAAGTAGGAAGATTAGTCATCCAAATGTGTAGGTTTACCACATCAGAAGGGGACTGATCTCTCCTCTCATCAAGGGGAGGTTCCATATATATATATATATATATATATATATATATATATATATATATATATATATATATATATATATATATATATATATATATATATATATATATATATATAGAAAATAATAATCAAGGGTAAGACAAACCATCCATCTCTCTTTCTTCAGAGATGATGCATGCAAATCAAAGGAAAAACTCAAGGGAAATGACAGACAACACTCCTCTTCTTTCAGAAGTACTATTCAGCAAACCACAAGAATAATCCTGGTGGTAAATGTAAAATGTAGCAAAGGATGTAATAACCAACAAATCGAGATGTAGCACAAAGTCTCCACTTGAATTGCTCAAGAGTAAGATACGAAGGACAATGAGGGCACAAAGTCGTCCCAAGGTCCTTTGCACAAAAAAAAAAAAAAGACACCAAAGGCAATTATGGGGGCACAAAGTCTCTCCACACTTGACTCTTCAAGACACCTTCCTGACTGTTGTCACTAATTCTGCTTGTTGAATTAAAGGAACAGAAGATATATTAAGGAAAAAGACATAAGAACAATTTTATCAACAACAAAGATATCACAACACAAAGTCTAAAAAATCACTTGCTTTCTTATTCCAATACCAAAATATGATCAACAAACTGAGCTCAAAGTATCAGTAATGCCTTTCAATTTGGGCAGAGTTTCATTTTGATTGTCAAAAAAGAGATGTATTTACAATAAAAGAGAGTCCCTTATATAGCCACATCAAGAAGGACTCGAGAATAGTAACACATCATGTTGCATTGAAATTTGTTAGGAAGATAGGCTGGAACTTAGGGGCGTTTACCCATTTGATTTTATCAATGCAAAGAAACAAGTCACACTATTGAAAGTTTGCAACTTTCAATATCCACCTGGTGATCTGATCCTACCTTCATCATTCCTCCTTTTCTGGTTAATTGAATTGGGTCCTGGATTCAATTTGCTATTTTGTTCCTTCCTCACTTCATGTTGGTCTTGGCCTTGAAGTTTGTGAATGCATTCAGGTCTATAGATTCAAAGGATCAATGGCTATTTTATGAGCTTTAAAATTGATGTTCGCACACTCGTCACTATGTTTTCAACAGCTAGTTCATTGTGTTGAATTTGACGTCTTCAAGTGCATCACCCCTTGGTCCTCTTTCAGCATTTTTGTTTGGCACTTTCCTAGAAAGAATCTGCCCATTCGGGCCTTAAGAAATGCTCCGCTTTGGGTTGAGAAGAGCTCCCCGCAAGGTATCTGCCCTTTGGGTGATCTTTGAATGGCCTTCAGGCTTCTTGTTTTACATCTTCCCAAAGGGAAGGTGACCCTTCAGCTTCGAGGAAGCATCCTTATATTCGGCAGCTGGGAGTCCCCCACAAGGGCACTTTCCCTTTGGGGTCCTTCGACAGCCTTTCGCGGGTTGCCTGCAGGCATTTTGCCCAAACAAATTCTCGCGGACAAAAAGTCCACAGAAAATTTTCCTATCACTTTTGCCTTGGTTATTTCTTCGGGCTTTCTGCCCATAGCTTCTCTGAATTCTTTCAAGTTTTTTGTCCGAAGGAATTGCTTCTTACCTTAGTCTTTTTCAAATGCCTTAAACAAAAATCCAAAAGAATTTACCTTTTGAGGCTTCTTTGAAAATGACCCTTCCAAAGGGTACTTTTGTCATCCAAGTGCCCTCCGCAAGGGCACTTTGTCCTTCAAGAGGCTCTTTGAACTTTTGCATTTGAACTGCTCCTTTGAACCATCTAAGTGAACTGCTCCATTGAACCACTTTGTTGAACCACGGCAATGAACCACTTGGTTGAACCAAACATTGAACCAAGCCAATGAACCAAGCTTTGAACCAAAATGGTTCAAGTTGATGGTTCAATTGAATGAACCAAGCCTTTGAACCAAGTGGATGAACTAAGTCATTGAACCATTTTTTTGAACCAACCATTAAACCAATTTTTGGTTTAACAGTTCAAACAAAGCCTTTGAACCATGTGTTTGAACTCGCCTTTGAACCAAAAGATGTTGAACCAAGCTTTGGTTCAATAGTTCAAACAAATCCTTGAACTGATTGATGAACCGTTTGATTGAACCCGCCGTTGAACCAAAATGGTTCAACCTTCTAAATTTTGAACTCGTTGAACCTTTGAACCAAAGTGATTCAATGGTTCAACGGTTCAAGCCTTCTTTGCTTAGATGCTTGTCGATGAAATTTTTTGATTGAACTAAGGTACTGAAACAATCCCAAAAATTACCAAGTGTTAGAAATTGATTCTTTTGGTTGAACCCACCTGCAGAAGCCTTTGAACCTGTAGAAATGAACCTACCTGCAGAGTCCATAGAAACCAAGTCTGTAGTTTTCTCTAACCTTGAAAGAGTCTGTAGAAATCAACCTATGAAGCCCATTGAACTTGGCCTGCAGAGTCTGTAGATTTCTCTTCCTGCTGAGTCCGTAGATTCAAGCTTGCATAGTCCATATATTTAAGCCTACAGAGTCCATAGATTCTAACCTGTAGAGTCCATAGATTTCTCTTCCTGCTAAGTCCGTAGATTCAAGCCTGTAGAGTCCATAGATTTAAGCCTGTAGAGTATGTATATTTTTGAGAAGCTTGAAAAATGAGGAATTTGAATGCTTAGGACAAATTTTGGAAAGGGAAGAGACAATTTTGGTCTGTAGGACCAAAATAGTTCAAATATTGTCCCAAAAATGAGTGATATTTTTGGGGGACAACACTCATGATTGATATGTTGACTAAAGGCCTCTGCAACAAGCATACAAAAGAGAGGGGAGAGTGGACATCCTTGTCTCAATCCATAGGTGGGAGAAAAAAAAAAGGATGCTAAACCATTCATGAGTACCACATAAGAAACATATTTAAAATAATCCTCCAACTAGTTTTTGAAATGATAGCTGAAGGTAAAGCCAGTTTACAAGGTCAAAAGCCTTGGAGAGGTCAATTTTGAAAAGGAAGGCAACTCTAGATTTATATTTAATGGTGTGTAAAGTATCCTAGGTGGAGCCTATGACATCATGGATATTTTAGTTATCCAGGAAATTGAATTGTTGAGGAGATATATGCTTAGAGATTATGGGCTTGAGATGAGCAACAATGATTTTGGAGATAATTTTGTAAATACAATTGCAAAGGGAGATGGGATGAAAATGATCTAAGCTAGATGAGGTGACCTCCTTTGGAATATTTGCAATGAGTGTGGTAGAAAAGGGACTATAAATGCTACCTAAGAGTGGATATTCCTCCACAGCTAATAGAAGATCATCTGTTAATAGGTCCTAGAAACCTAAGAAAACTCCACCAGCCATCCATCTAACCCACGTGTTTTTTCCATCTGAAGAGAGTGGATAGTATCAAGTAATTCATTACTGATAATTGGTTGCATAAGCATCTGATTCTAATTTTCATCTACCCATCTATCATAAAGTAGTTGTATGCAATATGTCCCTAATATTCTTGCTAGGAGGTTCAGTATATATGTGTTTGTAATGAGACACATCAGCCTTGAGATAGAGGGTAAATCACAACATTCCCTACGTTGAAAGTATTTGATTTTCCATATGGTGTTTTATGCTCTCCTAGCTATAGTGCTACTATGAAATAACTTTGTGTTATCATCTCCTTCACTTAGCCAAGTGACTCTGCTTTTTATTCTCCATTTTATTTCTTGCCAAACCAACAACCTTACTTTCTCCTTTTTTAATTTGTCCAATTATTGAAGGGTCTCAATCCTATGGTCATTCAAATGGAATGAGTCCACGTAGTTCTGTATACCCTTTTCAACTTGCAATAAAAACTGCTCACTATTCTGAAAACTCACGACCCATGATTTAGTAACAACTTTAATTCTGGTGAGATTTTTTTGAAAACTGATCAAGACAAATTCACCCCCATCACTAGTATGTTGAACCCAATTAATTTTTACCAAATATCTATAGTCTTCATATTCTAACTAATGCATATTGAATTTAAATGGTGAGGAAGGTTATTTTAAGCCCTTGACCAATACCAATTGAATGAGGTGGTGGTCTGATGAATGTTGCTTTAGAGTAGTAGTGTTGTAAGAGATAAAAAGGAGGAGAGATTCCTTAAATAGAAAATGGTCCAACCACTTTGATATATCTTGTGCTCCTGTATGTTGATTGGATCAATTGGGCTCCAATGTCATAAGTGTGGCATCCACTAGGCTAAAATGATCCATATAATTGAAAAAAAATGTGTCATTGGTTCAGCTTTGGTATGTGTGCCCCAAACTTCACATAAATGTATGGTGAAATTTAAATCCCCTCCTATAATGAGACGAGGCAATTAAAGAATGCCTGTGTTCCCAAGATCTTATTCGTAAACAATAATTATCCCATGCTAGTCAATATTGTTTATTTAAAATGGATTTTTAAAATAAGTCATTTTCTAAAAATTTTAATTTGAATGTAAAATTAGCTGAACAATTTTGACTGAGTATTTTGTAAACTCATATAATTTTATTGTTCAGATAACACATTCAATTAATATTTTTATCCTCAAGAAATAATCTCTTAATTAAATTCTAAATATCAATAATAATTAAAATTTGATATACTGAAGAGAAACTGAAATAAAATAATGAAATAGAGACCAGAGATTGTTTACAAGGTTCACTAATTGGCTATGTGCTTGGATTAATTTGAACCGTTCCATTTAAATAAGATGTAAATATAATTATTAAACTTACATCCCTTAATAACTTGTAATTGTTTGATCAACCTCTAAAGAAATCTGATCATAAATCACAAATATCCTTCATTTTTAAAATGACCACCTACAAATATATATCTTCAAAATGAACAATTTCTCTCTCTTCAAGGAGGCAAACACTCTTAGAAGGTTTATAAACTACCTTCTGGTTTTACAAATCCCATTCTGTAATTATACAGATTAAAAAAGATTCTATAATAGGCAAAATGGCCTCAACTGTTTGTATCAAAATTCTAACCCTATAAAAAAATACAATATGTATTTCCTCTATTTTTTGAGAAATCCTCTTGCTACCTCAGTAAAATAACTTGTAGTTATATATTTCTCAACGCTACTTGGTGTTATCTGGACATTAACAAATTTCCCTCTAGGGGCACCAACAATTTTCCTAAATTGAGTTTTTTCGTTTTGATAGCATGATTTTATGGTATTTCCTTTGCCTTCACACATTGGCTGAGAATAATTATTTTTTTTTTCATAATAATGAGTTTTCCCCATTTTTGGGTCAGATGTTTTTTGTGATAAATACAAGATAAAATAGGCTCGCCATCTTTCAATGCATATATACTACTCACGCTAAGATTATTGGTTTGGTTGACAATTCAATATAATCCCCTATTTTCATGCCATATATACCACATAACTTTTACCACAAGATTACCATGAAAATAAACTTGTCCAAATCAAATGCCATGTTGTCCTTGAATAATCTTAGAGTTAAAACTTGGGTAATCTTTTAACAAAAGATTAATATGCATGTAAATCTCCACCAAAATAAAAACATAATCTCCCCACTAAAATAAATCAAGAATCAAATATCTTTCCACCAACCATATGATTCTTTGCAAGTAGGAGAAATAAAATGGAGTTTAACTTATGAGATTAAAGAATTAAAATATTCGCATGATTTATTTTAACAATCCTCCAATAAGTCAATGCCACATTTCTTTGGTGGAATAAAGACTTGAATTTAAAAGAAAACATACAACCATGCTTATCTTAAACTACTACATCAATTCTGTAAAAGAATATTTATGTCTTTTTGATAATATAAGAGTGGTAAGATTCTTGATTTATGAGATAAAGATTTAAAAATATATCTAATGGCTATTTTAAATAACTATCCACGCGGGAGTGGGAATAGTATATTTTTGGGGCTTGAATAAATAAAATATCTAATGGTGGATTAAAAACTATTAAATAAGATATTAATTAATTAAATATGTATCCCATGGTAAAATAAAAGATACCATTAAATAAGATAATTAATTAATTAAATATATTCCATGATAAAATTAAAAATACTATTAAATAGGATAATTATTTAATTAAATATATCTCATGGTAAAATAGAAACTACCGTTAAATAAGATATTTAATTAATTAAATATATCTTATGATAAATTAAAAAATACTATTAAATAGGATATTTAATTAATTAAATATATTTTATGGTAAAATAAAAATATCATTAAATAGGATATTATTTAATTATCTCGAACCATATGAAGAGTGAAAATCCTCTAGATCAAACCTCCTCAATAAGATCTTTTTAATCCCCAAAAGATCAAATCACTCTCTGAAGCTGCAAACAGTTCTTCTGCAAAATATCAATACAAAATATCCTTGTAATGATTCAAAAATCAAACTGAATCTCTAAAAATTTAGTAAAAGAAATATCTACCCAATACCAAATTGTAGATAAAAGTAAACTGCCTGCTCAATATATATATATATATATATATATACTGAAATATAAATTTTCTCAAAATAAACATACTGATCATGCCCCATATAATTTGCATATATTGTTGTCAAAGTTTTAAAACTGAAGTTTTTCTAAAACCTAAATGTGAGAAAAATAATCCAAATATGATAAACTTGTCCCTTTACTTTTCTCTACAGGTTACTCCAATAAACCAAATTCAAATCTTAAAATTATTTGAAAATATCTCCAAGTTTAAATATGAGTTAATTCATTTTTCAATGCATCAGGGACTCAAAAACTTATCAGGAGATTTTAAAATAGAGCTTAGCAAAACCATAAATATGAGAAAATAATCCAATTATGATAACCCTATCACTCAGACTTTCTCACAACTGGTAGCTCCAAAAATTGTTCAAAATTAAAATATATTCCTTGGAATATCAAAATTACTTACATATGCATGTTAATTAATACCACGGCTATGCAAAATTACCACTAGAAAAGAAATGATCATTACCATCCAAATCAAAAATGAATGGAGTCATTTGTGGATCATAAGTAGAGAAGTGGTATTCTTCTTGTTTTGTTTCTAAAACTGGTGGATTTAAAACAACTTCATTTTTATTTATGGATGCATCATTCTTCATGATTTTTTCTTGCAATACTTAAGACATAGTTGTGGATGCAATACCCAACATTTATCATTTTAATGACCACTTATATTATAATGAGTACAATAATTATTACCCACTTGTTTCTTCTTAGAAAACACAGATATCCTATTAACTGGTTTTTTTTTCAATATAAAGCAACACAATGATTATCTAATCCACAAAAACTGTATAGATATTTAGATCAAAAATCTTATGACAAATATTTTTTTTTCATAATTGAAATATAAGTTGGAATATTTACCATGTTTAAGATAGTGTGATGGTTGAATTTTCTAACATTTCTCAACTCTATTTCCACTCTTGTGACAATGAGTGCAAAAATTCCTCTTGTCCTTCTTATTAAATGAGGAAACATGTTTACCATTTCTTTCCTCTGAATGATGAGATTGATCATTATCAATTGCCTTATCTTTCACAAAAGGCAACAACTTCTTCAGCATAGATTTTCTCTTCCAATAATAAATAATATAATGGTTACTTAACCCATAAAAAGTACAAGGAAAAGTATGCCATATTTTCTGTATATCGTAGCCATATTGTTCAAATTGAAAAAGTGCATTAGAAGTTTTAGAATTTACCAAACTCTTAGTGGTATGTGTTGTGTAAGAAAGAGGAGGTGGAATCTCAATACCTCTAATTCTAGTTTTCTTACATCTCTCATCCACCTATGATGGTTTATTCTAAAAAATTAGTGGCTTATAAACTTGGTAGTTGGAATCTTGTCTTCTTGCTACAAATTTAGAATTCTCTCCAATTCCCATTTACTCACAAATATATCCCAAACTTGAAAAATGAGGCCCATCCTCTACCTGTATGGGGTTAGTTATGTGATGAACAAACATCTCTGCAAACAAGGCTAAACTAGATGTTTTGAACAAAAAAATTCTCATACCAAAATATCACCTGGATTCTTCTTCAAGTTGGACAGTTTACTCATGTGATAATAAGGCTTAAAACCCCATTAATTCTTTGACAAAACAAAATTTTAGATTTAAAGATAAACTTCAATTTTCTGGCTTATCTGGCTAAACTCTGTATGCTTAATCCTAAACAAAAATGTAAATTTTATATTGTCTGTTTAAAGGGATCAGACAATCTGTATATATAGTGAGTCTATACATCCACATGAGTAGAGATAGCTGGCGATTCACCTGATCTCAGAACCATTGCTTGACTCCATTTCTTTGAAACGGCCCAGAATTGAAATGACCGGAATTGAAATCTTCACGGGAGACCAAACATTTGTTTCGTTTTATATTCAAATCTTTGCCTATAAACAACAAACAGTCCTTTCCAAGATTCGATCTTAGAACGATTACAACTCAAAAAGGATACATCCTTTATTAATATTACAAGAAAATATATATCTGGTGTTTATCTACGCATTGTAGATCTCTCTCTTCTCCTCCTTCATTCATTCACCAATATACATATATCCCCTATTTTACACGAAAATCCCCATACAAAACCATATTTCCTCAACTTAGATACTCAATTCTATTCTAGGCTTCACACAACAGCCTCCCAAAATGAGTAAAACAGTTCTTCTAACATAAGAAAACTCAAACCACTTAATATCTCGCCCAATAGACTTGATTTCATGCTTAAAGGGTACTTAGCCAAATTAAAAAATTTGAAAACTAAAGAAATGGAGGGAAATCAACTTAATACACCTAGACATGCCAAAACTCAACCAAGAACATGATAAATACATTCCTAGCATGAAGATGCTCCTGCATCATTCTTCCAAGGAGCAGAAGAAGTATTCTTCACTTGTTTTTCTTCATCAATATTTCTGTGCTTGTGCCCAGCTTAAGGATGTCATTTGTAGTCAACCATGTTGCATCTTCAGTTGGTAGATTCTTCCACTTAGTTAGATACTGGAAATATTCTTTGCCCCTTGTCTTTTTAACCACTTTCTTTTCTAAAATGCTCTCAATCTCCTTTGGCACTTCCTTGGGGTAGTTGTTGCTCCCATTGGATAACTTCATCTACCCCTGTTTCAATCTCTTTAGCTAGTTGTCCTTCATCTTTGTATGGATATAGATCTGCAAGATTAAATATTGGAGAGATTCCAATTCCTTTTGGCAATTCTATTTCATATGCATTATTTGAAAACTTCCTTATTACCTTGCATGGTCCTATTTTCTTTACCTTTAGCTTATTATATTCCCTTTTTGGGAACCTCTCTTTTCTAAGGTGAGCAAGAACAAAGTTTCCAACACTGAAACTGACCTCTTTTTTTTTTTGATCTACTCTTAGCTTGTACTTGATGGTGTTTTCTTCAAGTTTCTTCTTTACCTGTTCATGCAAATTTTGCATGGCATTAGCAAATTCTTCTGCATCAACACTCCTTGTTTCCATGCTACTTAGATTTCTTAACTCATACACACCTCTTGGATGCATTCCATACATAATTTGAAATGGACTCAATCCTATACTTCTATTAAGAGAATCATTATAAGAAAATTTAGCTTGTACAAGTGTAAGATCCCATTGTTTTGGATGCATACCTACCAAGCTTCTCAAGATGTTGCCTAAGCTCCTATTGACAACATCTATTTAGCCATCAGTTTGGGGATGATAGGCTGAACTGAAACTCAATTGTGTACCCAATTTCTTCCATAAGGTTCTCCAAAAGTATCCAAAAAATTTGGTATCCCTGTCAGAAATAATGCTTCTAGGCAATCCATGCAATCTAACAACATCTTGAAAGAATAGATTAGCTATGTGAGTATCATCACTTGTTTTTTAGCATGAAATAAAATGAGCCATCTTTGAAAACCTATCTACCACTACAAATATGGAGTCATGACCTTTTTGAGTTCTTGGCAAACCAAGTACAAAATCCATGCTTATTGAATCCCAAGGCCTATTTGGAATGGGTAGTGGCTGGTAAAAACCTGCATTTTGACTACTTCCCTTACCATATTGGCATGTTTTACACCTTTCAACAAATTTTTTGACATCATTACCCATACCTGGCCAATAGTAATGAGCACTCAATTGTGCTAATGTCTTATTCTACCCAAAATGTCCTGATAAGCTACCACTATGCTTTTCCTTCAACAGATTCTTTCTCATGGAACTCTTGGGAATGCAAAGCTAGCTACCTTTGAACAACAAACCTCTTGGACCATGAAATATATCCAAGGACTTCTGTCAACCCATACTAGATTCATGCAAGCTTCATATGGTTCCTTGAAGTCTGGATCTTCCTTATATAGCTCCTTACAATCTGCAAATCCCAAAATGCTTACTTGAGATTCCTGCATGATCAGATTCCTCCTACTTAGAGCATCTGTAACCTTGTTAGATTGTCCATTCTTGTGCTTAATAGTGAATGTGAAGCTTTGTAAAAATTCAATCCATTTAACATGCTTTTGACTCAACTTATTTTGATTGTTAATGAACTGTAAAGCATAATGTCAGTGAACAAAACAAATTCTTTAGGCAAAAGATAGTGCCTCAATTTCTTCAAATCCTATACAAGAGCATAAAATTCATGATCATAGGCTGAGTACTTCTTCTTAGCATCACTTTATTTCTCACTAAAGTATGCTATAGGCTTCCCATCTTGGCTTAAAACAGTGCCTATTGCAGTTCCACAAGCATCACATTCTACTTGAAAAAGCTTATTAAAATCAGGCAAGGTTAGGATTGGCTCTTCAGTTACCTTCTTTTTCAATAATCTGAAACTCTTATCAGCAACCTCAGTCCAACAAAAACTTTTTTTATCACCTTTGATCGTGTCTATCATTGGAGCAACAATTCCACTAAAATTTCTTATGAATTTCCTATAGAAGCTAGCCAGACCGTGAAAGCTTCTTACCTCATATGTGCTCCTAGGTGTAGGCCACTCAAGTATAGCCTTAATATTCTCCTTATCCATCTTCAATCTTTCTTTTGAAATCACAAACCCCAAATATATCAATTATGTCTTCAGGAAACTGCACTTTTTAACATTGATTAGCAATTTCTCCTCATGTAGCTTACTCAATACCATCCTCAAATGTTTCAAATGATCTTCCTTAGTTTGACTAAACACCAAAATATCATCCAAATACACTATCACAAACTTACCAGTGAACTCCTTAAGCACTTCATTCATCAGCCTCATGAAGGTGCTTGGTGCATTGGTTAGTCCAAATGGCATGACTAACCACTCATAGAGTCCATCATTGGTCTTGAAAGTTGTTTTCCATTCATCCCCTTCTCTTATCCTAATATGATGGTAACCACTTTTCAAGTCTATCTTAGAGAAATATGTAGCTTCACTCAAACAATCAAGTAAGTCATCAATTCTAGGCAATGAGAATCTATACCTGATAGTAATCTTGTTGATTGCTTTGGAATCTATACACATTCTCCAACTCCCATATTTCTTAGGACTCAACACTGTGGGGATAGCACAAGGACTTAAACTCTCTCTTACCAATCCTTTGTCTAACAATTCTTGAACTTGGTGCTTGATCTCTTCATTTTCTTTTGGTGTCAACCTATAGGTAGCCTTGTTTAGAAGATTTGCTCCTGAAATCAAGTCTATGTGATGGCTAATGCTTCTCAATGGTGGTAACTCACTAGGTAAATCATCTACCACAATGTCAATGTACTCATTCAACATATCTTGAATCTCTAATGGTAAATCAATCAACTTAGTACTAGTGACTACACTCCTTGGCTTACCAATCACATCAAAATTTACCTTTTCTTTCTTCATTTGATGTAGAAACTCTTTACCACTCATTATCAATACTTTAGAATTCTATCCTACAACAGCAACAACCTCTTCTTTCAATGGTGTGAGTGTATGCTTGATCATATCCTTTTCAAACATGTATGTATTCTGCCTTCCATCATGCATGGCCTTCCTATCAAACTACCAAGGCCTTCCAAGCAAGATATGACATACATCCATGGGCATGACATCACATAAAATCTAATCCTTATATGTTCCTATTTGAATATCTACTTTACATTGTTCACTTACCAAGAGTTTGTGTCTTTTTTGTAGCCAAGAAACTTGATAAGGTGTAGGATGTACCTCTTTTTTCAAGCCTAATTTCTCCACCATCTCAATTGACACAAGATTGTCAGTACTCCCACTCTCTATGATGACCTTGCAGCATTTCCCTTTGCTTTTACATGTGGTTCTAAATAGAGTTTTCTGTTGAGGTGGTTCTACAACTTCTTTGTTTGGCTTCAACAAGATTCTTTTCATCAAAAGAGACTCACCTTCTTCTGGGGTTTCTTCACTTTGGATCACATGTACACCCCTCTCATGGCTAGTAGAAGGGTTCTCTGGACACTCATATGCCCTGTGTCTTGCATACTTGTTGCACCTAAAACATTTGCCCATGAATCTTCCTCTTCCTCTTTGATATCCTTGGTATGGCTTTCTTCCTCTTGGTGTATAGCTACCTCTTGAGCTTTGTGAGCTGCTGGCCTCTTTTTGAGATGTTTGCAGCTGTCTTCTACCTCCTTGAAATCCTCTACCTCTGATGGATCTGCCCCTTCCTCTTGAGAAGGATGTTTGTTTTCTTGCAATCTTCTCCTTAGCTTTCAAGGAAAATTGATATGCCTCTTCAACTGTCTTAGGAATGAGAAGACTAATCTCATCTTGAATGGAAAATTTCAAACTATTAGTGTATCTAGCTACCTTCTCTGTGTCATCCTCAATATGACCTGATCTTATGGTTAACCTGTAAAACTCTTCAGTGTATTCTTTTACAGACATCTCTTTTTGCTTCAAATTTTGTAATTGCTTGAAAAGATTGGCTTGATAATCTTTAGGCATAAACTTACTTTTCATTTTTGCTACCATTCTGTCTTAGCTTCTGATCTTTGGCTTCCCTTTCCTCCTTCTTTCTTCTTGCACTCCATCCCACCACAGGGATGCATGGCTCTTTAGCCTTGTCATGGCATACTTGACTTTCTTATCATCTTCTTCAATTCCTTCATATTCAAAATATTTGTCTAATGCACTAATCCAATCAATTAATTCTTCCACATTCAAATTACTTTCATACATTAGAACCTCCATTTTTGGCTTTGTGTTCACCTTCATAATGGCTCTAATCAACCTATCTTCAGTTGTTTCTTCTTCCACCACCAATTCCTCCTCTGGTGGCTCCTCTTCTCTATCACTGACTTCACCCATGTCAGTGCCTCTTCTTTGAGCCATCTCTAGGTCTTGTAACCTAGCTGTCGGGTTCCTAATCTCTTTTGCCATTGCAACCTATCCTCCAGGTCTCCTTCCTCTAGCTCCACCTCTGTTCCTAACTCTCATGGCCATCTTGCCTCTTCTTCATAAATCACGTTCTTCTTTTCTTTGACTTGGATCTTTAGATTGTGCACAATCCCTTACGCTTTGATACCAAATGATGAACAAACATCTCTGTAAATAGGGCTAAACTAGATGTTTTGAACAAAAAATTTCTCATACCAAAATATCCCCTGGATTCTTCTTCAAGCTGGACAGTTTACTCATGTGATAATAAGGCTTAAAACCCCATTAATTCTTTGACAAAACAAAATTTTAGATTTAAAGATAAACTTTGATTTTTTGGCTTATCTGGCTAAACTCTGTATGCTTAATCCTAAACAGAAATGAGAATTTTCTATTGTCTGTTTAAAGGGATCAGGCAATCTATATATATAGTGAGTCTATACATCCACATGAGTAGAGATAGCTGGCGATTCACCTGATCTCAGAACCATCGCTTGACTCCATTTCTTTGAAACGGCCCAGAATTGAAACGATCGGAATTGAAATCTTTACAGAAGACCAAACATTTGTTTTGTTTTATATTCAAATCTTTGCTTATAAACAGCAAACAGTCCTTTCCAAGATTCGATCTTAGAATCGATTGCAACTCAAAAAGGATACATTCTTTATTAATATTACAAGAAAATATATATCTAGTGTTTGTCTGTGCATTGCAGATCTCTCTCTTCTCCTCCTTCATTCATTCACCAATATACATATATCCCCTATTTTACACGAAAATCCCCATACAAAACCATATTTCCTCAACGTAGATACTCAATTCTATCCTAGGCTTCACGCAACAGCCTCCCAAAATGAGTAAAACAGTTCTTCTAATATAAGAAAACTCAAACCACTTAATATCTCGCCCAACAGACTTGATTTCATGCTTAAAGGGTACTTAGCCAAATTTAAAATTTTGAAAACTAAAAAAATGGAGGAAAATCAACTTAATACACCTATACATGCCAAAACTCAACCAAGAACATGATAAATACATTCCTAGCATGAAGATGCTCCTGCATCATTATGCCTTGTCTATTTTTACCAAGGCCTCTTCTTTCAAATCTCATTTTATTCAATAGTTTAGACCCAATACCCTTAGTGTGTTTTTTAAAAACACCAAAAGCAATATCCGAAATTGAATGAGAGGAAGTACTATATGATGACTTAATTACAATGTATTCATCTGTCATTGTTTATGCATATGATGTAGAAGGCAATTCATTCATTCTTTCACCATTCTACAACTTTGCCAAGAGCTCATCCTTAGTTTGCAAATCATATTTCAAATTTTCAATCTCCTCTTCTGTGGAGTAGAATTTTGATCTCAAGAAAGAATTATCTTCTTAGATCTGTTGATTATATGACTAAGCTCATTAAGCTTTTCCTATTTTGACAACTTGATTATAGTTCACATATTCCTATATTCAACATACAACTAAACCAACTGTAATAATTGTCAAATAGCAAACTATTAATAGGGAAACCACATTATTAAATCTCATTGATCAACTGCTATGATACCAAACTAATTGATAAATAGTAATTAGCCCGTGCTAATCAATAATGTTTATTTAAAACAAATTTTTAAAATAAGTCATTTTCTAAAAAAATTAATTAAATTAAAGAAAATGACTTTCATTTGAATCTGAATGTAAAATTAAATGAATAATTTTAAATGAGTATTTTGTAAACTCATATAATTTTATTGTTCAAATAACACATTTAATTAATATTTGTATCCTCTAAAAATAGTCAATTAAATTTCAGTAATCAAATTCTAGATATCAATAATAATTAAAATTTGATATACTGAGGAGAAACTAAAATAAAATAATAAAATAGAGACCAGAGATTGTTTACAGAGTTCATCAATTGGCTACATCCCCAGGTTCATTCGAACAATTCCATTTAAATAAGATGTAAATACAATGATTAGACTTACATCCCTTAATAACTTGCAATTGGTTGATCAACCTCTGAAGAAATCTGATCATAGATAACAAATATCTTTCATTTTCAAAATGATCACCTGCAAATATATATCTCTGAAATAGGCAATTTCTCTCTCTTCAAGGAGGCAAACACTCTTAAAAGGTTTATAAACTACTTCTAGTTTTAAAAATTTCTTTCTATAATTATATAGATTAAAAGAGATTTTGCAATAGGCAAAATGGCCTCAACCAACGATATCAAAATTCTACCCCTATAAAAAAATACAATATGTATTTCTTTTATTCTCTGAGAAATACTCTTGTTGCCCCTATAAAATAACCTGTAGTTATATATTTTTTAATGCTACTTGGCATTATCTGGACATTAATAAATTTCCCTCCAAGGGCACCAACAATTTTCTCAAATTAGATTTTTTTGTTTTGACAACATGGATTTTCGGTATTGTTTTCCCATAATAATGAATTTTTCCCATTTTTGGGCCAGATGTTTTTGGTGATAAATACAAGTCAAAATAGGCTTGCCATCTTCCAATGCATATCTATGGCTCATGCCAAGGTGGACAATTCAATATAATCCACTATTTTCACGTCATATATACCACGTAGCTTTTACCACAAGATTACCATGCAAATAAACTTGTCCAAATCAAATGCCACGTTGTCCTTCAATAGTCTTAGAGTTAAAGACTTAGGATAATTTTTTAACAAAAAATTAATATGCATGTAAATCTCTACCAAAATAAAAACATAATCTTCCCACTAAAATAAATCAAGAACTAAATATATTTCCACCAACCATATGATTATTTGTAAGTGGGGGAGATAAAGTGGAGTTTAACTTATGAGATTAAAGAATTAAAATATTCCCATGAGTTTCTTTAACAAGCCTCCAAGAAGTCAATGCCACATTTCTTTGGTAGAATAAAGACTTGAAATTAAAAGAAAACATGCAACCATGCTTATCTTAAATAACCCATGATTAAACTACCACATCAATTCTTTAAAAAAATCTTTATATCTTTTTGATAATATAATAATGGTAGGATTCAAATATTTAAAAACATATCACATGACTATTTTAAATAACTATCCACGTGGGAGTGGGAATAGTATATTTTTGGGAATTCTATAAATAAAATATCCAATGGTAAATTAAAAACCATTAAATATGATATTTAATTAAAAATATATATCCCATGGTAAAATTAAAAAACTATTAAATAAGATATAAATTAATTAAATATATATCCCATGATAAAATAAAAAATACCATTAAATAGGATAATTAATTAAATATATCCCATGGTAAAATTAAAAATATCATTAAATATGATATTTAATTAATTAAAAATATCTCATGGTAAAATAAAAAATACCATTAAATAGGATATTTAATTAATTAAATATATTCTATGGTAAAATAAAAAACACCATTAAATAAGATATTAATTAATTATCATGAACTATATGAAGAGTGAAAATCATTTGGATCAAGATCATCCCAAAAACTTTGTCTATTGTGTGAGGGTGCATAGACATTGATGATGTTTAGCTCCATATCATGTTCTCTAGATAGAAAGGTTCTAAGAATGGAGTTCTCAGAAATAATAGAAGAGCGGATGTTCAAACAAGTTTTCCATCTAATTGCTAAACCCCCAAAATTTCCAACAGAGTCGCATATCAAGAAGGACCAGTCCAGGAGTGATTTTTAAAGATATTTTTAGCAGCATCCTCTGAACACATGGTTTCTTATAGAAGTAGAATATCAAGGTTATGTTAAGAAACCATCCTCTTTAGGGACCATTATTTTATGACCATCCCAATGCCCCTCAGGTTGTGAGAAATAATAATCATCTGGTAACCGATTTTGGGGTTTTTCTGCTAAGGTCCCCAAAGATAGTTTATTGTTTCCTAGCTAGTATATCCCTTTCAACCACATCCTAAGCATGTGAGAAGAGAGTACAATGACCCCTTGTGGAGTAATTAGAATGCACTTGATATGATTATAATCCCCTAATGCATGAGGGTGAGCCATGTTTCTATGATGAAGCTTTTATTTGTGATCAAGTAAGATATCTTTTCCCTGAAGATCGAATGGAGTCACTTCCAGTAGTGGTGGAAGATGTCTCCAATGTAAGCTTACTTTTTTTCTTTTTTTACCCTGAGATGTGCCCTTTTTTCTTCCCTAGTTGTAATGCCTACAAATATGTCCTCAAAGTGGAGTTCTCAATCTTTGATTGATGGAGATCCCTGGGTTGAAAGGCCTTCCTTTATTAAAATAGTCCCCATTCCATCTCTGAGATAAATATCATCCAATGACTTGTTGCTACCACTTTTATCCACCTATTGACTGATTAAACACTATTTTGTGTAATGGGACTTAGGCTATAGTTGATGAGTTTTTCCACACTCACCATTGTAACCTTCTCAGATACCTTTAGAGGGGTAAAATCTAAAGCATGTGCTTATTTCAAAAAATATTCATGAACCTCCATGTTTTGTTTTGTATGCTTCCCTCCCTCTATAACAATATCACCCATGTTACTTTTATAACCATGCCTTTGAGTATCCACTGTATGATGTTTTGATGGAGCTTATGAGCCTCCTATACCTAATGGTCTTTGTGGATGCTCTTTGTGAAGAAGTGAGCAATTGTTTTTAATATGTATATGACATCAACACCTAGAGCATTGAAAAGGGACATTCAAATAGTCTAAAACTTGATCGTATTGGTGGTCACCAACATTGCTTTTAATGGAGCCTAATATACCTTTAGAAACCTCTATTTCAACACATAGGATTGCCACTAAAGTATTTTCTTGGGAGTATGTCCTATGGTGGGTTTTGATAAATTTTCAAAGAGTATTTCCAATAGATCTAAAAATCTCTTCCACCCATAGTTCTAGAGGAAGTCCAGGTAGTTTTACCCATATAGGCACCGCTATGATGCACTCCCATTTTGGGTCAAATCTTGCATGCCATCTGGTGATAGCCAATATGGTGTTTCCCTAGAACTATGGTCCACCTTATTTTAGTATCTTTTAGTCCTCAATCGATCTGGTGATCATAACAAAAAAACCTCTAGCCCCTCTTTTTAGTGTAGGTGCATAACCCAGGACTAGTTCAAATATGTTTTGTATCCAGTGAAGAAGACTATTTTCTGTATAATGTTATGCATGAAAGCACCCAATGAGGGCTTGTTCAGAATAAAATATGATTTTATCCTTGCACAAAGTTGGATCAATTTATACCTTAGATGGAATAGTTGAGAGTTTGATGCATTTCTTTTTCTTTGCCTAAGTCACTTGGCTTTCTCTGTCACATGTGTGTATGGATCCCTTTCTTTGTCTAGTATATTCTTTACATCGGTCATACGACCATTGATAGGATATTCCTTTTGAGTTAAAACATTTTTATTTCCCACTATTATCACCACAGACCCAGATAGGACGTCATTGATGGTATCTCTGAGCCAATGTGATTGGAAAGGGTAATGAGCCACTAGTGAAGAAACTTCTATTGTTGATTTCTTTTCAATAGCATTGCCTATCTGTCATTGGTATGAGATGGCTACCGTATCAAATATAACAAAAGGGGTAAGAGATTTTAACCCTAGTCTTTTTTGCCCTAATTATGTTCTTGTTTTCTCCTCTCGCTCTCGCTCTCTCTCTCTCTCTCTCTCTCTCTCTCTCTCTCTCTCTCTCTCTCTCTATATATATATATATATATATATATATATATATATATATATATATATATATATATATGTTTTATGAAACAATAAGTTTAATTTAAATATTACCTTATAAAATTAATAGTATCTTTGGTTATAAAAATGTCATTAGTTAGAAGTGTTTATCCCTACTAAAAAAATGTGGTTGATTATGGAACAATCAATAAATTTAACATTTCTTAAAGTTAACCCCTCTTAACATTGTAGAGGGTCCTACTATGATATATTTATAAAAAAAAGGATTACTTTAAATGTTCCTTTAGGGTATAAAATAGACAAATATTTTCTTTCAACTTTAATGGAAAAGATAAAGAATAAAAAGATTTTAAGAAAGCAAAATTATATGAACTAAATATTAATTGCTTTCTTAAAAATTTAAGGTGATGCTTTGTGAATAAGTTATCATGGAAAATATTTATTATGTTAGTTTTAGAACCTTCGATTGATAATTTATACTTCAACCATAATTGTGATAATATTATGACAACTGATGTTGAGGAGTTTGCTTTGTTTTGCTTTTTGAAAAACTTCACTCCACACTTTTAGTCTAGAAAGAGGAAAAGTGTACTTTTTACTATTTCCAAATCCTATTAAGTAGTTAAGTTGATATTATTCTTGATTACAAAATTAGTATACATATCTTAGAATTTATGTAAAATATACTGAGAGATATCATTCTCGAGGCACTCATAATTCATTATGATATAAATGCCTCAAGAATGCTAGTTAATAAATATGATATAGTAATATGATTATTTATTTATTAGTTATGATGTTGTAATATAATGTAACTGGTCAAGTAGAAATAAATTTCACACTAAAAGCAATTAAGGAAGTTGTATAGAAAAAATAATGAGAAAATAAATAATCTTTAAAACATTAAATGTAAAAAGTTTGTATTTTATCAATGCAAGACAGAATGACAGTTCAATTTACTCCTTTTTTTACATTTTTTTAATTTTTATTTCTCTCACTTTACTTTATATTTTTGTTTGTTTATTATATGTTTATTATTTTTTTAAATTGTATTAAAAAAAATAAACTATCATTAAAAAATAAACTATATTAAAAATAATAAATTGTATTTATATGTTTTTTCTTTAAACTATCATGTTTGCTGTTTTATTTATTTATTTAATCATGTCAACTTTGATACAATTAAATTATTTTATTTTTTATTTTATGTCAACTTTCAAATAATTAATTGCTAACTTTCTCATGCCATTACAACTCCTAACCACCTCCCCTAGATGCCATTATAGGAACACCTATCGATGTAATAAGAACGATTATTTTTAATTAATGATAATTATATTAATAAAAAATTGTCATGGAATCTCTATTCCAAGTTCATGGGCTTGTAATACCATTTGTATTCCTCACTTTCTTCTTTCTTTCACACATTTTTTCCCTTCTTGTTGATATTTCTTTCATTATTCTTCCAGATTTTTTGAAGGGGAGATTCTCAATAAAATATCTCAATTTATCAATTTAAAAAAAAAAGTGAATTCAATTTAACAAGGGTTATATCTGTGTTGATATACTTATATTACTCGAATATAATAACTTGTACACAAACTCCTTTTACAAACCAATAACATTTTCCCATCTCAAGGCCTTACAAAAGGGTAAAGAACTTTGCTACATATTACAATATCGATAAATATATTTTAATCAAATTGTAATACAAATTTCTATAACCATTTAACTAGACTTAAATTAACATAATACAATAAATTAAATCTAATTAAGTTTTCAAAACTAGAACAATAAATAACAAAAAAAGAGCTTAGAAAAGTATCTTAATTTTTTAGATATATGAATTAAATAAGAGAAACTCAATATCTCTTAATAGAATCTGATAAATGACATCATATAATATGTTTGGATCTGACCTTATAATATACATCGAGGAAAATTTTATATATAGCTCAAGCAAGATCAAGCTTCATTTTCTTTATTAGCCACATAATAGGTAAATGTGATTAGCTTATGAATAGGTGGCAAATTATTAGCTAGCATAAAGGTCAGTCCTTATCCTATTATAAGTTTACTAAATTGTGCACTATGATGCACTTATCTAACTTTGGAATAATAAAATATTCTAAATCATCTTAATAAAATGTGTAAACTATATTGCACTAACAAAGTGTGAGGACTTTTTTAGTGAAAAATTCGTAGCACACAAGTTGATTGGAATTGAAATTCTATAGAAAATGATTGTCATGAGTGTGATAAGTTATGTGAAAAATTCCAAAGATAATAAAATTATACATGATCCTTCCCAATAATTACATATTAAAGTGTTCTTATGGTGATTTTACATATGGAGCTTTGACTTGATTGGTAAGATCAATCTAAAATTTTAGAAGATCATAAGTTTATCATCACAACAACAAATGTTTTGAAAAATGGGTAGAAGTAGCTCCCCTATAAACAAACACAAGATAATATATTTGCAAAAACATTATGGATTTTATCACTTTAGTATTTTTTCTACCATCTATGATTATCATTTATAATGACTAATTTTTTAAATAATAAGACATTTAAGAAATTTTGTACATCTCTGGGTATCATTCCTAATGACTCATTTTTAAAGAATTAGAGATTCAAAAAAATTGTGACAAGTAAAAAAATCAAACAAATATTATGTAATTATATCTTAAGCCCATTGGGAAAATTTATTTAATACACATATACTTAATTTTATGCAAATATTTTCCTATGCTAGACACATCAATGATTTTATATGATATATTATCTATTACCTTTAGTCTATTTCTTGTGAGACATGAAATTCACATGGTTATCTAAAATATCAAAAGGGGCATATAACCCACTTGTGATTTTCAAAAAATTGCTTCTAAGGCATGTGTATCATTGAACCAAAAGTTCTTGTAACTCATATTTCATTAAAAATTTCTAGTTGGATTGTGTTTTGGACTTTATTTACTCTTATTGAAGATGTACTTAGGATTTTATTTACTTGGATTGAGGATGCACTCATGGTCTTACATTAGTTTTATTGAGACTTTTCCTCGTATTATTATTAGTTTTCATTCAGATATTACTCAAAGTTTTATCTAAATTTTATTTAAAATCTTACTCAAGAATATGCTTAGAATGTTGTTCAAGACTTTACAAATATTTTGAGACATTCAATGATTATTTCTATTTGGTGTTGATTCATATGTGTAGAAAAATAAAAATATTTTCATAGATTCCCATATATTTGGCTTTTAATTTAGAGACCCATGCGTACAAGATTTTATATCCACCTCTATATTCTTTTTCTACTTTGAAATGTATGAATGCACACACTTTCAAATTAGAGAAAATTTTAGACACCTAAAAATATCCATAATGCATTTAAATTAGTAACTAATTAACACATCTTTAGTATACTTTTAGATATTTTTAATTATGGGTCCAAATTAGGCATTATTAGTGTGTTTGTCAACTTTTAGTGGTGCTCATTCTCCTCTTAACTCTCTCTTTCCTTCTTGGACTCCCCTCATCTCTCTTATATGTTTGGAGCTTTGTGATATAAATGTTTGTATGTTTTTAACACCTCTCATACTCATTTGTATGCCTTTGGTCCTATTTTTCTTGAACCTAATAAATCATAATGCACTTGCCCCTTTGCCCCATATTTGTTAGTTTTCAACCATTGGATATTAGTTTGTGCACTGATTGGTACCTAATTTGAATTTATTTGTATATAACTACATAATAATTATAGTTAGTTTCATACTAAGAGATATAGTAGACATTCATAGACTATTATTGAGAACTCACAAGTTTTCTAGAGAGATCAAGCAATCATTAGAGCATTTGTCATTATATGAAGATAATATTTCATGTGGAACACTTTTTATGCACAACCTAGGTTTTATATATCATTTGAATAGCTTTCAATTGTATATATTTTACAACATCTCACTTATTGAATTGGTTCCCACTATTTAGGGGTCTGATAACTAAATAATGCTTTAAAAAAATAGCTAACCCTCAACACAAGGCCCTAAATCTCACATTATTTTCCTTAAGTTTTACATATTTTTGGCATTTTAGGGAAACGAGAATAATTTTTTTTTGTAGTTTAAAGGTTTTTCAGTGTGTAAATTAAAGGGAAGAAATAAGCGAGCTAGTCTAGATGAAAAAAATGGCCAACTCATTTTAGAACGTACTTGTCCTTGATAGAAGCATCCCAATACTTCCCATCTTCTACTCTGATTATATCCACATTTATAGGTGAGGTTATTGATAATTTTGGGTGTTTATTTCTTATTTCATATTCAAAACTCTATCACCAAATCCTACATTATTAAAAACTAATTATTAAACCTTGCGTGTATGCCCTACTTCTTGATTTAGAAAATATCAATTAAATACTAATATTATTTTACATGTTGTGTAGATAAGTAAATTTGGTAAAAACTCTTTTTACATAGTTTTTAATCCCAATTTAGCATGTTTAACATACTTTTGTATATTTTCATATTTCTAGGACTTCTCCAACCCCACATTGGTCTCCATTTAGCCCTTGAGCCGTAAAAAAATGCCCGACACTTATTATAATTTATTCATTGGACTCCTTGGATTAGATCTAAGATGTTATCATTTTACTCATTGACACTTGAGCCTCTATTTAATTTGAGTTAGATTCATGCCTCACATGAGTCCACCTAGGGTAGATTCGTGCCATACATTATTATGTCCCCTTTGCCTTTGTGGGTCCTTTTGCTTGTTATCGTTAATCTTGCACCTTAAGTTTTTCTCCTTACCATTTCAAATGTTGGCTAATGCACCCAATTTGTCCTATAATTACATATATATACAATTCATTCTAAACCATTTATAATATCAAGGGATCATAAAAAAGAATGCAACAACCCTCTTGTCAAGAACCATAGAAATAGGTTAGAATATTTTTTTTCATGATTGTCATCATTCAACATGACAAAGATAGTGTTAGCTAATCAAAACTTCCACCCTTACATGAATCAATAACTTGATTCATTTAAATTTGGGTCAAAATTCCCAAGACCTGTGGGCTATGACCCACAACTTTGATCCATTAAAATAACATAAATCCATTGAGTTACCTCATGAACTTAGAAGCTTTCACTAAAAATATACTCAATCCCCGCAACCCACCATTATCATATTTATAAATAAATGGATCCAATGAACATGTTTACCAAAAGGGTTATATGGTTATTCACATTCTTATTTAACCCATAAAGGTCTTATTTATTAGAATCCACTTCGCTAAGATAATATGTAACAGATATATATTAAAGGGGTGAATCTTATTAGACTTCATCACATGTTCCTATTCTGGGTCATGCTACCAAGTAGAGATAAGATACAATTCCCTCTTCACATAATGTGATTTTTGGAAATCCACATAGGTCATTATTCCTATGGCAATCATCTCCTATAAGATTTCCTAGGTAGATTAAGTGGTACTTAAAATAAACTTGGTACATAATAGGTACCAACATGACATTTGCTTGTCAACTTACAATAAATGACATAAAACCTTGATTTATAGCTACTAACAAAGTCAAGGCATGCTCTTAAAGTGGATAATACATGGTTAACAACCTCAAGGATCTAACAACACCTAATAGGTAAGGTCTATAATGCAAAATTTATTGCATCACATAAATTCAATTGCATGTCTAAGTTAACATATCATTTCATTTGGTTCTAGTATGATCATTATAAGATATAATACAACACAAATCATTTACACTCAAAGGATTTATCAATGGATGGAGAAATAGGTCCATGCTATTTGATAACCAATTAAAACTATAGTTTACCTTTGGAAAATAATCTTAATGGATTATGTCATTTAGGACCTAGCTTTACAACATATAAAATTTCCCATTATGTCCATAATATTTATACATAATTAAGAGCACCATAGAGCTAAAACCTAGTCAATGGAATTTTAGAACATCACCGGGTCAATGGATTTCCTTAATAATATGTGTTAAGAAATATCCAAGTATAACTATTCATATGTGTGTTTTATTATGAGTTAGGCTTACCAAGTTTAATAGCCTAAATTACTCAATTAGAGAGGAGATATTAATTTACCTCAGCCAATAGTTACTTTGAAATAACTAGGAGGTATTTATCATAATATTTAAACAACTGCTTTACTATTCATAGTCAAATATATAAGTTCAAAAACTGTTGTAAAATCACAAATGCCTAATTCAATAATCCTACTAAGTGAGGTGATTTGGAGGTCAAGCATACATGAGGCTGGAAAATACTATAGTTAGGTGTATTCTATTAGATACAATGCATCTTACAAAGATAACACATCATATTAAAGATCTTTAAGAACATCCTACAATCATAAATTCTTTACAGCCTTTCTGGAACCCTACTTGTTTTAAATGATATATTAGGAACAATTATAAGGGACTGTGAAATTTACATTCTTGTATCAAGATGAGGTAGAGCATCGACTAAGTCATCCAAGCATAAATCAACTATATTGTCAACACACATTCCTAAAAACCAAGTTATATATAGAAGATAATGTTTAATATACCATAATCAACGAAAATAACTTATAGTTTTTCAACCATCTTAAAAAATTTTATCAAGTAATATTATGTTTTTCTTTAAACCAATAAGTGTACTATTAATATTACTCAATATATGAAGTATATAATTATTCCCAAGTGGTGGAATCATAATGAAAATAGATCTCAGTTAAACTTGAGTTCAGGATCTATTATGTCATTCACCTTTTTTTATTATAGATCTTAAAAGTGGATTTGCATACTTTCATATTCAAGTAGGGATTGCACCAAATAATAAGACTAAATTATTAACCCTTATCTCAATTAATAATGGCATCAATTACCCCATCCATATGAGTGTACTTATCTATAAAAGACACAGTTCATAATGTAATCAAATTTAGTTTCATACTAATGTCTCCATATGCAAAGATCCAAAAGCATTCAATCTTAAGTATTATTAGACAAATTATCCCATCTAGGTCATCAAAATTATATAATAGTAAAGATATATATGAAAGGGATAATCAATGTCCTAAGTGTGTATACCATAGTTCAATAGACTAGTATAGGCTCATCCCTGATTTATCATATTAAATAAAATGCATTAAAAATATAGTCACAAATAACTTAATAGGTCACTAACCTTGAAGTCTTAGGTATAATTACTAATGTAATAGACCACTATAGTTATATAGTGAATTAATAGTTACCCCTTTACTATACCAATCATGGTTTCATAAAATAGTTTTCCATGCAAATTTGATTGTCATAAACGTTATTTATCCTTATTGTCCTCTATGGTCTATAGTCTTCACTTCTTCTTATTTATGTTTTTCATTAAGACCCAAGGAATTTTTATGCCCAAGGATCCAATTTCATTATTAAATGACATAACATAATCTACCTTCTCAGTACTCATTCATTACAAGTCATGGATCAATGTAGGCTAATTCATTATACATAAATGGGTATATCATTAGTTATAACAAAACTACACATAAAATATATGCAAAGCCAACCAATAAATATTTGAAATAGTACATAACAAAAGTATCATATGACCCAACACAATATTATTCCTACAACACCAAATAATATGCATCTTCATACCCTATCTTTCCAATAAGAATTATCATGAGCCTTTTCTAATATAATATTGGTTATAACAATATCTTTAGATTCCAAGCAATTACAAGTTCAATCTCAAGTAACTCAATGGGTGTTTAACTACAAAATTGATCATAACAATAAAAAAACATCATTCTTCCTTTATTATCAATTGTGTATGCAAGATTAAACTAACTATATATACAATATAAGACCCCTTGATATGTAAGATAAAATCAACTACATATATAGGATAAACTAGTTGTATATATAAGATGAAAGGTCAGTTGTATATGTATGATAAAATTAGTTTGTATATACAAGATAAACCAGCCATATATGTAAGATGAAACCAATTGTATTTGTAAGATAAAATTACATGTATATATAATATAAAAGCATATATGTATTTAAAATAACACCAGTTATATATAAAAATCAAAATATTTGTATATAAAAGATAAAGCGAGTTGTATATGTAAGATAAAACCAATTATATATATATATATATATATATATATATATATATATATATATATATATATATATAGGATAGAATAAACTGTATATACAAAATACAAGTATTTGTATATGTAAGATAAAACCAACTATGTATGTATTCCATAAGCTTCATCAACCAAAGACATTTCTAGCCATGTAGATATTCACTAAAATTTAATTATAAAGGTAATTTGTATCCATGTTCAAACAATGATCTGAGATTTAAATGTATTTGACTTAATTTTTAAGAGTACAACCCATACAAGGGATTAAAAATAACATAAATAAATAATGCATGTAAAAGAGGCTATCCTTTTAATCAATCTAGATGTTCTTAGAACTTACTTCAACAATATAACATTGAATCATTTGAAACAACATATTACATACAATTGTTTCAAAATTTTAGTTTCTATTTTCTAGATACATTTTTTTTTATCAAGCCAACATTTATAAAAATCAAGGCTAAATGGGCAATAAAAATCTTCAAGTGACTTATCAATATGTATAACAAAAAATTCAATTATATTACAGATATATTATCCTTCAAATCTGCACTATTTCAAATAATGTGAAATAAGGGGTCAACATATAGTTGGCATGTCTACCTTTTTCCAACAACAGAACTTAAAAAAGTAAGGATTCATTATTTTGTAAACCATTAGAGGAAAGATTATAAATTCCATCAAAGATGGAGTAATATTTATAATATCATTGTAATAATTGTATCAATAACCAAACAAAATCAAAAATCATATCGCAATAGAGAACTAGCCATTTTCATTTCATGAAATTACATCAGGACTGTTCAAATTCCAACAAGCATGCCACATAACATACATAGTGTAGATACTAAAATATGGTATTAGACACTTTAAAATGTCACTTTTTACCTACCTTCACCATACATGAATTGTGTTTACATATATGCCTCGTATTCACCATTATCTCACATCCATATGTTTGTTATGAGTTTGGCCCTCCTATTTTGTTGTCACTTACCTATAATAACCTCTCAATCTATATCAAACTAGCTAAATATCTTACTTATATGTCTCTAGATCATCATATTTCCATTCTTATCTCCTGGATGCTAATGGCAAGCTCAGATAGTTATGTCAACAAAACTATCATAAGGTTGATGCTAATTTCCCTCACCTAGCAACAATTATTTTTCAAAATCAAATCACTCTTATAGGTCGACCCATTTTCCTAACATGTTGGTGGCATAAAGAATACCCAAGTGGACTCATATAAATAAAAATAAAACCCATACTTGGTACTTTCTTGTAATTTATCTATCAATCACCTATACACTATTGCACATTGAGAAAAACTACTCTATTCTTTCCAAATCACAAATCAATCACTAGGAGTAGGCATTAGCCAAGTTTGAAGTGTGTCAAGCCAAGTTAAGAGAAAAAATTGTGAAGTGTCGAAAGCTAGATCATTAGGTGCATTCATATATCAAAGGAACACAATTACATATTCAAACTAAGGGTAAGATTACATGTGGCTTGAATTCCCTGTTTGAAGTATTGGATATGTAGTAGTGGTCAATTGTTAATGGGAGTGATTGGGGTTAGTTCAACCCATTACACTTCCTAAGTATTTATAGGATTTTATCCCTTCACAAGTGGACCTATGGTTTCTAGGAGAAAGAGATTGATTTTTGGAATTGTACGCATAGTTAGGTATCAAGATCACACATAAATATATTACTGGAAAGAGCATGAGACTATACAATCATAAAGAGCCAAAACAACCAAAAAATTTAACATCAACTACAATAAATCATGTCAATGATTTCACCCTAGCTTGAAATTCATAACCCTGCATGAACAAACAAATAGATATATATTTGAGTGACTTCTAAGCCTACCTCAAGCCCCTTTCCATTGTCAAAAGTTAGTCATGGTCAGTTAGTGAACCATAAAAGCTATGTATTTGATATCTTTATTAATTTATATATTTAGCACATGCCACTTGTCAAATTAGTTTCATTATTTTACATTCAGTTTCATGATTAATTATCATATTCTATAATATAAATTACATTCAAATTTCTATCTTAATTAGGGTTGTACAATCCAAATTAGGTTAAAACATATTGGTGAATTGGTAATCCCATATATTATATATAACCATACAAAATTTTATTTACCCTTGGGGTTCCCTCCTATCACTAAGGTTTCAAATTTTTATATTTAGATTTGGTTGCAAATATTTATTCTTTTCCTGATCATATATGGCCCCAACCTTAGTGTTTTCATATATAAAACCTTAACATTTTTATGTGTGCTTGCCTATTAGGAGTATGTCATGCATTTTTCTTGCTTGCTTTATTATGATTTAATAAATTTAAAATGAGTGATGAATATAAAACCCCTAGTAGCCCTCATCCCATGGAATTCTTATTATCTACCAATCATGTGCCTTGTGCTTATGATAGAGAATGGACAAATAGTCAAACATGTACAATTCATGATGTCAATTATGTATATGTATATGATTATGAAATAAATGATTATGATTATGAGTATGAAGAGGATTTTAGAAATAGTGATGAATATAGTGAAGAAGGAAATGAACAAACTAATTTTGAAATAGGAGAACCTACTTCCCCTACATCATCTTTGCATTATTATCTTTATCACACACTAGAACAAGAGGAAAGTAATAATGAACTACCACATACACTATTTTATAACATTACACATAATGATTAAAATATAATAATACCATGCATAAATGATATACATTTGGATGCTCATGATGCTTTTCCTCACAATGGTATGTCTCCATATATTGATACTCCTAATAACATGGAAAATGTGGACATGCTCTTTCCTCAAGGAGAATGTGACGTTAGTTCCTCTTTGGAAATTAATCATGATACAAAAGAATGTGATATTTATTCTCCTTATCTATATGATACACATGAGTGTGATGTTTCTCTCTCCTCTCTTGAAAGATAATGTCACAATGCTCCTCCTCATCCCCCTCAACCTCCCACAAATCCTCTTGATGATTATTATGTGCATATTGCACCTAAAAAATATTATAATTAACATAATAATGAACAAAAACATGAGCTCATCATTACTACTAATTTACATTATAGAGGTACTTACTCCACCATAAGTGTCGAGACCACTACTATTGATAGTATTTCTACATCTACACCTCCTGTATATCTATGAAGCCCACCTAAGGTGTGGGGAAAACACAAGGTTTCCATAAAAATTTCAATGCTTATTCCTACATAGTTAACTTATGTAAATACTATAATGATTACATATATTACATCATCAATCTTGCCTACTACATGTTCCCTTGAGTAGATTGTTTTAGATCTACAAGTTATGGTGTTGTAGTTAGAGTAAGGTGTTTCTAGAGCTAATCATTTAATGTATTTTTGTGCTTTGATTCATAATCCATTATCCACAAATATTATCACTTATTCTTTATCCATGGATTTTTTAGCACCTAATCTTCCATTTTATGATGGTAAAGGCGATCAAAAACATCTTAGATTTTTCCATGTCA
Organism: Torreya grandis; assembly: GCA_037957365.1. Lineage (NCBI taxonomy): Eukaryota > Viridiplantae > Streptophyta > Pinopsida > Cupressales > Taxaceae > Torreya > Torreya grandis. The sequence goes on from JARHVA010000075.1 coordinate 1,119,241, forward strand.
CATGCTTGGATTATGCATCTAATAATCACTTATTGACCAAAATGCTTCTTATGAGTCTAAATTATTATGCATTAACATCATTTTATAATATTTATTTTTACTCAATGCGAGCCTTCGACCCTTTATCCAATTAGTTTGTAACACACTTTTTAGTCAACATTAGTGAAAAGTTATCTTATGCTTAAATTTTAACATTTAAGCAAGAACCTAATGAACTTATCCACAATTATGTGTTAAATTATAAGACTATGCTCTCTAAGATGTAAAATCATATGTCTAATAATGGGTTGTAACACATATTGAAGAAAATTTTGCTTGATCCATTACATGGATCTATCATGTTTAAGCAATTTCAATCTTTTAACCATTCATGCAAGAAAATCAAGGTCTATGAAGTTAAGTTCCTTGCCATTAATAAGCATCAATATATATTTAATTCTTTTAATATGATGTCTCAAAATAATAAATTTATTAATTTAAAAGTAACAGTTAATGTAGTAGCACACCCTGATGGAGATGCCAAACCATAACTCTTTTCTGAAATCCTTTCAAAGCCATGATATGAGAGAAAAAAGAGTAATCCAAAAGTATATATGACTTATGACGTACTTTCCTATAAAAAATATTGATTGAATATTGAGTCTTCTTAACCTATGACTAGTGTAATGTCTAGTTCAACTATTTTGGATCAGATAACTATTATGAGGGTATCTCTAGAGGCATTCTTAAATCAAATTTCTCTAAAGATTCAACCACTAGAAGGCAATATTGCACATATCAATAATGTTGAGCATGCTAGTGTCAATTGAAAATTTGCCTCCCTATTTCATAACCTTATGCCTAAAAAGGTTTTATCTCAAATATAGATTCCAAAACAACATACATCTACATTTAATGGTTTAATTTTTTTGCATAAGGATAATAAGACACCTAGTGAAACTTTAAGGAATATGCTTCAAAACAAGTTGATCACATTGCCTCTTATGCATCCTAAAAGGAAATAAAAATATTATTATGTCTACCATAAAATATATGAGCATCATATAGATAATTTTTGGGCCTTTAAGAGAAAAATATGAAATATGATTAACAGTGGCAATCCTACATTATCTACATCTACTAAACTACAATTAAGCAATCTACTCAAACTATGGTTACTTATTCTATGGAACAAGTGAAAAAATAACAAGAGGAAAGATTACAAAAGGAGCATTTGAAAAAATAAAGGTTGTAATAATAAGTGTATGATAAGCAAGAAAGTGTTCTTAAGAAAGGGTTTCTCAAGAAGGAAGTTCAAAATCAAGATATGCCTAAAGAGGCTAATGTCATAAACATGGTTTCAAAAGAGGAAACTAAATGTTTTTCCTCATATATCTAGCCTTTAATTATTAGACCTTACATATAATAAATTAAATGCACCAATGTTTAGATTACTAAAGTTCATGAAGTCATTATATGTAGCATGACACTTCTCTAATCTCTTAGGTATTACATTAAAATTTAGAACAAGATTACTAAACCTAAGAAATGTATCAGATCTATCAAGTTTATAGTAACACTTGGGATAAAAACATGTTCAGTTATATTTCACATTGACCCTACTTTGGATCAATACAATTCAATACCAGGCAGATCATGGATAAAAGCAATGGCAAACACACATGGTGAGGATCATGACTATATTAAATTTGATCATCAATGTGAAATTATCCCTATTCCAAGAGAGGAAACATATTTAAATCATGGAAATAAATCACAAACCATTGCTTAAAAAAATGATATAACTACTATACAAATTCCAACACATGGTACAATTACTTATACATATTTTGTGATAGATGTCGAATGTAATTCAAATCATGCAAGTACAACTATCCCAAAGAGTTCAACACCATAGTTAAAACACTAGGATTCAGTTATTTATGTTCACCCTTGATCACATTGATTAATATTGGCACAAATTGATACATGACTTACATATGGGCGTTCCTTAGATGGGATAATTGGTTAGAATATTTTCAAATTTTCAATAGTTTAAAAATATAAAACCTAAAAAATTAAAATCAAATAATTCAAATATTAAAATTATTAAAAATAAATACCTGAGCATGACATGATTTATAGATTACACTATTTACATATGTTATTTATCACATGTTTTGTAGATGGCATATTCTTTTTCATACACATGCATTTCATAGCATATGAGTGTGAAGCAAGACATATAGATCATACATTAAGATATATATGTTGGAATCTCATATGCCTAGTGACCATGGCAATGCTTGGGGCATCTTATTTCATAGGTCACATTATCACATGTTATATCTTTCTATGACCTTTTACCATGTTGAAATACTTAGATTATGTATACATGTCTTAGTCGTTGCTCATATTTACACAGTGTTACATGGATATGCTACTTTATTATGATGTGACATTCATATACATAGATAATTTAGACTATTTTTCACTTGTTCTATGCTTCATTGATGTTGTTACTCTTGCATGATAAGTTAGTCATTTGTTGTCTATTATTTGCAGCCCTTGGCCTTTTTTATTGTAACATTTGTACGTCTTTTGATTGTGGTCCCTTAACCTTGATTATTGTAACATTTTATGTCCCTTGTATGTGTCCATTTGCCTTATTTGTTGTGACATATTTATGTCCCTTGTGTGGGTCCCTTGGCCTTATGTGTGCCATTGCATTCCTATGAGTGGATTAATCTAGGATTGTCTATTGAACTTGTGCCTATTATTTTTTTAAGATTTTTGAATTTTTGGGTGTCATGATTCATATCACGCACCTCCTCCATATGTATGGTTCCATGATTTACATCATGCACCTCTTTACTAAGTAGTCTTTTTCATTTATTACATTAGTGATGGTTACCACTAGGTGATTTATTGTTACATTCATCTTGACAAGACAATTAAATTCCCTACACTACATATGTGACATACATGTCTTGATGACATATACATTGCTATGATGACATATTTTTCACATGTTGAAATGGCTAAAAGATTACATATTTATACATGATATGATATAATTACCTCTTATATTGAGATGAGTGACTTGTAGGCTATGTCCCTCACCTCAAAAGGAGGTATGTTAGTATACTTGTAATAGAGACTCAAGCTACCATGAACAAAAAATAAGTTTTATGTATAAAATATAAATTTCAAAGATTCAGAGTGGTTCATATATCATATTGGTTCAGATATGAAACATATATTTTACATGTTGGTACAGATTATAGGGACATATGCATTCACTTTATAGAGATATGAGTTACATAATATGAATTCACATATACTTGAATGCATATGTCATGCAGGTGCACATGGTACATAAGAACATAAATTACAATTTTTCACATGTAGATACATTTGAGATACAGGTTCTTAGATTTATCATATAGATATATAACATTATATATCAATTGTCATAGATCCAATAAGGCATAATGTTTATTTATTGACCTATTTATTATGATAATTTATAATTGGAATAGATTTAATGGGGCATGATAATTTCTCATGCACATTTACACATTTTTTAGTGAGCACTATTACAATTATTTATTATCAAAACATAATTCAATGACACTAGGTAGTAAACAAACTTGAATCTTTAAGTCTATCTATAACAGTTGATTCATGATTTTTGAGTTAATTTAATTTGAGGCTCAATGATGCTCAATGGACATGGAATTACCCATAACTATCCCATTATGTGGTTGCCATATTACTGTCTTGATGTTCAAGATCGGAGATAGATTAGTTATTAGATTTAGTGAAGTTGAGGTTTAGTGATGTTCAATGATCTTAGCACTAATCCTTATTCATGAGGGTTGGGGAATTTGTCTTCCCAATCCAAGGGTTTGCATGGTTACACAAATTTGTGGCATATTCATCCAAATTTTTGATTGGATTCAACAAGGAAGCACAATTATCCAATGCTTTAACAAAGAAGCATCATCTGTAACAAGTTACAAGGAAAGATGGTTTTACCCACATATTAATGTACTCCTTCCTTGCTCTCAAGTTTAATATTTTAATTATAGTTTAGATTTAAGATTTCACATATGTACATTGACTAATATATATTCATTTCAAATTTGCTTAGGGAAAGCTACACATTTGGATCCTTCTCCCAAAGATAAAGTGTGATGTACACACTCAAGTATATCTTTATATTTTTACTCTAGTATTTTTATTTCATTTAAATAATAGAATAAAGGGGGGAATTTTTAGATACTAAAATATGGTATTAGATACTTTACAATATCATTTTTAACCTACCTTTACCATATATTACTTGTGCACATATATATACCTATTATTTGAATTTTTATCATATCTACATGCTTGTATGAGTCCAAACATCTCATTTTGTTTTCAATTACCTATAGGAATCTCTTAGTATGTGTTAAACCAACTAAATATCTTAATCAAATGTCTCAAAATCATTATATTTTCATTCATATCTCTTGGGCAGTAATGTCATGCTCAAATAGTTTTATTGACAAAATTGTGATGAGGGTGACATTATTATCCCTCACCCAACAATATTTTTTTTCAAAATCAAAGCACTTATATGGGTTATCCCATTTTTCTAGCTTGTTGATTTCATGATAAAATACCCAAAAAGACTCATATCGATACAAATCAAACCCATACTTGGTACTCACTTTTAATTTATTTATCAAACACCTATACAATATTATACATTGATAAAAACTACCCTATTCTTCCCAAATCACAAATGAGTCATCAACTAAGTCTGAAGCACACCAAGCCAATTCAAGATCAAACATTATCGAGTGTCGAAAGCTAGATCACTAGGTGCATTCATATATGAAAGGAACACAATTGCACATTCACACTGAGGGGACTAAATACATGTGACTTGACTTCCCTCTTGAGAGTATTGGATATATAGGCATCAATCAATCATCAATGGATATGATTTGGTTCAACTCAACTCATTACACTTTCTAAATTTTTACAGGTTTTTATCCCTTCACAAGTGGACCTATGGTTTCAAGGAGGAGACTGATTTCTAGAATTTCACACATATTCAGGCATCAAGATTGCACACATAAATGTATTACATAAAATCATAATTAAATGTACGGTCATAGAGAGCTAAAGTAATCCATAACAATAACATTGATAGTTTCACCCCTACCTGACGTTAGTGACCCTATGAGCATAGATAATTAGTTCTAGATTTGAGTGAATTTTGGGCCTTCTTTCAACCCATTTCCATTGTCATAAGTTAGTCACAATCAATCATTGAACCATAAAATATAAGTATATTGATCTCTTTAGTAATTTATATATTTAACATATGTCACTTGTGAAATTAGTTTTAGTAGTCTACATTTAAATTCATGTTTAATTATCATATTATGCAATTTGAATTACATTCAAGTTTCTATCTTAATTAGGGTTTTACAATTAAAACACATAGATGTGTACATACCAATATTCCAATGTTTTTACATTATCATAGGAATATATACATCCCATAACAAGCATTGTCAAACAACTCGCATCCATTTCCAAAAAATTTAGACAAGCATTTTAGAGACAAAATCAAAACAAGAACCTATTTTCACGTAGTACTTAGAGGTAAGGAAAAGGAAGGGCTTTCTTGTAATAATAATGGCACCAAAATGTGCCTTAAGTCACCATGTTTTTGCTACGTACCCTAGCTTATTCTTGGCTAGTCTTCCCTCTACCCTGGTTGTTGTGTTAGGATAAAATAAAACATAGATTTATCCCCAAATCGCATATAAGAGAAACTATGAAATGAATCAATCAAACATACAAAAATAATCATAAACATGCACAAAATAAGAGACACTAAATTTAACATGGTTTACCCAAGATGGGCTACATCCACCAAACTTGTCTAGTATATTATTTCCAGCAATATAAGGGAGAAACAAATCTTGCAACAAAACTTGTTACACCTCTCTACCTTCTCTACCTCCTCTCTTTGTATAATATGTTTCATCTTTAATCTTAACCATGTAATAATACATTTTAGGGAAAAAAACACCTAAACATAACCTCTACCGTCATATCTAGAAACCTTTAATCAATGGCCCATATTGACTATGAAATTATAATTTTACAAGGTAACCCCCCATTACAACCCCCCGTGCCATCGTGGATACAAAGAATGGGATCCAAAACCCAGCTAAAATAACATTAAATTTTTAACCTCTGATCTTGGAAGACAATAAAGCTCCACACCTAACATGTCGATCCATGGATACAATGTTGAATTGTGCCATACCTTGCCTCCACAACTTTAATCTCCTCCTTCGCTATGCCCTCAAGTTCAACTTGTGCACACTTATTTATAGGCAAGGTTAAAAATGCCAACTCACCTTGCATCAAAATTTAGCTTTTAAATAGTTATTACTTTTTATAGTGACTACGATATTATGGACTCAAATAGTGTCTTTTCACTATAAAATCATCATAAGAAAGGTCAAGTTCTTAAATAACATTAATTATCGACCAAAACTCATTCTTCACCTTAAGCAAGACTTTGCACTAGAAGGTCAAATTAAATTAAGCATTAAAGGTTAATCCATTTTAATGGATAATTACAAATAATGAAAATAATTATCATATTAATAATAAATATTCTATATTGATAACGACTATGTTTCCTTCTCATTCGAGCAATAATTTATTTCTTATATCAAATAGACGTTAAATTAAAATTTATCATGATGGGATGTGATATCCCTCCCCTCTTATAGGAAGTGTTGACTCGATGCATGGTAAAATAATCCATTTGGATGCTCATCAAATTGAGCTCCATCTTTCTGTGAAGTTGAGATGGAGGGTACATTTTCACATTTATGAAGATGAAAAAATCATTGTAAAAATCTTGTGCTTCTTCTTCTACCTTAGGAATAAATTATCATGCCTATAAGTTGGCAATCCTTACTCTAGCTTGCAATCCTTTTTAAATATGGGGTACATATTATTGAATGCATTATATCCAAGGCCATCAAATTAGGTATTAACCTACTCCCAATTTAATTATCCAGAAATTTTATGATGAACCACATGTTAGTTAGCCTATTGTTGACCTATAAAATGGGTCTAGGATACTAAAAGTTACCCTTGTTGCATTATCATAAAGGATTAACCCTTAAATTTTGTAGCCTATAATACTCAACCCTGTCATAAACATAATAATAAAAGCTAGTGGTATGCCTCACATTTTCCCTTTTCTTTTTTGATATGTTTGTTTACATGGTTTCTAAAGAGTCGTACACCTTTTTTTAGAGCCCTTAGTCTTAAAGTTCTCACCTGGTTACCTTGGTTGATCTAGCTATAAGGCTACCCTCTATAAAAAAATTGTATCCAAGGCATAAAATTTCCAAATGTTCTTAAGAAAGAGGAAAAATTTATGCAAAAAAATTTAATTGCTATCAACATCTACCTTTATAAAGAGCTACCAAACTAAAATACATGTTGTGGTGTTACTTTCAATTTGTCCTCAAATGGTGAAATATTGAATCTAGACAGTCATCAAAATAAGATTTCCATATAGGGGATAATTAAAATTTATTTGATCACTTCTAAGTAGATGCATCTAGACCTACATCTATGTGACAGAGAGAGAGAGAATCTCTTTGGTGTTTTACCATCCCAAACTCAAATGCAACTGGTCCTATATGCACCTCCCTATCTAGAATTTTTGTCTCATCATCTAAGGAGGATGTCATATAAGTAAATCAATCATCCATGAATGAATTTTTTTATTTATTCACTTTCAAAAGTACACATAATCAACAAGTTATCCTTGATGAAAACATTGATAATGTAGGAAATCATTTCTAAATCCAAGAGTAACTCGCATAAGAAGTAGAGAGGGAGAGTATCATTGAGGGATTTGCCTCCAACCACATAACATTTATGATTCTCCACACACCTCTCATCCACTAAGGGTGGACTTTTGGATTTATAACACACCTCTCATCCACTAAGAGTGGATTTATCCTCTATAAGAAAGGTAGATATAGAACTGATGATGAGGAAAAAGGACAATGTGTATATAATTCAATATTGTAGCTAACTTCATGTAATAAAAATAAATTATGGTAGTGAAGTTGAAAATGAAATGATAATTTTTGTATGTATACAAAAAAAGGAATTAAAAAATTATTGCTAGATAAGATAGTTATACATGCTTATGGCCATAAAACTAAAACTAACAAGTCCACCCTATCGCACCGGGACTCAATAATCTAGTTATGAGTCAGAATGTTACTGAGTATTTCTAAAATTTATTGCTACTCTCATTATAAAGCCATAACTCAATCCCTAGGTTTTCCCAAACTACCCCTCAACCAATGATCTCATGAAATTAAGGTAAATACGATCTCCAAAAAGTGCACAAAGGATAATGTATTGCACCAATGTTCCATACCACCCATGTGAGACATTATCTCACTCACATTTTTTCAATGATCATATACTTAATTATTAACTCCACATAGTCCCAAAGGTCTCCTTGCCAAGGCCTATCTCTCCATGAGCTTACTTCACTCATATATTTATTCCATTAGTCTAAGGACTATAAAGGTTTTAACTTTATTTTTATCCTCATTATCTTGTATTTTAAAACATGTTCTCTTAGCAATACATAGATTAGAAGTTTTAATGATCACATTTGGTCAAGTGTTGAATCTATGCTCTAATACCAAAATGTAACAAACCTCTTATCGAGAACCAAAAAAATGGGCCAGAATTTTTTCCCATGACCATCATCATTCATCATGACAAAGAGAGTGTTAACTAATCACAAATTTTTCCCTTAAATTAATCACAAACTTGATTCATTTAAATGGGTGTATATCTTCCCAATACATGTGTCATGGCCCATAACTTTGATCCATTAATTTAACATAAATCCATTAAGTTGCCTCATGACCTCATAAGCTTTCACTAATAGTCTATTTTATCCCCTCAACGCAACATTCTTGGTTTCATAATTGAAGGGATCTGCTAAATAAGATTACCAAATGGGTTCTGGCATTATTCACATTCTTTATTTAACCCATAAAGGTATTCTTTGTTGGAAACCATCTCACTAATATAGTATATCATAGATATTTATTCAAGGGTGAATCTTACCAAACTCTACTAAATGTTTATCTTCTAGGTCATGCAACCAATTCCTCCTTCACATTATATCATTTTGGGTAGTCTTCATAGGTCAAATTTCCTATGACAACTATCTATTATAAGATTTCTAAGATAGATCAAATGTTTCTTAAAAAGATCTTGGTACAAGGTAGGTACCCACATGACATTTGCTTGTCAAACAACATACAATTACATACAATCTTGAGGTCTAGCTACTACCAAAGTCAAGGCATGCTATCAGAGTGGACAATTCATGGTTAAAAACCTTTAGAATCTAACAAAACCAACTAGGTAAACTCTATGGTGCAACATTTATTGCATAAGATAAATTTAAGTACATAGTTAGGTTAGCATATCATTTCAACTAAGAACAACATGGTAATCAAAGGATGGAAACAAAATAGAGATAATTTACACTCAAATGATTTATCAATGGATAGAGACAAGGTTTCATGTTTATTGATAACCAATAAAATCTATAGCTTATCATGTTAAAATAAACTTAATGGAGTCAGTCTTCACAACCTAGCTTTACAAAACATAGAGATGAAACCTAGTCAATTAAAGTTTAGAACAACATTAGGTCAATGGATTACCTTAAGAATATGCATTAATAAATTTATAGGCAAAACTATTCATCAATTTGTTGTATTCTGAGGTAGGCCTTCTAAGTTCAACAATTTGAATTACTCAAGGAGGGAGGAGATAATAATTTAACTCTTTCAATAGTTACTTGAAAATAACTGTGAAGTCTTGATCATATTATTTAAGCACATGCTCTATTATTCATAGTCAACTATATAGGTTCAAAGACCATTGCAACGTCACATAGAACAAATTCAAGAGATACCAAATGAGGTAATTTGGCAGTCAAGCATACACAAGGTTTCCAAATACTATATAATTGGGCGTATTTTGTTAGGGACAAAACATCTTAAAAATAACACATCATAGGAAAACAATTTACCAACATCCTACAATCCTAAGTTCTTTACATCCATTCATGAACCCTACTTATTTTAAATGATATATTATTAACAATTGCAAAAACTTGTGAAATCCATAATATTGTATCAAGATGGGGCAGAGCACCTACGAGGAGAGCTAAGCACAAATCTACTAGATTGTTAACATACAATCCCTAAACAAGCTATACATATAAAAGAATGTTTTATATACAAAAATCAAGGCCAAGAACCTATATTTATTCAACCATCTTACAAAATCTTATCAAGTAATACTATGTTATTCTCTAGATCAGTAAGTGCACTTTTAATCTTACTCAATATATGAAGTCTATACTTATATCCAAGTGGTGAAATAACAAAGAAAATAGATCCCAATTAAACTCGAGTTTAGGATCTACCATGTCATTCACCCTTTTTTGTATATATATTAAAACTAAAATTGTACACTTTCCTATTTATGTATGGATTGCACCAAAAAATAAAACTAAATCATTAAACCTTAGCTTACTGAAGAAAGACACCAATTACCCCATCCATATGAGTGTGCCTATCTACTAAAGGCATGGTTCATTATACAATCAAATTTAGTTTCATACTAATGTTTCCATATGGAGAGCTTCAAAAACATTCAATCATTATTATTATGAGACAAATTATCCCATTTAAGTCATCAAAATTATATACATGTAGTACAGATAAATCTGAAAGGGCTAATCAATGTCTTAAATATATACATTACTATAATAGACTATTGTAGGGTCAGGCCTAATTTTTCATATTCAATGAAATGCATTAAAAATCTAATCACATATAACTCAGTAGGTCACTAACCTTAAATTTATAGGTATAATTACTATTATAACAAACCACTATAGTCAGTTAATGCATTAATAATTATCCCTTTGCTACACAGTCATAGTTTCATAAAAGAGATTTCCATCCACATTTGATCATCATAAAATTTGTTTATCCTTATTGTCCTCTCTGGTCTATAGTCTTCACTAATTCTTATTTGTGTTTTTCATTATGACCCAAGAAAGTTTTATGCCCAAGGATACACTTTCACTATTAGAGGACATAAGGTAGGTTATCTTCTCAGCACTCATTCCATATGAGTCATGGATTAGTGTACACTAAGTCATTGATATATCAATGGCTATATCACCAGTTATAACACAAATACAAATCTAACGCATACACAACCAACCAATTAATATTTGAAATGATGTATAATAGGGGTATCATATGACCCAACACAATCTTATTCCTACAACACCAAATAATATGCATCTTCATACCATATCTTTCCAACAAGAATTTAATTGAGGTTATTAAATGATATAATATTGGTTATAGTAGTGTCTTCAGAGTCTAAGAAATTACAAGTTCAATCTCAAGTAACTTAGTAGGTGTCTAACTATAAAATGGATTAGTACAAGAACAAAAACCATGATTCATTTATTATCAACTGTGTATGCAAGAAAAAACCAATTGTATATACAAGATAAAACCAACTCTATATGGAATTAAAATTTACTAAAAAATGTTGGACATGAAGAAGAAGTTACAAAAGAAATGATTTGAAGATGCTACAGAAGAAGCTGCCAAATAAGTTTTGGAAGACTTTAATAATGATTTGGTAGAGATTGAGGATGTAAAATTGGCAAAATATGATGTTATGAATAAGGGGACTCATGGTTCAATTCATGATCTTGTGAACATATTTTTGATTTGGGAATAAAAATCAATGCTTATGGATTGGGCTTTTCTTTCCAACATTTGAAAAGAATGGTTGCATATTATCTCATCTAGATTTGGATCCATCAATCAATCTCTTATAGAAAAAGGTAATAGGGTTAAATTGGTTCACACTGATCAAGCTAGAATAGTTTAAAAGGTATATATACCTTCTTCAAATTTATAATATTTACTTTCTAGAAGGGCAAAATAATAAGGTTGACATTCCAAAAGTAACTCTTCAAGCTCCCTTTGTTTTGGAATTATATTTGGATCTTCAATCTAACTTTATTTATTTTAAAATTTCAAATTTTCAAAAATCCAATATTCCTAAGTCTTTAACTTTGAATGAATGTGAGGATCTAGCTTCAAAATCTCTTTTAGGGAAAATATTGGATTATAAATTCAAGGGTTTTCAATTGGAGAAATGGTTGAAAGAACATGGGAAAGGTTTTCATGAAAATAGTATCCTCTATTTGGTCAAATATTGGTTTGTAGTTAAATTTTCTTTTCAAGATGAAAGAGACTATATTCTTTCTAATTCTTGGAAATTCAATGGAAATGAAGCTTAATTTTTTTTCTTGGAATGAAATATTTTTCAGAGAGAATATTTCTATTTGTCACTTAGAGTTTTGGGTTAGGATATATTCTCTCCCTTTGGAGTATTGGAAGATAGAAGTTTTTCAATTAATAGGAATTTTTCTAGGTAGTTTGTGTGAAGTTGATCTAGGATTGTTTCAAAAAGAATCCATCTTTGTTAGGATTAAAGTTCATTTGGATCATGTTAAGAAAGATACTAAATCCTTGAATTTTAAGGTTGATGATCATGAATTTATTCAGATGTTGGAGTTTGAATCTAAGGATAGGTTGCCTTACTTTGAACCTTTCATAAGTTTTGGGTTCCATTTTTCAAAAAAGCCTAATGAATTTGGAAAGTTTAATGGTATCAAGTCATTTTGGCAGAAGAAAAATGTTAATTGTATTCAAAAAAATGATAAGGTTGATTCTCAACCTAGGAATTTATTTTCTTCTAATTTATAGGAATCTCATTCCTATCCTAAAAATAATGTTGAGTCTATTATTAAAGAAGAAAAGTATATTTTGTTGAAGGTTCAAGACAATTTTGCTACAAATCATTATTGTCATCTTGTTGAGGACATGGATCAATCCAGGGGACATCATATGTTGGAGGAATTAAATAGAGATAAAGGTAACTTAGTTGATTTTTAGGAAGATTTGGAGATAATATCCATTTATCTCTTGGATACTTTTGGAGATCGAAGATAATGTTTATAAGCAAAAAATGTTCAATTTGTTTCCAATTGCAAGGGATGGTGGGGTTTTTCATAGATCTGGTGAAGATAACTTTTCAAATGAAAACTTTACTCCCATGGATTTGAAGGAATCTTTGGGTAAAAAGAGAATAGTAGAGGTTGGTTTCTCTATACTTTAAACTAAAGAATTTATTTTTAAATCCTTTCTTCTAATGGGAAGAAAAGGGGGCATAAATCTAATGCTCATAAGTTTTTAGAGGAATCTTCAGAAGCTATTAAAATGGGGTTACATAAAACAATGGTTGATTTATTTCCTTCAACTAGTAGGAAACTATATTTAACCTAATGTTGCTCATTTAGATGACTTTTCCCTTTTGTCAGAAGTACCTTATGGTACTTTTAATAGATTAATTTTCTTGTGTGAGCAGTTATTTCTTTTGTATTAGTTGTACTTGTTATTATGATAGTTACCTTTGTAATTATGACTCATTTTGTGTGATTGGGTGGTCATTATCATGTTACTCTTTAGGAGGCTACTTATGATGATGATTATTTTTATGATCTCGATGGCTTCTTTGGTATTATATTATCTCATTTCAATTCAATTGCTGGTTTTTCAAATCAAAAAGCTATGGTGTCTTTCAAATGGTATTTTTAAAATGTTCTAAACCTACTTCTTGTGATGATCTTGGGGTAAATCAGCAGTGCTACAAAGTTTTATGCAATGTAGGTTGGATCTCTTTCTTTGAAAATTTTTACGGGTTTCATGAAGGGGTGTTTTTGGATTTCTCTTTATCTTTGAAAGATGATATAGCCATGGTGAAAGGGTTGAAGGTGGTAGTGAATTAAGAGGTTATTTATATAGTTATGGGATTACTAAGAGATGGAGAAATGTGGTTTGTTTTCGAATCCAAATATGTTAATTTTTCAAAGATGCATTTATCATGCTATGGGAGTTTGTCTTTGATACTAGTAAGAGTTTTCTCCGTAATACTTTACCTTGTTTTAGGCCTCAAGTGAAAAAAATCATTTAGAAGTACATCACCTATGAGGGATTTATACCTTAATTTTTGGGTATTATTTGTGTGTTCTTCTGCATCTAAGATATAATAATTATATGAATCTTCATTTATTCATGTTTAAAATGCTTGAAAAAATGGTACTTACAATTTAAAAAGGTAATTTTATAGATCTAGCACATTAGGGGATTATAAAATTGATTATTATGGATGTCTTAGCAATGAATTATAATTCCATTTCATGGGATTTTTTTGTTCCTATTCAAATATTTCCGATTTCCCCCTCCTCTACATGTAACTAAGGGTCTGGGTCTTAATTTATCTTCAATTAATCTTCATCTTGTCCTTTCTAAAACTAAAACTATAAATATTTTTGGGTAAGAGGAATACAACAAGATCTTCTTATAAAAAAATTCATATTAAGATTAACTTTGATTTTGTTTTCGAAGAAAACATGTCGTCTAAGTTGTAGGAACGGGAGTTGATTTGGGATAAGTCTAAATTTTAGGGTAAGAGGCTACAGAATTCTAAAGGTTCTCTTGTATCCTTTAATGAGGCTCTTAAGATAATTAATGAATAGGACATTATTATCTATCTTAGGTTAGGTCTTGCTAAAAAATATAAATAAGAACTAGAGAGAAAAGTTTTGTTGAATAAATTTAATGATCTACATGCTTCTTTAAATTTGGCTACCAAGTTGGGTCCAAAAGTTTTTTCTTATAGAATCCCTCTTAAGGTTTATGATTTTATATTAAAAGAAATATGGCTGAAATAGAGGTTTAAGAGGTTTACTTTAAATCAACCATCTAATTTAACTTACCATGCTTTGTTTGAAAAAGTCTTCAGGATTTTCTCTGAAGAAGATAAAAATATGTTATGTGAAGCTTTTTTATAAAATTTGATTTTCCCGCAATTTTTAGCTTGGAATCCAAATTTGTTGGTTGGTGAGATGCATGTTAGGGATTTTATGTCTTTTTTATTTAATGAACTGATATTTAATTTTTAAATACAAATATATAATGATTTGGAAGCCAATTGCCCACTATGGTTAAGAGTAGAGTATTATAGACCAAAAGAAATCATTGAAGATGTTTCAAATGCTATGATGTAGGATTTTGTGAGGACTACTACTTTGTGGGATATAATGAAAGATTAGGAATCCTTGTGAATTTGAGACCTGATTTTATTATTAAAAAAATTGAGTGTTTCTCTAATAGGTGGTGGTCAATGGAGTTATGTTGAAGATAAAGGATCCCCATTCTCTAGTCAATCTCTTAGGAGTTTTGGCAAGACTGATTTGTTATTTCCATATTGTTATACATTCAATGGTTGATTGAATTGGTTTAAATTTTTATTTTTCTCCAATTTGGTATCCAATTGTTGATCAGAGTATTTGGTGCCCCATGAATGATACAAAAGAGATATAGAAATGATAAGAAATGGAATGAAAAAAAGGTTTTTATCTTCCTCGGGATTTTCCAAAGATTTCATGTTCAAATTTTAGGTTAATTTGTGAAAAGGATTTGTTGTGGTACATATCACCTTAATAAACCAAACCTTAATCTAGTTAATTTTTTCTTTTTTTCCTACTGATGGATGTTGATGTTTTAGTTACTAAATATTCTTGGATCTCTTCTTTTCTTCAGTTGTGATGGTATGTTCTATAGGTTCTACTTATTTTACAATTGCTGGGGTATTTTTTTATAGTTGTTTTTTTAATATGATGATCATTTTAAATTTACTTAATTAGATTTTAATGTTAAGGTTGTATGGTCACTAGCTACATATGATCTCCTCGTTTACAAGACTCATTTTTCTACGAGGGGCTAATTATGTTGAGTTGTTATGTAGCTTCTCTTTATCTTATAGCAGTTGGGTTTTTGTTGGTTAGTTGTTCTCAGATGGTGGTATCATCTTCACCTTAATTTTATAGAGCCTTGTGGCTTCTTATGTCTAGTAATATTTATACTTTGTTTTGAACCTTCATTTAAATGGATAGTTACTTTGAGATTATCTTTAGATTTCTATCCTGGCCTTTTGGCTCTGATTGTAAATCTTTTTTGAAAATATTTTTGGAATACAAAGGGGTGAGGGACCTCATAACCCTCATTTATCAATAAAAAATTTGTTTTATATGTAAGATAAAATATATACAATATAAATTAGTTGTATATGTAAGATGAACCAATTGTATATATAAGATAAAATCAGTAATGTACAACCATATATGTAAGATAAAACCAATTATATATAAAAGTTTAGAATCAAGTGGTTTCAAAAAGGGGATAAAAATTTGGTGTTTTTTCATAATTCCATATTATTGTGGAGATCCTACAATCACATTTCTTCCCTTAAATAAGATAATGAAAATCTGGAGTTTTCCTCACAAGGCATTTCCAGTATTGTGATTAACTTATTTTATCAACTCTTTGCAACTGTTCCATTGGATATGGAAGCACAACAGTAGTTATTCAACATATTCCCATGCTTATCTTTTTGGATGTCAATCATTCTCTTCTTGTTAGAATTTCCTTAGCAGAATTAAGACATGTGGTCTTTAGAATGAGTAAAGGTAAATCCCTTGGTCCAAATGGGTTTCCTATTGAATTCTATCATAAATTTTAGGATATCATTCAAGATTACTTGTTGAAGGTTGTGTAAGAATCCAAAACACCTAAAATTATTCTCAACTAGATCAAAAATACCTTCACTACTTTGGTTTTGAAGGTTCAAGAGGTTTCAAATATTTATGAATTTCATCCCATTGTTATCTATAATGTTTTATACAAAATCATCTCCAAAATAATGTCCAATAGTTTATAACCCCTCCATAAAATTATTTCCCCTGAGAAAGGAGGATATGTGGTTAGTAGACAAATACTGGATGAGATAGTGTTAGCTCAAGCGGATCTCCACTCTATGCAACACCAGAAGATATCAACTATGTTTATAAGGTTCGACCTCTCAAAAGCCTATGATAGGATTGATTGGACCTTCCTCTTAAGAATGTTAAAGCATTTTTATTTTTTTAGGATCGGTTCTTTGGGTGAAAGGTTGTATTTCCTTGATCTCTTTTTTGGTTCTTGTCAATGGGAGTCCTACCAGATCCTTTGGTGCTTCCAAAGGTATTTGACAAGGAGATCCACTTGCTCCCTACTTATTTATCATTCTGATGAAAAGTCTGGGTAGAATTATTGCCAGATATAGAAATAATAGAATTATTGAATCTATTACGATTTCCAGGAGTCTTAATCCACTGACACATCTATAGTTTATGGATGATTCCTCCCTCATAGTTAGAGCAACAAATAAAGAGGCATTGAACTTTAAAAATAAATTGCAGTTTTTAGAATTGTAATTGGTCATATTATTAATGAAGATAAATCTAAAATTTATTTCTTTCATATGACTCCTAGATAAGAAGACATGATTCTTGATAGACTTTGTTTCAAAAAAGCTTCTTTACCAATCACCTATTTGGGTGTTCCCTTAAGAGAAGCTAGACTTTCTAGCTGAAACTAGTTACTAGATAGACTAAAAACTAAGATTTTTAAATGGACTAATAGATGGATTTTGATGGGATGGTAATTCACCTTGATAAAAAATGTTTTGCAAGCTATTCTCATTTTCTCTCTTCTGTCCTACATGTTCCCAAATCTATCTTCAAAGAGATTGACTAAATATACCAAAGGTTTTTATGGAGAGGGTCTCAGCTTAGTAAAAAATGGTATCTAGTGAAATGGAACATGCTTTGTCTCCCCAAGCATCAAGGGGGTTTGGGTTTTCACTCAACTCAAATAAATGGTCAAACTTTAGCTATTAAGTTTTTCTGGTGTCTTCTTCAATTACTTTCATAGCTTTGGACATAAACTTTAAGAGCCAAATATGTAGAAAATAAGCTACCTGATCAAATAGTCCATTTATCCCTTCCCTCGAAGGGTTCTCTAGTGCAGGAGGTTCTTAAAATTGGTGAGCCTATGATTAAGAATAAGTTGTTTTGGATAATCAATATTGGTAAAAAGGCCCATTTTTAGATTAATTCTTGGGATGGTCATCCACCTATTGTT